>JADRCH010000201.1:1052684-1084153 GCA_019843965.1 Rhynchomys soricoides | reverse complement strand
TTTTTTTTTTTTTTTTTTTTTAAAGATAGTCAATTGACCTAGAACTCACTATACATACCCCAGCCTCACACTCACAACTTTGGGGATTACAGATCTGAGCCAGCATGCATGGTTCAGTAAACATTTGTTAAACTAATGAAGTCTGAGTAAAATATCCAGCAAGCAGGTGGTACAGGCCAGTAATGTAATCTCAGTTACCCAGGAGGCTGAGGGAGGATAGCAAGTTCAAGGCCATCGGGGACCACTTATGGAGACTTTGTCTCAAAAAAAAGGGGAGGGGTAGTTCAGTGAGGAGCATTTGGCTATCATGTGTTTATAAAGCTTTAAGTTCAATGCCCTTTTTTAAAAAAAAAGAAAAGAAAAGAAAAGCAAATCCCCCCTAGTAAAAATGGGATAGAAAATCTCTTGGGAATAATATCATTACTATAGAATACAAAAACAAATGCCGGGCTTTGGTGACAGACACCTTTATCCCCAGCACTCTGGAAGCAGAGGCAGATGGATGTCTATGAGTTTTGAGTCCAACCAGTTCTTCATAGAGCATTCCAGGGAATGTAGCCAGCCAGGGATACACACATAATAGTGAGATCTTGTCTCCAAAAATAATTAAAAAAAAAAACAAAAAAAAAACCCAGGGATCTGAGGAGGAGGCTCAGTTGAAAAAGCACCTTGAGCACATTTGTGAGAACCTGAGTTCAGATCCCCACATTAAAAGGTGGGTGCAGTGACATGTACCTGTGATCCCACCACTAGGACTGGGGAGCTGAGACAGGTAGATCTCTGAAGCTCATTGGTCAGCCAGTCTAGCTAAAGCCATGAGCTTCGGGTTCAGCAAGATGAACCTGTCTGGAAAAAAAAATCAAACTGGAGAACAAGGAGGAAACACATGTAATGTCAGCCACTAGGTTCCAGACATACTTCCATGCTGCTAAACACACCCCAAAGTCACAATGATGGCATAGAAAGAGCAGACTGAATTGGATAGCTCATGTGGGACTTAGAACCGAGTGGCCAAAATGCAAGGATACAATGACAGTTGTTGAAGAGGACGCCAGAAAGGCCTGCCTGTAGAACAGAGTGTGAGCATGCTCGAGGATCTGGGAGGGTGCACGTATATATGCGGAGCATGGCAAAGCGTGCGGGTGAGCAACAGTGAAGGATCTTTGTGTTGAATGAATACTTAAGAAAGAAAAGAGGGTCTATGAGAAAGGCTGTGGGGTAAAGAGAGGAGAAGCCAAAGTGAAAGCTGGGTCCTGAGAGGACTAACATGGATAGCTACAGATGTGGCTTCCCAAAAGCAGAAGAGCTAGGTAGGACAGAGCCCATGTAACTATCCCAACCCACCACTCCTGCTCCTAGATCCATGGACCCCAATGAAACGCCAGCTCTCCACCACTGTTCTGCTGACTCATCCCCAGCGGATAAGGCCAGAGTGCCCCAGAGTACAGATCTTATTCCCAGGAGACCAGTCAGTCGCTCTCCAACCTGTGCCCGCTGTCGAAACCATGGGGTCACAGCCCATCTCAAGGGCCACAAGCGCCTCTGCCTCTTTCAGGCTTGCGAGTGTCACAAATGTGTCCTCATCCTGTGAGTATATGGTTCAGGGGGAGGGGACACTCTCCTCCAAAAGGCTGACTTTGACTTGTAACACCTCCTCTCTTAGGGAACGTAGGAGGGTCATGGCTGCCCAAGTGGCCTTGCGCAGGCAGCAGGAGGCACAGCTAAAAAGGCACCTGGCTCAGGGATTGATGAAAGGGGCAACCCCTCTGAAAACTCCCCTCCGTGTCAAGAAGGGAACCATTCGGCCAAGGGTCCCTTGTGAGTGTCTCTGGTTAGGAATGGGACAGAGATCTGATGTAGAAAGATAAGGACAAGCACCGCTGTCCTGAAACTAAATTAGTGCGGACCTGGGCCCGGTGTTTCCTCTCTCTGAGCCTCCAACTATGAATGTTTTCAAGAGCTGGGCAGGAGTGGTCTATGCCTTTAATCTTATCGCTCAGGAGGCAGAGACAGGCGGATTTCTGAGTTTAAGGCCAGCCTGGTCTACAAATTGAGCTCCAGGACAGCCAGGGCTACACAGAGGAACACTGTCTTGAAAAACAAAACAAACAAAATGTGCACAAGGGAGCTGGAGAGATGGGCCAGCATTCAAGAGTGCTATCTCACAAGGCAGCTCACAACCACATCATTCCAAGCACCACACACACGTGGTACACAGACATACACACATGGAGGTAAAACACTCATATACATGAATAAGTAAAATTTCATTTTAAAATGTGGGCAAGGTACAGTGACAGACAAAGAGAGAAAATGGGATGGGGGCACAACAGTGAGATGGGTCAGGGTAAAGGTAATTGCTGTACAAACCTAGTGTCCTGAGCTCGATCCTTGGTGCCTACAGAAAGACAGAAGGAAGGGCAGAATTGACTCCCACAGTTGCCCTTGGCCTCCATGTGCACACCACAGCGCCCAAACACAATAATACATTTTTTAAAAGAGAAGAGTGGGGCGTGGTGGGCATGTCCATAATCCCACACTGGAGACGGAAGGTGAACTGGAAGCCAAGAAGCTAGCATCAGAACAGGCCTGGGCATGGTAGCATGTGGAGGTAGAAGTAGGAGGCTTGGGGGTTCAAAACCAGCCTGGGCCTCATGAACAAAAGAATAAAAAGGCCAGAGGGAGATGAGACCTTATCTGAAGTTGAGGTAGGAGTCAGGAAACGGGCTCACTGGATCTCTCCCTGGTTCTTCACAGCTGGAAAAGAGAACATAGCACCCCAGCCTCAGAGTCCCCATGGAGCAGTCCCACTGGTACTGACACCCCCTGGGAAGGTAAGAGGCCTGCATCCTTAGGAAATGGCTCCCAGCCTGGCTCCTACCCGACTGTTTCCTTTGTGCCCTCTGGGTTCCAACTGCAGCTCTGACTTGTAATATGTCTTCAGTGCGTGAACTAAGGTGGCACTTAAGAGCCTCCCACACTTGCGGGTTCCATCCTCATCCCAGAGCATACTCACTTCAGGCTTGACCTCTACGCTTGCAGGAGAACTATGGGCCACTGCTGCTCAGCCGCCCCCCGGAAGCTTTGCCTTTGCCCTGGACTCCAGTGCCTCCTGGGCCTTGGGGCCCTGGACACTGGCTGCCCCCAGGCCTCTCAATGCCACCTCCAGTGATGTGCCGCTTGCTGTGCCAAGAACCTGCTGTCCCTCTACATCCTTTCCCTGGTAAGAAGTTAATTCATCTGGCCATCAACCCAGAAGCTTGCAGGAGCTGTACCTAGACCCCCTACACATTTGTAGCAAATGTGCAGCTTGGTTTTCATGTGAGTCCCCTAACAAGAGGAGCTGGGGCTATCTCTGACTCTGCTGCCTGCCATCAGATCCCCTTCCCCTCTACTTAGACTACCTGGTTGGGCCTCAGTGGAAGAGGATTGTGTAGATCTGCTGGGACTAGATGCCCGAGGGTATGGGGTACCTAAGGGGACTCACCTTCTCTGAGGAGAAGAGGAAGGGACAATGAGGGGAGGGATTTGTAGGGGTGGGACTGGGAAGAGAGGAGGGAGGGGGCTGTGATCAGGATGTGAAGTGAATTAAAAAGCAAAAAAACCAAGAAGTTAATTCACCTTTTATTCAACAGATATTTAAATGCTAAGTTGCCACTTTACCAGACACGGGGGAGAAAGGGGACATGGGTGGGTGGAGGGGGCACAGTCGTGTGATCCTGAGCCCTGTACATTCTGTGTTCTTTTGTCTCCCTAGGCTTTGACCCTGGCACCTCTCTCCGGCTGCCCACACATGGGACCATCCCGACCTGCCCAGGATCTCGCTCAGTTCTGACGGCTCCACTTTCTGGAGAGCCCCAAGGACCCCCTAACCTGCCTCACACGTAAGTAGGAGCACAAAAGGAAATGTGTTCATTTTGAGTTTATCTTTGTGCTGCAGACCATAACAGCTAATACAGAAGGAAAAGTTTCAGGCCAAGTGTAATGGTGCACACCTGTAATCCTAGAGCTCGGCAGATAGAACCAGCAAGGTCAGAGCTTCAGATTCTTATCACAAAAACAGAGAAAGGGTAGCAGACTAGCAGGCAGGCAGATCTCTTCTGTTTCCTAACTGAGGCTTTGCATCTCTCAGAACCTGTTCTAAATATCAGTAATTTCTAGATGCCACTCTTCTTGGGTCAATATAATAATTAACAACACATAGGACTGGCCTGACCTTGAACAAGCAGTTCACACTTCTGAAACAGGTACAATAGGATAGGGTTGTCTGGTGACAAGGAAAGCCGTGGTGGTAAGGCACAGGTATAGACCAGAAGCTATTAGAGCAAGCTTCTTGAAGGTAGAATTACTTGGAGAACAGGAAGCTGGGCTAGAGAAGCAGGCTAGTAGAACAGACAGCAATCCCTGCCATCTTTTCTGCTTTTGAAAAACTAACACCAGTGACTCCTATAATCTTCACAGTAGCTTAGGAGGGAAAGCTCACAGAGATTTTCATTTATAGAAAGTAAAGTGACTAAGACTTACCCAAGCCCACAGAGTTCTCCAGTTCCCAGATTGGAATGCCCCACCCACTTCCTGTGTCTCTCTCTTTTTTCAGATGTTCAACTCTGATACTCCAGTCCTGTGGCACCCCAGACTCTCTTCTGCTACAGCCACAGGTCTTGGGAAAGAAGTGGCATCCAGGAGCCTGGGAGGAGGTTTAACCTGTAGAAAGGAAAAGCAGGGACTAAAGGAAGGACACACTTGCAAGATTGGCAGAAGTGAGGTTCCCAGTGTGTTCCTCTCCCTGTCCTTTGCAGGCCCCTGGAGCCTCCCGCCTGGCCTGGACATCTGGCCCCTCAGAGCGGCAGCTGCAGCGGGAAGCAGCTGAGGCCCTTGTAGGTCTGAAAGATTCATCCCAGGCTCCCCGCCTGACCCCATCTGTCCCCCCTAACCCTGCCTGGATCTCTCTGCTCCACCCTTGTGGCCCACCAGGTAACCTTCCTGAGAAGAGAGGTTGAAATAAGTTTGGTTGGGAAATGGTAGCCATTAGAACAAGCAGGGACTACCCAAATGGTACAGACATTAGTTGAATGCTCTCAGGTCTGGGCCCCAGAGTTCCTCAGCCAGGCCTCTGAGACTGTGGTTGAACATTGTTCTGTGAGTCACTCCTTACCAGTTTTGTTCTGAATGCCAAATGTCCAGTGCCTTGACTTAAATGAGGCCCTGGGAAGTAAGACTTTCAAGGGCGGCATATAGCAAAACACTGCATAGGCTGGACTCCAGACCCCAGCTTCCTGCTCAAGTCTGGAAGGGAGTGAAGTAACCAGGGTCTGGACTAGAGGGATTGATAACTGTTTTCCAGGAGCTTCTATTCTGGTTGGGGAACCTGGAAACCCTCACAAGGCTCAGTGGCAAGACTGGAAGAAATGTGAGGAAGGAGAAAGCTCAGTGGAACAGAGATGAAGGCTGAGAAAGACCTGTCCAGTGCTGTACTGGTCTAGAGCAGTGGTTCTCAACCTGAGGGTCATAACCCCTTTGGGATCAAATGATCCTCTCATAAGGGTCACCTAAGACCATGGGGAAAACACAGAGATTTGCATTATGATTCATAACAGTAATAAAATTACAAGTTATGAAATAGCAACATTTTTATAGGGGGTCCCCACAGCCTGAGGAACTGTATTAAAGGGTTGCAGCGTTAGGAAGGTTGAGAACCTCCGCCCTAGAGGATCTGCTGGACCCCGGGAGAGATGAGACTGGAAGGCTTCTGATTGTAGATGTGGCATGCGAGTCTGGAGTAGCAACTGTACAAAGGGGCTCTGGGGGCTGTTCTGCTCTAAACAGAGCAGGGCAGCTTTGGTGGAGGCAGGGACACAAGCAGAGAGTAAGAACACAGGCTGGGGGACACTGGGAAGTGAGGGGTCAGTGGATTGGATTTGACCTGGACCTGCCCCTTCCTGTGTGCCTTCAGCTCCTCCTGGGGGAAGAGGATTCCAGCCTGTTGGCCCACCTCTCCGACCCAGTCCAGGTTCCTCTGTCTCTCTGCATATTGGACGTCTAGGATCCATCTCCCTTCTCAGCTAGAAAGCAGGGGTGGAGGCTACCTCACTGGGACAAAGAGACGACAAACTGCAGGCACTGCATATTTGGTATTTTATTTATGAGTTTTGCATGGGATTTGATGTAATGCAAGCTTCAGCCTTTTATATATATATGCTTTCAGGTTCCTTTTGTAGTGTATTTCCTTGACTGAAGGTGGATATTCTCACAGCCCGTTTTTGAATACTAAGTCCCCCAATAAAGGCAGTTGGGCAGATGACCCATATCTAAATACATTTTTTCATGAGTTTATGCTCTATATATGCCTGTGTTATGTCTGTCTCTGAATGTGAAAATACAAGAATATGTTCATTTTGTATGTATGTTTCTGTAAGCAAGAAATAAACCTTTGCCATTTAAGTCATTGAGAGTTTATTATCAGTGTGACCTAGTCTATCCTGACTGACAGAAAGAACTGTCATCTACTTAACTTCCACAAAGCTAGGCATGTTGGCTCATTCTTATCACATGGTCTGTACTTGATATAACTGTTTTCTGCTATCCAGAGAGCCACAAATTAAAATGCCTACACTGGTGTCAAGTAGACCATCTATAGGAGTGAAGATGGCCATATGGGGGCTGAGAACAGATTGCATGTCTTTTCAGCCTATTCGATTACTCCAGGAAGAAACATAGGCTCAGTGTTGCCACATCCTCTGATTTTTCAAGAGAAATTTGGAAACTGGGTTTCTGTGTTCAACATCTTATAATAATTTTCAAACATTGGCACAGCCTTCTTTGAATGTTTTATTGGCCAAATAACATAGCTTCAGATCAACTTTGGCCAATAGAACGCTAATTTGATTCTACTCTAACATGACATTTCCCAGATGGGAAGTCTGAAGCCAATCAGGACAACAAGAACCAAGTTAGTCTTTATCAGGAGTTTTTCCTAACTAAGAGGGTTCATTGTGTTTTTTAAAAAGTCCATTAGAGGCTCTGGATCTATAGTGCAGTGGCCCAGTGCTTGCCTGGAATGCCGGGCCCTAAGTTCAATACTCAGTATGTCACACAAAGTATAAACTAGGAAATGCAATACTCAGTCAAGGAATAGAATATTTTCCATTTGTTGAGTGCTGACAGCCCCAACAGCAACTCTGTATGCAGTCTATGCTAAAAGAAATTTTCTAGAAACCAATCAGAAGGATTCTTTCTTGTTGTCAAGCTGTCATAAAGCACGGAATGAAAGTGATGAGGCTACAGGGAATGCATCAGGCAGAAAGAAGCATGTCTCACAAACATCTCTCCCTTTTCCTACCAAGGTTGTTATGTAATGTTTTTGATTGGTATTCTATTGCTGTGATAAACATCATGACTAAAGCAACTTGGAGAGGAGAGGGTCTATTTGACTGACATGTCCCAACCACAGTCAGTCACTGGAGAGTCAAGGCAGGAACTCAAGGCTCTGCGGGGTGCTGCTTCCTGACTTGTTCACCGTGACTTCCTCAGCCTGCTTTCTTATACAACTTAGAACTGCCTGTCCAGAGTTGGTATCAACACAGTGGCTGGGCCCTCCCACTTCAATCATGAATCAAGAAATTGCCCCACGGACCCACCTGCAGGCCAGCCTGATGGGAGCATCTCCTGAATTGAGGGCTTCTTCTTAGATGACTGCAGTTTGTGTCAAGTTGACAAACTAACCAGTACAATAGATCCTTTGTCAGCTTCACACACACACACACACACACATACACGAACCACTATTTAATAATTTCCTTCCTTGCTTATCCCCAAGATCCCATGTTAATATTAGTATCGCAATATAAAACACAGTCCTTTTGTGTAGGGGGATGGGGGGAGGGTTGGTTCAGGGTTTCTCTGTGTACCCCTGGCTAGAATTCAGTCTGTAGACTAGCCTTACTTTGAACTCAGATCTGCCTGCCTCTGCCTCCCAAGTGCTGGGATTAAAGGTGTACACCACCCCACACACTCACAGTGCAAGTCTTTAAAGAGCTTTATTTTTTTCTTGTTTATGTGCTTGAGTCCTTTGCCTGCGTGTATGTCTGTGTACTGTGTGCATGCAGTACCTACCAAGGCCAGAAAAGAGTATCAGCCCCTCTGGAAATGGAATTAGAGGTGTGATCGGCCATGTGGGTACTAGGAATTGAACCCAGGTCCTCTGGAATTGCAACCCATGTGCTTGACCATTGTGCTTTCTCTCCAGGACCAACTGGTTGGTTTTGAGATGAGGTCTGACTCTAACCCATCTAGAACCTATGTTCAAATTCATTTTGTAAGCCAGTCTAGCCTCAAACTCATGCCACTCTCCCTACCCCAACTTACTGAGTGCTGAATTACAGGTTCTTATTAGGAGCCACCAGGCCCAGCTAATAATGGAGGAGACATTTGTTACATCCCTGTGCTGGTGAGTCAGTCCTCTAAGTCACTGCACAGAGGACTCCTGGTGAGCTAATGCAATACTAGGAAGACCTGGAGAGCCCATCCTTCCCTGTTGGTGGGGGGACGTAAAGTTCAGCAACATGCCTGATAACTGACGGTTCTTCTACCATTACCTGTGTCTGCCCCTCTTTTCACTCAAGAAGCTGACAGGATCCAAAGACACCTAGTTCTCAAGGCCTTGAAAAGTCAAGCTGTTCCTAAGCCCTGCAGATGGCAGAATAATAGAGCTGCAGCTCTAATCCAGGGGCACTGTAAGAGACAAAGCCTAAAGCCAGCCTCACACCTTCAGTCCCTCCCGGTTATAGCTTAGATATATGATTTCCCTTTAATAGACCTGCCGCGCCAGCAGTGCCCTGTTCTTCCAGTGACAGACGACTGAGCCCACACAGTCATAGGGCAGGATAGCACTGCAAATTCAACTCAGCTAAGACTGCTGCTTGGGGCTAAGGGTCCCCAGTGTTCCAAGGTCACATAGCCAAAAAGGATAGAAGAAAAAGGTGTAAGAAAGGGAAGTGAGTGGAGAGCTTCGAAGGCTCTACAGAGAAAGCACTTGCCACTAAGCCCAACCTGAGTTCCAGTCCCAGAACCCCCTGGAAGGTAGAAGGCTAGCACCAACTGGAGTGTTACCCTCTGACCTCCATACTGTTCTGCATGCATCCCGCCCACCCATCATCTAGTTAATTAAAAGAAAAGGAGGCTGCTTATGCTAGTGTAACTCAGCAGTTAGCTGGCGTACACATCTTTTAAATAAATAAATGACAGGGAAGGAAGCAGAGAACTTGACACTTTTATGGAACCCACCTCTTCTCCCTGCCAGACCTAGCAAGGCTTTCCACACCTTTAGCTAGCCAAGTCATCTTTCCAATCATGTGGACCCCCAAAGAGTGCCTGAGGGAGTGTGGGGAAAACTCAGAGGTCAGTTTTTTGAACAGGGAAGAATTAAGAATTAAGCTTTGTACGGTGACACATGCTTAATCCTAACACTCCCTAGTTCTGGGAGGAAGCTGATGAACCTCTATAACTTCAAGGCCAGTCTGGTCTATACAGAGTTCGAGGCTAGCCACATAGAGATTCTCCCCAAAACTGGGTGCAATGGTGCATGTACTTCATTTTGAGCACGCGCGCGCGCGCACACACACACACACACACACACACACACACACACACACGCTGCTCTGGCTTCCACATTGATACCTCTCTGAGTAGAGCCCTTCACCTGCTACTGGGGAGCCCTGAGGCTTCATGAAGCCAGTGGACTGTGAACACTGCTTGCCTGGCCCACTCCCTGTGGCTGCCATCACAGAGCAGGGAAGGATGGTCTCTGATCTGAGTGTCGAGCTTCTAAGCTTCTGCCTTGATGCTCTACAGAAATGAGCAATAAGTTTCCAATCACGAAGGCCCCCCCTTCCTCCTCCCCCCAACAACCCAAGTTTTATTTCAAGAGGACATGTTATATCCCATCCTTTGAAATTCCACATTCTAGTCACTCCAGCCCTACAGGGACATGGCGCACTCCCGACCACACTTGAGTCCAGGGAGGAAAATGGCCTCCTAACACCTATTCCTTCCAGGCTACACTCGACTCCTCAGTCCTGACTCATGTAGGCTCACACCCCATCCTTGAGTAGCTAACTGTGCACCACTATGTTCATGCTCCATAGTGAGTGAGTGTACCCCATGTAGACCCTCATGGGGTCCAGAGCTTGTCCGCAAAGCAAGATCTAGCCTTTTATCCCACTCGGTATCTGTGTTAAGCTCTTCAGGCCTTTATGCTCCCTAGAGGTACAAATTTGATCATTCTAAGCCAGGCTAGTGTCAATTTGTGTCCCCAACCCCCAGAATAATTATTCACAGAGGACCGGCTTATTGTGCAGTTTCTCCCTCAGAGTAAATGACTGAACTCCTTCTGTCCAGTCCTTTGGGAATGGTGTTATCCACTGTAAAATCAACAACTTCCTGCCTTAAGCCATTCTTTGTCATTCTGTTTACAGGAAGTAGTGTTTCCATTCACCAGAGTTTTTTGGTTGGCTTTTTTTGGTTTTTGGTTTTTGGTTTTGTTTTGTTTTGTTTTTCAAAAAAGCCAAGGAGGCGGTGAACAGTGGAAGATGGGCTTTGCTGGAGGAATGGTGAAACTGGGTACTCTTATCTTGCCTGGGGTCTCTTGTCTGTGTGGTAGTTCTAGCCCCTCAGCAGGACACACCCAGTACACCGTGATTTGCCCAAGGGCATGGGGCCATGTGGCAATAAACCAGCCCCCCTCCAAACTGAGAAAAATAAGTAAATCCTTAGGTTGTTTCTATCTGGTATTTGGTCACAGTGACGAAGAAGCAGCTTGCTATGTCAGTGAGGATGCATCCTTGTCACAGATGCATGACTTTGGTGTAAGGTTGATGGGGAAGAGGCTATTGGAGGAGCTAATAGGTGGGAACTTTTTTTTTTTTTTTCATTCATTTCCAGATCAGCACACACAGCAGTGGGTTCTATCGTGGCATTTTCTCGAATGCACGTCGTTTTACACTGGTGTCACTCATGTCCCCTTCCCCTCCTTCTGGTTCCCTTCCCCCAGCTAATGAGTCCCTTCTCTGTTTCTGTTCCATAGATCCCACTGCCATATTTCCTACCTCCCTTAAGATCTCTTGTTCTGCCAGGCAGTGGTGGCGCACACCTTTAATCCCAGCACTTGGGAGGCAGAGGCAGGCAGACTTCTGAGTTCGAGGCCAGCCTGGTCTACATAGTGACAGCCAGGACAGCCAGGGCTACACAGAGAAACCCTGTCTTTAAAAAAAAAAAAGGGAAGAAGAAGATCTCTTGCTTCCCTCTCATGACCCCACTGTTTTTTGTTTTGTTTTGTTTTTTAAAGATTTATTTTATATATATGAGTACACTGTAGCTGTCTTCGGACACACCAGCAGAGGGCATCAGATCTCATTACAGATGGTTGTGAGCCACCACATGGTTGTTGGGAATTGAACTCAGGACCTCTGGAAGAGCAGTCAGTGCTCTTAACCACTGAGCCATCTCTCCAGTCCCCAAAGCATGATTTTAAATCTAGGTTCTGTACACACAGTTTTTGTCTTTCTCAGTCTGGCCAATTTCACTTAACGTAATTGTTGCCAATTCTGTTCATTTTCCTGGAAACATTGTGACTTCATTTCTTCAGCCTCTTCCTCCTCCTCCTCTTCCTTCTCTTCTTGTTTTGTCTTGAGACGAGATTTCTCTGTGTAGCCCTGGCTGTCCTGGAACTCACTCTGTAGACCAGGCTGGCCTGGAATACAGAGATCCACCTGCCTCTGCCTCCCAAGTGCTGGGATTAAAGGCGTGCAACCTATTATGAATCCACCAAGTCTTATGTATTGATAATTAATTTCTTTTTAATAGTTTTTCTAATTTTAAATCTTAGTGTATGTATAGAGAGGTGTGATATGTAACATATGCATGTCTGGGACGCGCCTGTGGAAGTCAGAGGACAAAATCCTGACGTTAGTTCTTGTACCATCATAGGTTCCAAGAACCATTGCAGGTCATCAGTCTCAATGGCAAGAACTTCTACCTAGTGAGCCATCTCAATGGCCCTCGTTTCTTTTTTATCTTGAATAATATTTAATCATCTGGATGCAACACAGATTCAAATAGTTTATGCGCTACGGGAGGTGGAGGGATAGCGCAAAAGAACAAACTCAGAGCCTGGCATTAGTGACACACTCCCGTAGCATTAAGCAGGAGGATCATGAGTTCAAGGCCAGTCTTAGATAAATTAAAAGCCCCAGGCCCGTCTTGCCTAAATAAATAATGAGACTCTGTCTCAAAACGAGAGAGAGAGAGAGAGAGAGAGAGAGAGAGAGAGAATATGAATGAGAATAAGAATAAAGTTGAACAGGTCAGCTTGGATAACTCAGAAGAGGCAAATAGGAAGACTAACAGGCTCTGAACAGACTCCAGACTCCGGCACTAGATGGCGGAGCTGAACCTCCACCAAGGTCCCAACCTCTGCCTCTTTGTCCCCGCCCTAATCTCCTCACCGCTTCCAAAGCCTTCTTTCCACTCCGCTAGCGTCAAAGGAGCTGAAGCAACTTCCGCCCAAAGAAGGGTGGGGCTTCCGTGTAAATCTTGGTCTCGCGAATACTGATGCTAGCACAAAAAGTGGTGGTGGCCACATGTCATATTGCCCTTTTCCTGGGTTGCCTGTCACTGTTCCGCCCTTACTATTCCCATTTCCGGCCAGGAAGAAAGGCTCGTGCGCTGAATCCCGCCTTCCCTTCGTGCGCTTTCAACTTCGCCCGCACTTCCGCCCTCAATAGTTTCCACCTCTCCTGTTTCCGCCAGACACACAAGGCCCAAATGAAGGCCGATTCCCCCAGCCCTCTCTGGTCACGCCCAAGGAAACGGAAAGAGAAAACAGACCCCTTATTCCCCTCCCCAGTCCCTTCTCTTGGCTTCTCCACCCCTTCCTCTTACGGACCCTCCCATTTTAGGTGGAGACGAAGTCGTATTCGCCCTCAGAGAGGCGGAGTCCTCTGGTTTAGCCGCTCTCGCGAGCACTTCGAATTCTCGCGAGATTCGACGCCCGACTTGTGCGCCCGGGAAACCCCGTCGTTCCCTTTCCCCTGGCTGGCAGCGCGGAGGCCGCACGGTAAGCGAGGGCTCTGGGTCGCGGCTGTGCGCGGGGCCACGGGGCCGGGCTATCTGGCCCCAAGAGCTCGTGCCGGGGACCGCGGGAAGCCCGGCGCGGGGTCGCTCCGCCCCCTGGAGCCGCGGCCACGTGCGAGCGGCAGGCCCGGACATGCCTGATCGCCACAATCCGGGAGCCCAGAGGGTTAGGTGGGCAGCGGAGGGGTGAGTGGAACGCCCGGAACGTGGGCTGAGGGAGAGGGGTGTGGAGGACTCTCCCATGCGGTCACCACGTCGCGGTGCTGCGATCCGCATGGCGTGTGCGCCCGGCAGCTCTGTGGGACCTACAGGAGCCGAGCTGCAGTGGAAATGACACGAGGCTGGGTGGATGCGGGGGCTTCGGGTTGGATTGGCGAGGAGCGGGGTTGGTGTTGACCTGGACCCACGGCAGTGTTTTGCACCAAGCCTAACATCGGCATTCTTGCCCTTTTCTCAGATGCCTGGAGTTACTGTAAAAGACGTTAACCAGCAGGAGTTCGTCAGAGCTCTGGCAGCCTTCCTCAAAAAGTAAGTGTTGGATCTGAGGCCTGACCCCTGGGAGCTGTGACCCCATGTGTCATTCGTCCGGCTGGCCACTTGTTGGGGTTCTTTCTGAATTAGGCCTACGATGACCATGCTTCCTTTTCGGCCTGTTAGTTCATGTGCTAGTATCTGTCTTGATTCTCTTCACCCTTGTTATGTTGAGGGGAAAAGGTTGGGTGAGCTG
Source organism: Rhynchomys soricoides (assembly GCA_019843965.1). Lineage (NCBI taxonomy): Eukaryota > Metazoa > Chordata > Mammalia > Rodentia > Muridae > Rhynchomys > Rhynchomys soricoides. The sequence goes on along the minus strand of JADRCH010000201.1, from coordinate 1,070,298 downwards.
AAGTGATATTTGGAAATTTCTGAAGTGTGCTCTGCTCAATTCTCTTGGTCTTAGGTCCGGGAAGCTGAAAGTCCCCGAATGGGTGGACACAGTCAAGTTGGCCAAACATAAAGAGCTTGCCCCATATGACGAGAACTGGTTCTACACACGAGCTGGTAAGAACTGAGGCTTTGGGCTTTGCGTGGGAACCTGGGCGGCCCCAAGCAGGGACCCTATCTTCCCCTTCCAACTGCACTAGGAGGGAGACCTCATGATTTAATAGCTGCCGCTTTAAACTAGAAAGGAAATCTGAGGGCAAATGAGTGTCCATGTTTTGCTTGAGTCTTAACAGCTTTCTGTGTCCATGGTGTAGCATTTAGATTTAAATCTATCAAGTCCTGTATGGTTGAGTGGTTGGGAATGCCTCTCCTTGCTGTAAAGGAAACTTCAAGGTGTCCCTCTGGTCTTTTTGAGTCTCAGAGTATGGATCCTGCCTGGATGCTTTGTGCATCCTGTCCTTCCTCTCTAGTCGGTGGGTGGATCACTGCTGGGCTGTGCCAGGGTTGCCCTTCATGTCCAGGCCTTTGCTAGGGGGCCCCAGCCTGAGAACTCCCCAGGTCATGGGAAATAAGTTGCTCTTCGCTTCAGAATGTGAAGCGGTTTATAAGTTGATATTAAATGTCCACGGGATCCACTTTGTTTCAGGCTTTGGCATGGGCACAGGGACCACCATGACTCAACACAGCCTCTGAAAACCAAAAGGTCAATTCCACAGTGTGGGAAAAGGTCGGTGCTTCCACCTGCCAACACATTTTTAAGGAGGGTGATGTAGGGAAGGGTGGTGAGGCCTAGCTCAGAGTGTACACTTCACAACCCCTCTTGGAAGCAAGTGTACAGTAGCTCTGACAGTGCTCCAGGTGGTAGGTTAGGGCACTATGGATCTAGAATTGCAAGAAGAAAAATGTTGGATTTCTCTGGGTAAAGTGGTGTACATGCTGTGTGGTCCCTACCCACTGGACAGAATTGGTTGTCTGGTTTTCACAGTTGGTATGGGGGGGGGGGACATGTCCAGTGTTCACCAGCTAATGATGTGACTAGCATCCTTGTCGCTGTGCTGGTTTGTAATTTTGAGACAGATTCACTGTGTACACCCTGTTTGGCTTGGCTTGGGATTTGCCAAGTAGACTAGGCTGGCTTCTGCCTCTACCTCCCAAGTACTGAGGATTGACTTCAGCTCTATATGTTCTAGGCAAACACTGAGCTGTATCCCAAGTAGGATGGAGTTGGCAAGAGATGGAATCAAGCCAGGTGGCTTTTGCCTTTAATTCTAGCACTTCTGTCGCAGAAGCAGACAGAGATCCCTTGAGTTTGGGGCCAGATCTGGTGGTGTGCACTTGTGTTCCCAACACCTGATAGACCTAGGCAGTGCTGAGAGTACTAAGCTGGGCAGAGCTACAGGAAGACTCAGCTTAATAAACCTGGATGAACTTGTTGATAATGTGAGAGGCCTGTGGTTTCTTCCTGAACCTCACACTGGGTATGCAGCTCCTAGCTGCCGGTCTCCTTTCCTGAACTCCAGAAGTCTTTTTTTTTTTTAAGTTCCTTTTCCTAGCTGGTCTGTGTTTGGGCTCTAGACATTCTGGTATTTGCTGATGTCTAGGCTCTTCCTGGAGTCTAGTGGGTTCCTGTCTGGGTTGACCAAGAAAGCTTTATGCTCCTACGAAATTGTAGCCATTGTCTTGACAGTGACCTGTTCTGCCTGAACAAAAGGGATATAGGGATGGTGTTGCTTCCTTCGAAGTAGACTGGTTCTGTTCAAAGTTGATTTTCAGACTGTTTGCAGTTTTCTCTGGATAATTGGGTGCTGGCCTGTTCTGTTGCCACTTGGACTTGGGCTTTGAGTGCAGTGGGGCAATGGGCTCGTGTTTGTCTTAGGTCATGAGAAAAGGCTCTGTGGCCAAAGGTTAGAGACCTCCTGGGTTGATGTGTATGTGGGCAGGGCTGTGGGCATGGGGTCCTGAGGTGGTGAGTTAGGACCAGAGAGTTTGTTAAGAGTTCAGTGTGACCTTTGTAGGAAACCACTTCCATCGGAGAACCAATGGGAGGATGAATTAGGGCTGGGAGAAGCAGATGTTCAACATAAGAGGGTTAGGGAGGCAAATATACAAGGTTTTCATCCCACGCTTAGACAGGCTTGGTCAGGGTGGGGCTACCACCCTGTACTTAGCACAAGTTCTTCTGTTGCTAAGATGCAGTGCCTCATGAAACCTTGGTCTTCGTGTAAGTTCAAATCCAAGGTGCCATCCCCTCCTGGGCAGCTCCACACAGCAGTGAGAAGCCATGGATGGGACCATCAGCCCTCTAAATTGCCATTCTGTGACTTTACCTAAAGTTCTGCCTTTAAAATGCACTTGAGCCAGGTCTTGTTGAGGAAGGGAGTTGTAAAGAAATAGGCTATTTTGCTACTTACAGCCTCTAAATAGTTCTTGTTCAATCAAAAAAAGGAATGCACACGAGCTCTGGAGTGGCAGACCCATGCCTTGTAATTAGCTGGCAGGTGGTTTTCCGCTTGATGATTTTTATGTGGTGCTGACAGGGACGGTTAAAATCCCCATTGCAGAAGCTAGCTATCCTTGATACCATTCCCTCCCTGTTTGTACACCGTGCTTGCAGTTGGCTACTTCCTTTGGTGCTGTGCTGAGATTCAAGCACCCACTGGGTCCGGGTAGCCTGGTGAGACCAAGGTTCCCTACCATAAGGAAGAACAGATCACCCAGTGCAGACAGGTTATGACATGAGAGGTGGAGCATTTGCGTGGGTCTTCGAGATGGGGGTTGTCCGGGGATGTTTGCAAGAAGATAGGAAATAGGAATAGCTGTTGATTCCGACATTGGTATGGGGCTGTGGCTTTTAAAAAGAAGAAGAAACTAAAGCAAAATGAACAGGGGCAGGCTGTGGGGGCAATGTCTTGGGTGCCAGTCCATAGCCAAATGGAACCTGGGTAGTAGTAGGTGAACTGTGAGTCTTTCGTAGGACTGTTCGTCCCTTAGATGGAGCTGATTGCCTGGGGCCCTGCACCTTGTGGCTCTTGGCTGTTGTGAAGAGTACATGGTACAGCTTCAGCTCAGTGCCTTGGGTTTTGCTGAAGCTGGTTTGATGGGCCAGAAGGATGCCCACAGGACAATAATCCTGTGTCTGTGGTTGAGCCAATGCGCATTACAAATTTGAGGTGCCCACCACAAAAAGTGGCTGCCCTGCCTCAGGCACATGGATATGGTCACACTTGATGTGGCACAGGGCCAGCTTGGAGAGGGGCAAGAAACCAAGAATACCAAGCCCCAGTTTTGGTACATGGCCTCAGTTTCCCCTGTAAAATGAGAACTTGTCTCATTTCACAATGAATGACAAGTACATGACCTCAGGCTCCCTCTTGCCCTGCCCCCAGCTTCCACAGCTCGGCACCTGTACCTCCGTGGTGGTGCAGGGGTTGGTTCCATGACCAAGATCTACGGAGGACGGCAGAGAAATGGTGTCAGGCCCAGCCATTTCAGCAGAGGCTCTAAGAGTGTGGCCCGCCGGGTCCTCCAAGCCCTGGAGGGGCTGAAAATGGTGGAAAAGGACCAAGATGGGTATGCAGGCTTGTGGCTGGGCCAGGGGTGGTCATTGCCCACTGGAGGCATGTTGCAGGGTTGTTGAACCTCCCTACAAATGGAGGTGCAGGGCCTTCAGAAAGCAACAGTGAGGGCCTCACCCAGACCTCTCTGGCTGACTTCCTCTGGCTCTGGGAAGGTAATTTAGCGACTGTCTGCTTTCATTAGCCTGCTCGTTAACTTTTCCCAATTGATTTTTCGGGGCTTTTGATCTAATGCTTGCACAAACGACACCCCGTCAGCTCCCAAGGGTCTCCCTCTCCTGCCCCCAGCTCGTTAGGATGCGGCTGGCTTGGACACAAGTGGGACTTGGCAAACACAATGCAGTTCCATCACTTGGTACTTTCTTCTGTACACTACCCCCAGGGGGGTTGGGCTGTGCTCATCCAAGGCTTTTTGTTTTCCGTTTTTTTTCCTTTGCACAGGGGCCGCAAGCTAACACCTCAGGGACAGAGAGATCTGGACAGGATCGCCGGACAGGTGAGAGGCGTACTTTGTGCTTCTGTTGGAGCATAGCCTGGGGAGGGGAGGACTGAAGGACACCCTAGGAAAGGGGAAAAAGTAAGGTGTAATGGCTGGAGAGTGGGGGGTGCCCAGGGTGGTACGGGGCTCTAACCTTAGACCTGTAGCCCCGTGCAGACACTCGCTTAGGGCTCCTGGCCATGCTTCCTCCTTGGTAGCTCTTACTGGGCACCAGGTTTGCACAGCTTCAGGTGGGGTAAAGATGTGGCGGGCAGGCTGAGGCCCAGACATTGTAGAGTGACTGACTTCCTGCTACCTTCTGGGTAAAGTGATGTCTCTGAAAAGCAGTGGTGCAAAGAGGAACCCCTGGGGTCCGGTGGGAACTACATGCCTAATTTTCTCTCTACAGTAGACAGACACTACCACCTAAGGGTCCTGAAAGGCTTTAGCCCTTAGCTTTTGGGGACCTAGTAGAAAGGGCCTGGCCCAAACATTGGCACATTGACCATCTCCTCAGGACAGTGGGCAGGAGCTTGAGCCCTGGGGTATCATCTAGAGAATTAGAGGGGTCTGCAGCAGTAGGGCTGAGGGAGTAGTAAGCTATGACAAACCCTGATCCCATACCCATCTTCCCACAGGTGGCAGCTGCCAACAAGAAGCATTAGAACAAAGGATGCTGGGTTAATAAATCGCCTCATTCATAGTCCTGGTCTGGTTTTGCTTTTGCTTCTCAAAAGTTTCCCTGAGCATCCCTGGCTATCCTGGTGATGGGGCTGGCCTTAAACATAGATCCACTTGCCTTTGTGACCACCGCCCAGCTCTGGTCTGGGTCTCTGCTGGCTTCATTTAGGAGTAGAGGAATGAGCGTTGTTATTCTCACAAGTAGCCAGTGGAGCTGTGGTACCCGTGGTGAGGCAGCACTCCACGTCTGTGGTGCAGTTCCCAGAAGAGGGAACTTCACAGAAGACAGTGTAGTTGGGAACCAGTCCTGTGATGGAGATGAAATGGGTGCTGTGCTGCAGTTGTGGCCTTCCCCTATGCTGTGTGTGGTGGAGCAGATTCAACTGTTCAGTGTGACCTGACAGTTGAACATGCCTGGCCTAAACCCTCCAGAAGACTAACCCAGCTCAGTTGGGCATGGAAGGATCCCAGGTGCTAGGTTTGTCAGCTTCCTTAAGTATAACATAAGTATACGTTGGTGCCAGGTAGAACTGGCTCCCGGAAGAACCCTTATTAGATCTTTGCTGGAAGTGGCTGGGTGGGTCTTCCTGCACTTGAGATAGGTGCTGCCTCTCCCAGTGACGTGCATGCCAAGCAGTTTGTAAATGTTTTCCATGCCCAGTAGTCCTCTCAAGTGTGTGTCTTGAAGCATTTGAAGTCACCTGGTGATGTGCTGAATGCTCCAAAGCAGTGAGCCGGCTGTTAGCCTTGCAGTTAATCTCAGGGAAAAGGGAGGCCCAGGCTGACCTAGTCACATCCCATTCTGTGGTCATGTGAGCAGGAGTACATTTGGCTCAGCCAGGCCATGACAAAGTGGATAAACTACCTGGCTGAGTAGGCTTCCTAGCTGCAGCTTTGCTCTTCAGCCACTAGAGGGCAGCTGCTGCTAGACAAATGCCAGCTCTTCGTTCCTGAGGAACTGGGGGATGCAAGATCAGCTGTCCTGTATGAATACCTCAACACTGGGGTCTCGTACAGAAGGGGAACTAATGGTCTTCAGGAATTGCCAACTGCATTTTGTGATATTGACATGCTCATAAAAGTGGGTTCATGTCTACATAAGCTCATAGGACCAGTCAGCAGAAGTGAGGTGCAAGCCAAAGGATCTCCAATCTTGAAGCCCATGTAGTGAATAGCTGCAGTGTTTGACTTACTGTGTAGCCTAGAGTTGCCTTGAACTCCTGGACCCCCTGCCTCCATCTTCAGAATGTTGGGGTTACAATCACCCACTACTATGTCTGGCCACTTTGCCCTACTTTTAAATTATGAAATATTCCAGGCTTGCAAAACAGTACTCAAAGAAACCTTGCAAAAGTGGCTGGGAAGGTGGCTCCAGGGTTTAAGAATACTTGCTGCTCTTCCAGAGAACCTGAATTCAGTTCCCAGCATTCATGTCAGGTGACTCAGCTGTAACTCCAGATCTAGGGAATGCAATGCCTTTGTCCTCAGACACTTCACTCAGGTGCACATACCCATGTGCAGACCCACACACCTATACACAAAAGTAATAGCAGTCAATATCTTAAAATACCCAGCTTATATAATAGTAGGGGAGCAGCAGAAACCACAATATTGGAAGCAAAGAGTTACAAGTTTGAAGCCAGCCAGCCTGGTCTACATAGGGAGGTCCAGGCCAACCAGAGCTCTATAAGAGAACCTATGTTGGCTTGGCAGTGGTGCATGCACTGGGGGGGGGGGGGGGCAGAGGCAGGTGGATTTCTGAGTTCGAGGCCAGCCTGGCCTACAGAGTTAAGTTCAAGGACAGCCAGGACTACACAGAGAAACTCTGTCTAGGAAAACTAAAAAAAAAAAAAAAAAAGACCTATGTCAAAAGATAAATTGGGGGTGGGGGGGTTATGCAAACAAAATTGCAACAGATCTCTTACCTGACACAGGAGGAGCCCAGAGTTCCATCCTCAGCACAGAACCAAACAAAAAGGAATAAAGACAAACACCGATACAAAGTCAAAATAAGGGCCTAGGAAGATGACACAGGTGTTAAGGACACCTGCCATGATAGGCAGTGGTGGCAGACACCTTTAATCCCAGAACTTAGAGGCAGAGGTAGGTCCATCTATGAATTTGAGGCCAGCCTAGTCTACCAAGTGAGTTCCAGGACAGAAACCATGTCTCAAAAGACCAAAATGTAAAAACCCACATGCTGCTCTTCCAGAGGTCCCTGTTAGTCTCTTCATCTATATGGCATCTGTAAGTCCAGGGAGATCTGACATCATACATGCAGACTTTACATAAAATGAAACGTTTTGTTTTGAGAGAGTTGCTCATGTTGCATAGCTCTGGCTATCCCGGAACTCCTGGCAATCCTGCCTCTGTCTCTCTTATGTTGCTTTGCTTTGTCTGAGGCCAAGTCTGCAGAACAAGCTGACTTGGAGCTTACCTTTATTCTGTCTCAAACTCTGGAATTATAAGCGTATGTCAATACACCTATTTTAATAAATGTGTGTTTGCCATGTCTTTACATATCTGAAAATCACCTAACTACTTACAGTATCTCAAAAGTTCACCTCCTGGCTGGAGAGATGGCTCAGCAGTTAAGAGCAGTTCTTCCAGAGGTCCTGAGTTAAATTCCCATCAACCACATGGTGGCTCACAACCATCTGTAATGAGATCTGATGCCCTCTTCTGGGGTGTCTGAAGACAGCGACAGTGAATGGGGCCAGAGAGAGCAAGGCTAGAGCGAGAAGAAAAAGTGTCTGAAGACAGCTACAGTGTACTTACATATACTAAATAAATCTTTAAAAAAAAAACTCACTTCTCATTCAGATCTCACTTTCCTGGGAATAACTCTTGTTAACATTTTAAATTTATTTATTTTCTGCATATGGTTGCTTTGTCTGCATATGTCTGTGCACCAAATGCAGGCCTGATACCCACAGAGGCAAGAAAAGGGTGTCAGAACCACTGGACCTGGGATTAGCTGGGAGCTGCCATATGGGTGCTAGTGATCAAACCCTGGTCATCTGGAGATTACAGGAGCGGGCCACCACACCCATCTCTTGTTTTCCTTTTATTGTCTTGTGTGTGCACATGCCTGTGTGCTTGCCCTTGCTAGTATACAGAACATGGGGAGGCTGAAGGCCGACCTCAAATGTCTTCCTCATTCTCCTCCCCTTCCCCCTTCTTGTTTTTGGTTTTGTTTTTTTTTTGAGACAGGATTTTTCTGTGTAGCCTCGGCTGTCCAGGAACTCGCTCTGAGGACCACCAGGCCTTGAACTCACAGAAATCCACCTGCCTCTGCCTCTAGAATGCTGGTGCAGAGATAAAAGGTGGGCACCACCGCTAACTGGCTTTAAAGAAATGCTTACAAATACTTTTACTTTAATGTTTTAGATATATTTAGTGTTAATATGTATGTTTGTGAATCACCATGTGTAGTGGCTATTTCTGGTTGTCAACTTGACTATCTGGAGTGAGTTACAATCCAGGATTAGAGGGCTCACCTGTGATCTAGATCTTGAGTCTGGAAGACACAAGTTTCAGGTGTGGTGGTACGCACACCTCTGATCATGGCCACACCTGCTGCTGGAGATCTATATAAGGACATTGGAAGGAGGAAGATTCAATCTTCTTCTGCCTGCGAGCCTTGTGGGACTGATTGACTGCTAGATCCTTGGATATTTATTCACAGCTACTGCTGACCATTGTTGGGGAATTTGACTACAGACTGTAAGTCATTAACAAATTCCCTTACTATATAGAGACTGCCTATAAGTTCTGTGACTCTAGAGAACCCTGACTAATACAGAAGTTGGTACTGGGAGTGGCTCTAAAGGAGCAGAAAGCAGTATAAGGATGAATCTTTTAAGAATCTGGAGTTGGGCTGGTCCTGCTAATATCTTCCAGGCTTTCCCAGTGGCTCCTGCTCTGGGAAGCACAGGAGAGAGCTCAGAGTCAAGCCCTATCCCCTATAACTTTCTTGGGTGTCCATCCTCTCTTACCACCTACTGATTCAAAAACCACCTACCACCGGGTCATGATGGCGCATGCCTTTAATCCCAGCACTTGGGAGGCAGAGGCAGGTGGATTTCTGAGTTCGAGGCCAGCCTGGTCTACAGAGTGAGCCCAGGATAGCCAGGGCTACACAGAGAAACCCTGTCTCGGAAAACCAAAAAAAAAAAAAAAAGAATCTGGAGTTGGTTTAATTCACCAGCACCTTCAACTGCTGAAACATCTCCAGATACGCTCTCTTTTGGGAGCTTGGAGAATACTGAAGACCCGTGGTTGGAAATATATTTTAAACCTAAAGAAGCAAGCAAGCCAGTAAGCAGCATTCCTCCATGGCCTCTGCATCAGCTCCTGCTTCCTGCCCTGCTTGAGTTCCAGTCCTGACTTCCTCTGGTGATGAACAGCAGCATGGAAGTGTAAGCTGAATAAACCCTTTCCTCCTCAACTTGCATCTTGGTCATGATGTTTGTGCAGGAATGGAAACCCTGACTAAGACATCATCATGTGGGTGCTGGGAATTGAACCTGGGTCCTCTAGAAGAGCAGCAATGTTGAATGATAAGACTTAAACCTAGTTTTTCATCAAGAAAAATAAGTGGTCCTAACCAATGAGCCATCCAACTCCTCATCCCGTGTGTGTGTGTGTGTGTGTGTGTGTGTGTGTGAAGTCGAAACTTCTAGCTTCTTTGGAAAGTCAGTTATGTCAAATGATGTTTTGTTGGGGGACATGTGTGAATGGGTATCTTGTTAAAGCAGACATGGCAAAGACTGTTTCCCTGAAGCAGACCCAGGTGAGAGGATGTTTGATACAGCAGACGTGGGAAAGGACTCGTGATGAAGGCACAGTGGGAGACGAGTGTGAGCTGGGGTCTGGTTTGCTCCATCTCCCTGTTCTTCACTAACGACACCCGTGTATTGGTTTGCCATACATAGCATTGTCGAACTCAACTTGTGGTAACGCCACCACTGAGAAGCTTGCCCAAGCACTGCTCTCGAGGTTCCTGCAGCAGCTTGCCACTTCTGTGGCCTTGCCTTGGGCCTGTTGGTGAGCCTGACAGTTTCTTCGGGATTGAACTATGGCTGCCTGGTGTCTGCTTGCTGAAAAGGGCTGGACTGTAGTTGCTGGTTCATGCCTGGTGTCTGCCTGCCTAGAGGACTGGACTGCAGCTGCTGAGATGTATTTGGTGTTTGCTACGGGACTGAACTGCTGACAATGAAGATCAGGCTCGCCCCCAAAGAACTATGGCTGACCAGGTCCGCTTCCCCCACAGCCTAACAACTGTTCTCTTCCACTCCCTCTGGGTGGTGGGCTAGAGGGGAGGTGGAACCCTTATGAAAAGTAGGATGCAAAAAAATTTTTTTGAAAGATTTATTTATTTTATGCATATGAGTACACTGTCGCTGTCTCCAGACACCCCAGAAGAGGGCATCAGATCCCATTACAGATGGCTGTGAGCCACCATGTGGTTGCTGGGAATTGAACTCAGGACCTCTGGAAGAGCAGTCCGTGCTCTTAACCGCTGAGCCATCTCTCTCCAGCCCAGTTGCAAAAAACTTATGCCTGGATTTTTGAGACGGTGTTTCTTGTGTTGCCCTGGCTGTCTTAGAAATTGCTCTGTAGATCAGGCTGACCTCAAGCTCAGAGATCACCTGTGTCTGCCTCTGAAGTGCTGGGATTAAAGTCACATGCCACCACCCTCAGCTAAGTCCTCAAAAAACAGGCTCTCCTCACTGAACCCAGAGCTTAATATACTGGATAAACTGGCTGGCCTGTGAGCTCACTGTTGTCTCCTCTTCTTGCTCCATAATCTGCCAGTTTCTTATGTAGCCCAGGATAACCTCTTGATTCATTATTCTGAGCATCCCGAAATCTGGGATCAGAGGCATGAGCCTCCACCACACATCAGCCACTAGACTGTACAGCACTGGGCAAGCGACCACTCCCCGTCACTGAGCTTCAGCTTTCTCTATCAAATAGAGGATGGTCTCTGCCCTACTGAACTTCAAGGCCTAGAGTGTTGCTCAGCAGCAGAGCAGTCACCCAGAATGCATGAGGCATTCATGCATGTCATCTCTTACACGGAAAGAAAAATTTTGCTAGCCATGGTGGAGCACATCTGTAATCACAATACTCAGAAGTTAGGAGCACTGACTGCTTTTCCAGAGACCCAGGGTTTCATGCCCAGCACCCACATGGCAGCTGATAACTCCATTTCCTAGGGATCTGTAGCCCTTTTCTGACCTCCACAAGTACCAGGTACACACACACATACTGTACATAGACATACATGTGAGCAAACACTCATATACATTAAATAAATAAAGCTTCATTAATTAAAAATAATAAAGGTGGCAATAAATAAAGGAACATTTTCACCTGCATAGGGAATTCAAGGCCAACCTGGGCTATGTGAAGCCCTGTTTCAAAAAAATGAAAAGGGGTGGAGTTAGAAAGAAAAGGGCGGATAAGTTTTGCCCGATGTGAGTGAGAGCAGAAGCCAAAGGTGAGAGTAGCTGTGGACCTGCCTTGAGCAGGCACCTTTGGCTCACCAAGGTCCTTTCCTGGGTTCAGTGATGATGAACCAGGTCTTGAACCAACCTCTCCCCGACGCCACGCACTAGAGACTCAAGGGAATTGTGGCCAGCCCAGGTGCAAGGCAGTTCCTCTCCACTCAGGGCCCACACCATATGGCAAATAAAGGGCCAGGAGTAAGGGCCACTGGAGCCCATCTCCGGCAGGGTTGAACAGGAAGTGAGGCGGGGTTTGGAGTGGAATCTGGTACCTCAGGACTGCAGCCACCCAGACTAACCGACTCACTGGGAGACGATGCCAGGGGGTCTAGGAGTCCTCCGAGCCCTGCCTCTCCTCCTCCTTCTCTTGTCTGAAGCCTGCCTGGGTAACGTGTCCAAAGGGAAGGTGCTGTGGGGGGGTGAGGCTGACAGGAGAGGTGCAGAGTGGAGTCTGAAATAGCCAGACAGGGTGATGCATAGCTACGCATCTCTTAAAGTAATCCAGAACTCTAGGAAACTGAGGAGGGAGGAATACTGTATTAGGGGCCAGCCTGGGCTACACAGTGAGTTCTATCTAGGCCAACCTGGGCAATTTATCGATTACCTGTCCCAAAAGAGAAAACGAGTAAGGGGAGGGAATCGGGGAAAGCCTTCTGTACCAAGCCACAGGCTGGAGGAGGCTTGACTAAATCCACTGTTAGGACCAAGACTACCTTGCCCCACAACACATGACCTTCGCTCCACAAGTCAGAATGAGGAACTGAGGTGTTGATTGAACATGGGGGCATGGAGATAGCAAAGGGTGTCAGCGAGGGAAACTTGAGGGAAACGGGTTTTTGTTTGTTTTTCCTCTGCCTTCCATCTGGAGGGGATGCTTCCTAAGGTGCTCCATTCCCCTCCCCACCCAAGTGTGACCACACAGTCCTAGGTTTTCTGAGGGAGGGGAAGGTCTTGGGACCAAGGATTGGAGCCCTGCTGTCTGAGTCTTAAGCCTGTGGGGCCTCCCCCCCCCCCTTCTTTCTTCCTCACTTCTGACCTTCCTCTTTCCTGTTAGGTCCACAAAGGGAGCTACAAGCCAAAGTGGTGCTGGAGAGGCTGAGAACAGTGGGTGGGAGCGGGGGAGTGGTTCAAGCTCAACACAAGAGCAGACACCATAGCCACCAGTCCACCCTCGTCTCTCTGAGCCTCCTCCTATGCCAGACAGAACTCAGTCCCAGTGCCTAAGCTGACACTGGTTTCTTTGGTTTTTTGTTTTGTTTTTTTGAGACAGGGTTTCTGTGTGCTGCCCTGGCTGTCCTGGAACTCACTCTGTTAGACCAGGCAGGCCTCAAACTCACAGAGACCTGCCTGACTCTCACACGCACACGCGTGTACACACACACACACACACACACACACAAAACCAAGCCAAGGCCAGTAAAGGAGAGATTCAAGGAAAGGTGGGAATTGGGCTCTAGTACCCTTTCCAATAGACTGGGTCCTGCTGAGCCCTGCCCACCCTGCATCTAAGGTGTGCCCCCCTTCACCTCCTTCCCCGTGGAGGTTCCTAAGCATTGTAAGGAATGGGAAGGCCTTCATGAGAGAGGCCCTGGGCTGGTTGGGGGAGCATCAACAAGCAAAGGGGAAATGGAAGAAAGAGGTCATAGGGCGTGTCTCTGGCATCTACTCTTTTTCTAGGCACCATTTCCATCAGTAGAGCCCCACTCCTGAGGGGGCTGGTGCGAAGGGGGCTGGCCTGGGGCAATCACTTCCATCTCCAGGCTCTGACCCATCTGCCTCCTCTCGTCTCTCCACAGGTCCCGGGTGCCAGGCCCTGCAGGTAGCAGGGGGTCCACCGTCCCTGACAGTGAACTTGGGCGAGGAGGCCCGCCTCACCTGTGAAAATGATGGCAGGAACCCTAATATTACATGGTGGTTCAGCCTTCAATCCAACAACACATGGCCCTCAATGCCACTGGGGCCTGGCCTGGGTCCCACAGGGGAGTTGATCTTCTCTGAAGTAAACAAGAGCCACAGGGGCTTGTACTGGTGTCAAGTGATAGAAAACAACATATTAAAACGCTCCTGTGGTACTTACCTCCGAGTGCGCAGTGAGTAGGGAGGGGTGCTGGCCCTTGCATTCCCTGTTCCCTGTTTCATCCAGAACACTGAGAGCAGAGCTAGCTCCTCACGCAGATGATGGCTTCAGGGCTCCATGACTCACAAGGGGCAGAAGAAGAAGGCATACCAGAACTCTGAACAGCACCCTGTCTTCACAGAGCCAGTCCCTAGGCCCTTCCTGGACATGGGGGAAGGTACCAAGAACCGCATCATCACAGCAGAAGGGATCATCTTGCTGTTCTGTGCAGTGGTGCCAGGGACGCTGCTGCTATTCAGGGTGAGTCTCCCCTGAGTGACACCCTCAAGTCATCTTGGCTTACCTGGGCCTGAATTGTGACTCCCAGTATCCAGCTGGTCCTCTGAATTTCAAGGTTTTTCCTTCAAAGTTTGGGAGGCTGGGAATAACCACCAAAAGAATTTCCTGTGGCACTGAACTCAGCATGTCCCCACTGGCCCTCATAGATACCCTCTCACTGTCCCTCTGGCCCACCAAAGGGAGTCCACTGCAAATGCAGCCAAGACAAGGGAAAAAGATGTGTCCTCCCAGAGCCCCTGCTTCTCCTTAGGCCTCAAGACAAACGTTTTATTTATTTATTTATTTATTTATTTATTTATGTATTTATGTATGTATGTATGTATGTATGTATGTATGAGTACATTGTAGCTGTCTTCAGACACACCAGGAGAGGGCATCAGATCCATTACAGATGGTTGTGAGCCACCATGTGGTTGCTGGGATTTTAACTCAGCTCAGGACCTCTGGAAGAGCAGTCAGCGCTCTTATCCTCTGAGCCGTCTCTCCAGCCCATGTTTTCTATTTTTCAATGGGGTTTCACTATGTAGCCCTGATTGGCTTTGAACTCACAGAGATCTGCCTATTTCTGCCTCCCAAATGCTGCTGGGATTAAAGATGTGAGCCACCATGTCTGCCCTTCTTTCTTTTTCTCCCCAATCCCTTCAGAGTCTCTCTGTGTAGAGCTGGCTGTCCTGGAACTCTGTAGACCAGGCTGGCCTCAGACTCACAGACATCCACCTGCCTCTGCCTCCAGAGTGCTGAGATTAAATTTGTGTACCAACCGTGCCTTGCATTTTATTTATATCTTATCAGTGTGAAGACGGGCATGTGAGTGTGGAGGTGGAGGTCAGAGAACAGCTTTCAGGAGTTGATTCTTTCCTTCCACTGTGGGATTTCCCAGACCAAACTCATGCCCTCAGGTTTGCATGACAATACACTTACCAGCTTGAGCCAGCTCCTGGACTTTCTTTGCTTTCACTTTTTTTTTTTTTTTTTTTTGCTAGATATTAGTCTAAGCTAGCCTCAAACTTGCTATAGCTCCATGGATGGCCTGGTTTGTCTTTATTTTCCAAGCACTGAAATTACAGGCATGTGTCACCATCAGTTTTATGTTTGTCCTTTTTTGTTTGTTTTGTTTTTGTGGGGAGGGTAAGACAGCATCTTGCTATGTAGTCCAGGCTAGACTGGAACTCACTGTAGAGATCATAGTGGTCTGGAATTCACAATTGTCCTGCCTCAGTTTGCCAAGCACTGGACTTATTGATGTTCATCACCACTCCATGCTCGCTGTTCTTCTTGTCACTGAAGAACAGTAGAGGGCCAGCATGGTGGAGCACAGCATGGTGGGGCACAGCTTTGGTCTTAGTAGCACTCAGGAGGCAGAGGCAGATCTCTGGAGTTCAAGTCCAGCCTGGTCCGAATACTGAGTTCCTAGGCAGCTCTTGCTAGATAGAGATCCTCAGAGTGTCAGTGGAGTGGAGTGGCAAGCACATGGAACAGTCCACTTGAAGGTGAGGCAGGAAGATTGCTCAAAGATGGAGATCCATAAGGAGAAAGAGAGGAGAGGGGTGGAGAAGAGAATCTGCCAAGATCCCAACTTGTGGCCTCGGGAGTGTCCCTTGCTCTTTTTGATAATGCACTTGCTAGTAGGAGACAGTCTAAAACCCCTTCACCTCCCTCCTTGCTCAAAGCTGCTTCTACATCATCCCCTTCTGCAGAAGCGCTGGCAAAATGAGAAGTTTGGGGTGGACATGCCAGATGACTACGAAGATGAAAATCTCTATGAGGTAAGCACTGAACGCAGCAGGTGTCCGTGCATGGGGGTTGGTGTCTGCATTGGGTCCCACCCTGGGGTTGACTGGGGGAAGGGCCTCAGCTGTCAGGATACTGATGTCTCCTCTCCCTGTCCCCTGCAGGGCCTGAATCTTGATGACTGCTCTATGTATGAGGACATCTCCAGGGGTCTACAGGGCACCTACCAGGACGTGGGCAGCCTCCATATTGGAGACGTCCAGCTGGAAAAGCCATGACTGACATCCCCCTCCCACTCTGCATTCTGCTGTGCTCTCCACCCCTGCCTGCCATATGCCCAACTCCAGCAGCCCAGCCGCTGGGTTCTTCCCCTAGAGTCCTCCCTTCCCTTTGCTTGTCCCTCTGCAGTGTCCCACCCTGGCCTCGAGGCTGCTCTGCCCTATCCTCCCACCCAATCTAGTCCTTCCCCAAGTCGGGTGGGTTCTCTCTCTAGTGGGTAATGAGCCCTTAATCGCTGCCTCTAGGGGAGCTGATTACAGCAGCCTCGTTAGTGTCACCCCCTCCTCCCAGATCTGTCATGGCCACTTAAGTGATAATAAATCCTTTCCAAAGCAGCCCTTGGCAGGAGTCATGGATCTCATGTAGACTGCTCCTCAACACTGCCAGGGAACCAGGAGCAGAAAACCCAAGTCCCCTCCTCCCTCAGACCAAAGATTCTGCACCTAAGTTCTCACCTGACCACTTCTGAGATCTGGGACCAGACAGTCCTGGCTGGCTGTCCTCCCCAACCCCCAAAATAACAGGAAGTCTCTTGGGGAAGTCCCCACCCCAATTGAAATGCTGGTTTATCTCCTTTATAGGGCCTCACCCTCCAAATGTCCCTAAGCAAGGGGGAACCAGCCCGGGTGTTACCAAATTTTTACCCGTATTTAAGCTCTGAGAACACAAGGTGTTCTTTCCTGGAGTGGGACCTAATTCCCTCATGGGTTCACTGGCAGATTTGGAGAGTTTCTGTCAAGAACCTGGGGATGACAGATCTAGAGTGTTGTGACAATCGTTGGAATGGAAAGAGCACACTCAGATTGTTGAAGGACAGGAGGCAGAGAGGAGACTCCGGGGAATCCCCAGAGACAAGGATATAGAGATAAAAGCCAAAGGAAGAAGCAGACACCAACTGACTGGCCTGAACCCGGGGGATAACGACGGTTGGGGAAAGGATAAAGCCTGAAATCTCAGAGACACAGAGCCAGCAGCAAGAAAGGGCCCCAAAGTGATGCAAGCACAGAGGAGCAACAGCAGGGTGAAGCAGCAGAGGCCAGACAGCAAAAGAGTGCGGGATGAGCCCTTACATTGTAGGCACACAATCGGGACTAGCTGGCCTGCGAGCTTTGGAAAGAGACCAGGGTGGTGGTGCACACTTTTAACTTTAATCTCTGTGCTCCAGAGGCAGAGGCAGAGGCAGAGGCAGAGGCATCTCTCTGAGTCCAGCCCACTCTATACAACGAGTTCGAGGCCAGCCAGGGCTACATAGTGAGCCCTTGTCTCAAACTAAGAGAAAGAGAGATGAAGGTCCAGGGCAGGAGCTGGGCAGCAGCAGCAGCAGGGCGGCAGAGGCGGACAAAGGCGATGGGAGCCGGGCGGGGCCGGGTGGGGCCGCGCCCGCGGGGAAAGGAGGAGCCGCGCGAGCGGCGAGAAGGGGAAGGAAGCCGAGGTGCCGGGCGGGCAAGGGGCGCGGGCAGGAAGCGGGGAGGGGCGGCGGGCGGGGGCTCGGGAAAAACGCCCCAACTTCCTGCCCGCCGGAGCCAGGAAGCCGGAGTCGGGACTCCGGGCCCGGGATCGCCGAGCACGACCTCGGGCGCCCCGCCGGTCACCTCCCCGCGCGGACACCAGGTACATCGTCCCTGGCCCCGCCCGGCCTCCTCCCCATTCCGCCGCCCGGGGAGGAGCAGGGAGGGGACCGGGCGCCGAGGGCCTCCCGGGGGGCGCCCAGAGAACCTGCAGTCGCCTTTCTCTGGCCTGGGTTTTCTCATCTGTCAAAGAGAGCAAAGAGAAAAACCCGGAACGGTGGCGCACGCCTGTCATCCCAGAAGTTGGGAAGCAGAGACAGGAGAATTGCCATGAGTTCGAGGTCAGCTTGGGCGATCTAGCGTGGCCCTGCCTCAAAGAGGAAAAACAAAACA
>JADRCH010000201.1:1019789-1047684 GCA_019843965.1 Rhynchomys soricoides | reverse complement strand
AACAGAGAGAGAGAGAGAGAGAGAGAGAGAGAGAGAGAGAGAGAGAGCGAGAGAGCGAGCTCATTTGTCGATTGCACAGTAGGTAGCGATGAACTAGGCTGGGATCCAGGTTCCCAACTGTTCAGCGCAGAACGATAACACCCATTTATCAGCAGGGAAACTGAGGCCGGGGAGTCGGACTGCCTTGTCGTAGGGACATAGCAGCCGGGACTTGAACTCGAAGCTGTTTCCTGTAAAGCGCTGTCCCTGCAATCGTGGATACTTGATTAGAGCTCCTTAAAATAAACAAGTATCTCTGCAGACCATTTTGAAGCCGAGAGTTACAGAGCGTTAAAAACGTCTCAGAAAGCTTTTTTTTAAACCCACCTCTGTGTTATTAATTATACTCTGGGAGACGGCTTTAGGGGAGAGAACCGGAAACATATCCGCATTGAACAGATGGGAAGACTGAGGCCTATAGGGAAGTCATTGCTTTTTGCAGGTTAGTCTGTCAGGAGGAAATATATGCTCAAGCGCATGGGTGTTTTATGTTTTGGTTTGTGTGTGTGTGTGTGTGTGTGTGTGTGTGTGTGTGCGCGCGCTCGCGTGGGGTTCTGTTTGGGTTTTTTTTTTTTTTTCTTTCCAATTACAGCGGGACGAGTTGACAGTGGTGACAGAGGGAGTCGGTGTACGAGCATTTGGAATTTAATAGATCCGAGTTGGGAAAGTAGACAAGGTGGGAAGAGCCCCGGCGAGGCCCCGATGGATATTTAGGACCTGAGCGACTTGAAGTTTCTCGGAAATTGAGCCCTAACCCGGCGCTGGAACCATCCACCGCTGCGGCAAAGGGGGCGGGGCCCGGGAGAGTGACAGGGGCAGTCGAAATACGGAAACGAGGGTCCTCCAAGGCAGACCAGAGCGGCCTTATCGGGCCAGCGTGGCGCCGTGTAGTGATAGACCAGCCGGCAGGAGGAGTGGAGTTGCCGAGGCCGGAGAGTGGTAGGAGGCGGGCTAGAGAGGCCGGAGGGAGGAGTGGAGGTGGACGCAAAGGCAGCTTCTGGCTCGGCTAGAGCGACTCTGCGGCGCGGGTGGGGGAACCTGGAGCTCGAGCGCCGAAGCTTCGGTTCCTGAGGCTGCAGTGGTTTGCTTCTCTTCCCATCCGACAGGTGAGATAGGCAGCCCTTGGCTGCCGTGAAACCTGACCCCACACATCTTCCCTGCCACCCACACTGCCACAGTTACAGAATTATTGAGCGCCCGTGTAGATCAGCCACGACCCATGTAAGATTTAGGGCTCGTGAAGACCCGCCACGTTACATAGGTCAATAAGATTTTACATACCTTCCAGGTTTCAGGAAGCCTTTCACGGAGACCCGGCTTTTAACATAAACATAGGCTTCTCATAGATCAAGGCAGGGCTCTACAGAACCCACCACAAACCACTATCGAGGTCCCATAAACCATTAGTTTTCCCTTTAGAATCGCCATCTCTCTGGATTCTTGAGGCCCACTATGTATCAAATAGAATGTGGGGTTTTATACCTTCCAGGGCCTCTTGTAGTTTTTTTCAAGGCTCCTAGAGGTTCTTGAAGACCTGAATAATCCAGTCCAAAGACTTGTTGGACACGAGCCCTCAGTACCCAGGCGCCCTTATGTGCTTACCTCTACAGGACCCCCGCTGCATAAACCTAAACCTGCCCTGACTTCCCCCATCCACCCTACCTCCAGAGCCTCAAGTGCAAAATGCTCCCCCTGCCGGACAGTAGTGTACTTTGTCAGTTGCTTCATTTTGCCAGCTTTACCTATATCTAATTTTCAAATCCTCTTTGAGCCCAAGCTTCTGGAGCTGCTGAGGTCACGGCAGCCACATGATTTTTCCAGGCACCATCAGACCTGGCGTATCTCAGAGCATAGATGCACATTTTAATGTCCTAAGGTCAAAGTGTTTGGGGGGGGGGGGGTTGCCTCAAAGCAATGTTGTGTGCTGAATGTTTAAACTGTGGAGCCAGGTTGCCTGAACCTGAATCCTGGCTGACTCTTATAAACCATGCCTCAATTTCTCCCTCTGCAAAACGGCAATAAGATTAGTGACACTCCCTTGCCCTAAAACAAACCAAAATAATGCTGGCCTCATTGGGTCAGTAAGAGGATTAAATTCGTTAACATCTGTAGACAGACTCTGAACCCTGCATAGAACCTAAGCCTGTGTGTGCCATCTTTGCTCTGTCTGGCACATACTGAGAACACGTTCAGTGTCAACCATTATTCCTTATTATTGTGATGGGGAGGACAGAGTTAATGCATGGATTTTTTGTTTGTTTGGTTTGGTTTGGTTGGTTTTTGGTTTTTTGGTTTTTCAAGACAGGGTTTCTCTGTGTAGCCCTGGCTGTCCTGGAACTCACTCTGTAGACCACGCTGGCCTCGAACTCAGAAATCCACCTGTCTCTGCCTCCCAAGTGCTGGGATTAAAGGCGTGCGCCACCACTGCCCTGCGAGATAATGCATGTTAACTGTGTGAGAATCAGGGTCTTCTGATGAACATTTGTTCAAATTTCATATTTGCCTTGGGTTCTCTTTTTTTTGGGGGGGGGGGGAGTTAATAAAGACCTAAGCATGAGAATGAAGGGCCATTCTGAACGATGTGTAAGACCAGGTATGGTGGCACATGCCTTTGATCCCAACACTAGTGAAGAGGAAGGAGGCAGGTGGTTCTCTTGAGTTCAAGGCTGGCCTGCTCTACACAGTTCCAGGACAGCCAGGAGAGATAAACCCTGTGTCACCTCTGTCTCAAAAAGAAAGAGGGGGTTAGGGAGAGAGAGAAGATGGGTGTGGGTCTAAGAGAAACGTTTTCTCTTTTTTGGTTAATCAAGTTGCTTTGTTTGGTGCTGCTCATGGTACAACTCAAGGCCTCTTACATGACAAGCAAGCATTCTGTCACTGAGCTATTGTCATTGAGCTATACCTCCAAACCCTTCTTGGCTCCTTTCTTTCTTTTTTTTTTTTTTTTTTTTTTTGGTTTTTTTGTTTGTTTGTTTTTTGTTTTTGTTTTTTCTAGACAGGGTTTCTCTGTGTAGCCCTGGCTGTCCTGGAACTCACTCTGTAGACCAGGCTGGCCTCAAACTCAGAAATCTGCCTGCCTCTGCCTCCCGAGTGCTGGGATTAAAGGCGTGCGCCACCACTGCCCGGCCGCAAGTTTATTTATTAAACACTCAACAATGTTCATATCTTGGAATTACCTGAGCTTTTATAGTGGACAGATATAGCTTCTGAGAAAGAATACAAATGATGCCTGCTTGGGGGAACCTCCAACCATGACTTCTGGACACTCCAGAAAGTGTCTTTGTTCAGAGATCAGATCATAGCGACGGCTCCTTGAGTGCCAGAGAGGAGGCTTATGGCAGAGGAAGAAGGGCGGGTCTCAGGCAGCCAGAGTTATAAATAGCTTTGGGGTGTGAGGACCCGCCCCCTACTGGTCCACCCCACACTCTTTCCACCACTCCTTCCCTCCTGACACTGATCCACACAGTATTAGTCAGACTAATTAGTGTCTGGAAGACGATGCTGAAAAGGAGAGTAGAGGGGTGCATGGGGAGAGACGAGATACAGTGTGGAGCTGGACGGAACCAACACCAGCTGTGGAAGGGCAGCTGTCCTGAGACGGGGGAGGAGAGATAGGGAGGGGGAGGAGAGATAGGGAGGCGGAGGAGGGGCCAGCAGAAGAGATGGGGAGGACGCAGTGGGTCTGGGGGGAGAGGTGGAGTCCCAGACTCCAGGGACCACAACCTCTTCAGATTAAAGGGGGTGGCAGACACCTGAGAGTAGGCTGTTGAGCCCTACTCCTCCATCATTTTTCTGGGACCATAGCTACAAAGGCTGGGAACTGTGGGGAACCACTGGGCCCAAGAGCTCACGGTACCTGGCTGAGAGGGACTCGGTTTTGTTTTCTCATGTAGAGGGAGTTGGAGGTTGGGGGTTCACCCTTGACATTTCCTGTCACAGGAAATGGGGCTGGTGGGTTCAGAGGCAGCATCCTGGCCCAGGCCTGCCACAGATCAGAGTATCAGGTCTCCTACCCCCACCCCATACCCTTCCTACCACCTCCTTAAGGACTGTTCTTTTAAATTGGCTTGTTGCAAAGTCCTTCTCCCTTGAGGACTAGCCAGCCCTCTGGGTCCCTGGCCCTTCCTTAGTGACCCAAATTAGTGGTTTTACCCACAGCCACCCAGCCCACCCATGGACCCATGCTCCTGGGCTCTAGCACCCGGGCCCCCCCCCCAACCCCTCAGTCTCTCCGCCTCTACTGGGCTGTGAAGAGCTCCTTTGTCGCCACACAGAGGCTCCATTGAGCTTAGGAGGCTGGGGGTGGGGGTGTTTACTCACCTTCCGCACCTTGGCCAGGAATCTGTGAGTAACTGCCCAGCCTGGGGCACTTCCTCCCCGCTCCTAACTGCTCCTCCTCTCCGCAGGCAGCCCGGTGGAGTCCTGGAGATGGGAGAAGTAGCTGGAGGGGCGGTGAGTGCCGTGCAGGGAGAAGATCTGAGCCAAGGTGAGGGAGCTCTGGTGCTCTGTGAGGTAGGGAGCCCTGGGGATTGAAGTCATGTCTCCCCTTGCAGGCCCCAGGGCCTCCCCGGTCTGGCCTGGTGTCCATCATTATCGGGGCTGAGGATGAAGATTTTGAGAACGAGTTGGAGGCGGTGAGCAGGGTGGGGTGGGAAAGTGTCCACAGGGGCCCAGTTCTCCCTCCTGGGATGTGTCCTCTCTGCTCACATTGTCTCACCATCCGCAAGTCCCACCTGTCTTACTCTAACCCCTCCCCCATTTGACTCACATCCCTTCTCGGTAACATCAAGTCTCATCCCTTCTTCCCAACTGCCCTTACTGTGTGGGTTGTAGCATGGGCGCATCCACCCCCATTTCCCTGTCTGGAAACCATTGAGAGGATCGAGTCGAGAGACTGGGTAGGGCAAGCTTAGGATGTCCCTTCTTTCCCGTGGCACTCAACTCCCTTGTCCCCACCTTTCAGAACTCAGAAGATCAAAACAGCCAGTTCCAGAGCCTGGAGCAAGTGAAGCGTCGCCCGGCCCACCTCATGGCCCTCCTGCAGCACGTGGCCCTGCAGTTTGAGCCAGGACCACTGGTGAGGGGTGTTGGGGGAGGAGGAATGAGACTGGGCAACTAAGGGGGTCTGGAAAATCCAGAACACAGCATGAGTTTGAGAAATAGGACCCCAGACAAGCTGGGAAAAGCAGCTTGCAGATGCCTGTGTGAGCCTCAGTAAGCAGGGAGCTCAGGCCAGAGTACATACAGCAGAACCCAGCATCCTGACGGGTGCCATGTCCTGCCCTTTTTCAGCATCTCCAACTGGTAACACTGTCCCTCGCCTGGCTGGTCTTCGCGGTGGGGAGGGTTGGGAGGTGGCAGCAAGGCCTCCTTAGCAGGTATCACCAGTCTGGTGTCAAGGATTTGGTTCCCTTAGCCATCTCAGACTTAGTGCCGCAGACCTTGACCCAAATACCCAAACTCCATGTGGTTGCTGACCGAGAAACTTCCTGAGCCTGGCCTGATAATACACACCTGTGATCCTAGCACATTAGAGGCTGAGGCAGGAGGATAGCCACACCTTCATAGTCAGCTAAGGCTACATGACAAGACTTGACATCAAACAAAAGAAACTTCCAGGACCAGGCAGGAGACACATGGGAGACACAGATACAGAACTGTGTGGTCCAGAAACACCTATAGAGTAGAAACCACAAGAAGCCACAGCACTGGCTGGGGGTGGGTGGGCGGGTGGGTGGGTGGGTGGGTGTGGGATAAGGAGAGTTATTAGTTGGGGGAATGGGGGGGCGGGTTAGTCCTCTTCCTAAGAAGACTCCATACCACCCAGCACAAGCTACTTAGCAGGGGATGTCCAAGGGTCTTGCACTGTATGAAAATGCACAGAGGATCCCCCCCCCCCAAAAAAAAAAAAAAAACACTAGGACACTGAAAGAAATCATGGGCAGGGACATGGGGGGTGTGTGTGAAGAAAGACAGGCACACTAGGGCTGGGGATGTAGCTCAGTTGGTAGAAGATGTGCCTAGCAGGTACAAAGGCCTGGGTTTGAATCTGGGCATTGCGTAAAGCAAGCACAGTGATCCAGGCTTGTGATCCCGGCAGAAGAGGAGGATCCTCAGCTACTTAGCAAGTTTGAGGCCAGCCTGGGCTACATGAGAGCTTGTGCCAAGAAAAAAGCATGAACTGGAAGGCTGGGGCTGGTTGTCCTGAAAGCAGGCTTTGGTTAAGTTGAGAAATGGATACAATCTGCCCATCTACATTCTTGGGGAAAGCAGCCTTTCCTCTCTGGGTCCATAGATGCTGTCCCTGCCTAAGCCTTGGAGCTCAGGAGTTTCCCACCCTAGACCTTACTTAACTCAAGGACTACCGGAAGTGCTCTCTTTGACCCAGACGGCTTCTGGCATTGTAGGAGTTGTCCTTATGCAGCTTCCTCAACCGCCATATTACGGGGAGAGGATGAGAAGAAAGATGTGCTGACCAGTAAATATAAAATGTTCTGCAGCCAGTCAGTGGTGGTGCACGTTGTTAGTCCCAGCACTCAGGAGGCAGAGGCACGTCAATCTCTGTCTGACTTTGTGAGGCCAGCCTGGTCTACAGAGTGAGTTCCAGAGAACCACGGCTACACAGAGCAACCCTGTCTCAAAAAAACAAAGACCAAAAAAGAAAAAAGTCTGCCTGCACGAGAGTATTCTTAAGCACAAGTAAGGGCATGCCACTTGCCAGGCAGCAGCTATGGGAGCCAGTCAGAGTCCCTGTGCATTTCCAGTGTCACCCACCAAAGGCTGGCACACGGGCAACCTCAGGAGACGCCTGGCAAGAATGAATGAGCCCCACTTGCCCACCCATCTATTGTCTGTCCCTCACTGCTCTGTGCCCTAGGCTGATTTCTCATGGTGTTTATAGCTAGCCAGAGACAGCTGCTTACGTTTGAGCCTGGCTTTACCATGTGACATTGAGTAGGTGATTTATTCATTGTTGGTACTGAAGATTGAACTCAGGGCCTTAGCCATGCAAGGCAAGCACTCTACCACTGAGCTACCAAGACCTCGTTATTTTTGTTGTGTGTGTGGATTACGTGGTGTATGTGTGTTCATTTGGGTATGTGCATGTATGTGTACATATGCATTGTATGTAGAGGCCTGTGACCAACATTGGATGTCTTACTTGATCTCTTTCTGCTTTATTTTTTTTCTCCTTTTTAAATTTTATTATATTTATTAATTTATGAGACAGGCTTTCTCTATTATGTCGCACTGGCTGTCCTGGAACTCACTATGTAGACCAGGCTAGCCTTGAACTTAAAGAGATCCACCTGCTTTTAACTCCCAACCCCCATGGTTTATAGGCATAGGCTGCCAGGCTTGGTTTTTACATCAGAGCTAGAGATGCAACGGATGCTCATGATTCATACATAGCCTGTGCTCCTTTCTGAACTGTCCCCGTAACCATTCTCTGGTTTTCCTAAAGACCATCTTATACGGAGCCATGAGCTTGCAGTGGCCCTCCTGCTTTCTCCAAGTGAGCATTGGGAGGGCCAGCAATGCTGGCTTTACCTTGTATTTTGAGATAAGGTCTCTCTCTCTAAGTTGCCCAGGGCTGCCCTTGAACTTGTGATCCTTTGACCTTGCAGTTTAAGCTGTTTTCTCTTTCCTTTTGGTGGTGGTTTGTTTTTTTTAGGACAGGGACTTTGAATTCCTCCCAGGTCTTCCTGCCTAAAGTCCCCAGGGATGTGTCTGCTGGCTGGTGCCAAGGCACTCAGCTTTGAACTCCCAATTCCTCAGCGTTGTTCTTAGAAGCAGGCAGGGTCTCATATAGCCTCTCCTGGCCTCACTCACAAGTGTTCAAGGATGACCTTTAATTCCTGATCCTCCTGCTTCTACCTGGAAAATGATGGGATCATAGTCATGCACCGCTATACCTGGGTTTCCACCTACAAAATGGTGGTAATGGTGGTCTCAGAGATGGGACAGGTTCCTAAATAGCCTCTGGTGTACCCCAAATCCTCAGAATAGGCCAGAGATAGCTAGTAGTAAGGACTGTAACGAAGTGTTCATAGCAGTGACCCTAGGAGTCAGGGGAGCCCAGCCTGGTTGGCTGGGCTAGAGATCAGAGTGTACGTCATAGAGGAAGTCATGTCTGAACCCCACAGACATACAGTGGTCACAAAGCCTCTTAGGCTCCCAAAGAGGGAGCGTGGTGGTTGGAGCCAGGAGAAAGAGTCCCATTCTGTGTATTCCCAGCTCTGCTGCCTGCATGCAGACATGCTAAGTTCACTGGGCCCCAAAGAAGCCAAGAAGGCCTTCCTTGACTTCTATCACAGTTTCCTGGAAAAGACTGCGGTGAGACACCTCCTGCTTGCCCCTGTCCCTCTCCCAGTGTCCTCCCTCAGACCCTTCCCACCAAGGCCTCCTGAGGTACATCTCCTGCCACCTCACTCCTGTCTCTCCTGAGCAGGTTCTGCGGGTGCCGGTCCCTCCCAATGTTGCTTTTGAACTTGGTAAGAAGAGGAAAGGTCTGGGGCTAAGGGAGGGTCTCTGGCAGGGACAGGCCTCCTTGGAGACCCATGGGATGGAAGCCATGGTTCAGTCATCATTCTTGGTGGTGGCAGCCCAGGGAAATATTGGAATTCGTGGGTGGGGACAGTGATCCAAGTAGGTTGGGAGCCAGGACCCCTGGAATATGGTTCCTAGCCCTTGCATGCGTGTCTGTAGATCGTACACGGCCTGACCTCATCTCTGAGGATGTCCAGAGGCGGTTCATACAAGAGGTGGTACAGAGCCAGCAGGCAGCTGTGAGCCGTCAGTTAGAAGACTTCCGCTCCAAGCGGCTCATGGGCATGACACCCTGGGAGCAGGAACTGACCCTGCTGGAGCCCTGGATTGGGAAGGACCGTGGCAACTCTGAGGCCCGGGAGCGGCATGTTGCAGAGCGGCTGCTCTCCCACCTAGAGGAAATCCAGTGAGTGGGTAGTGTGAGTCAGGCTTCAGTTGCGGGTCTCCCTCGGTGTCAGTCTTAGTGGGTGTATTCTTGCTCTGTCTAGAGTCTAATTCAGCCTGATTATTACGACTTTGGGGTCCCATTGAAGTTCCTGGGTCTTGGTCTTGTGTTTGGATCTAGCGCTTATGTCCTCTGGAATGGACCTTCCGAGGCCACTTTTCCTTCTGCTTACCCTGCTTACTGAAGAGATAGCAGCCCAGATGTGAGTCTCAGTGGACAGGGATGCCAGGTTTTGTGGTTTCATTATAAATTTCTTTCTTTGCAGACATACCATCTCTACAGATGAAGAAAAAAGGTGATGGCCGTGGGGAGAGTTGTTGAAAAGGCATATGGTCTAGGCCCAAGGGAAGCCATGGCCACCCTGGAGCAGAGGCACCCTTGCTCCTGGCTTTGGGAGCCACACCTTTCCTCTAAGCACAGGAAGTGGTTGAGGGGTTGTGGGGGACTGTGTCTTTGTCATTGCAGACATAGTGTGCTCCTGTGTGTCTGCCGGGGGCCCTCACCTCACTATCTCCTCCCCTCAGTGCTGCTGTGGTCACTGCCATCAGCCTGTATATGCGCCACCTTGGGGTCCGGACTAAGAGTGGGGACAAGAAGTCAGGGAGAAACTTCTTCCGGAAAAAGGTGCTGAAGTCAAGTCTGGCCCTGTTCTCTCTAAGAATCCCCCTGGGGAGGCCTAGAGCCTGGTGCCTGCAGTCACTCTCTGCTTTATGTCAATTTGGAAACAATAGCCTTCCTTTTCGTCATCTTCCCATAGGTGATGGGGAATCGGCGGTCAGATGAGCCCCCCAAGACAAAGAAAGGGCTAAGCAGTATCCTAGATCCTGCCCGTTGGAATCGGGGAGAGCCATCTGGTAAGAGGGCTAGCCTCAGCCTTGCCTACCCTGTTGGTCCCAGGCCACCCAAGCTCACTGTCCCACTCTTTTGTTTCAGCTCCAGATTGTCGACATCTAAAGGTCGAGGTTGATGGTAATGAACCTGTAGCTACGGTGTCCATCCAGGACTGAGGGAGGAGGGCTGGGTGTGGACCTCTGGGTCTGAGGAAGAGGGCTGGGGTCTGGAGCCCTGGGTCTGAGGGAGAGGGTTGGGGTCTGGTTGTCTGCATCTGAGGGAGAAGTGGACAATATGTAGAGAACTGAGCATGGGAGGAGGGGTCTTTGGTGTGGAACACAATAGTTCCCCTGGGGGACAGTAGCAGATGGGACTAGAAGCCTCTGTTTTATTTTTCATTTTCCCGTTCTTCCTTGCCATCTTTCCAGCAGAGAAGCCAGGCTCTGCAGACCGGAAGGGAGGCCTAGGTATGTCTTCTCGGGACAGGACTGTTGGGCCTCCTGGGCAGGACAACCCAGGAGTCTCCTTGCACCCTCTGTCTACAGACAGCCTCGACTCCCGGGAACCAGGTAATCGTTTGAGTCGGGACAGGAACACCACGAGCCCCTCAGCCCTCCTCAGATGAAAGCTCTGTCCCCTTGAGATCTCCTTTGTTCTCAGCATCTTTTCTAGCTCCTGGTCAGTGGTAGTAATTGCCCCCTTCCTCAGTTTACCCTTTGGGCTCTGACCTCTGTGTTGGTGTTATGTCTCCTCATCCCTGAACTAGGTTTCTTGTGTTGTGGTTGTTGTTTGGGGCTTTGGTTTTAGCAGTGGGGGTTGGAACTCTCCTCTTCACACTTGGTAGGCGAGCTCTCTAACACCAAGCTACACCCGTAACCCCCACTGCTGCACTCTAGACCAGTGCCACCACCGCCATAGTGATGAGCTGTATCCCTCCTGACCTATAATCCAACTGTTTCCAACAGTCCCTGGGGCTCATTTCCTGGAATCTCAGTGAAGAATGTCCACATGACATTCTTATGTCATCTTGAATGGTGAACCCCAAAGCCCCATGAGTTTACTATGTCCTTCTCCCTAGAGCTACAGCTTCTCTTAGCCCTTAGATCCCAGAAGCTTGTGTAACCTGGGTTCAGATCCCTCCTACATCTGACTTGCACTGTGTTCTGGACGCCACTTCCCTCTCTGAACTCACTCACCTCTCAGTGGGTCTGTCTGTTTCCCTTACAGCTGTGGGGACAGAGGACTGGCTGCCTCCTGCTTGGATAGGAGAACACAG
Organism: Rhynchomys soricoides; assembly: GCA_019843965.1. Lineage (NCBI taxonomy): Eukaryota > Metazoa > Chordata > Mammalia > Rodentia > Muridae > Rhynchomys > Rhynchomys soricoides. Next base: position 1,036,543 of record JADRCH010000201.1, on the reverse strand, counting down.
TAGTTCTGTGACAGTGACCCTCCTTCTGTTTGCTAGCTCCCTTTCAGTGTTCTGAGGTCCTCTCACGCCAAGTACTGAGTGAGTCAGTGGTTAACTGCCAGGGACTGAGTGTCTTCCAGCCCTCCCTCAGTGCACAGGTCAGGGAGACTGAGGTAGCTACAGGGTCGGCCTCCACATCAGAGGCCTTCCAACCAGCTCTTCCCCCCTCCACCTCCCTATCCATAGGTGTGGATACCCTGCAGGAGCCAGGGGATGCACCCCCACAGGGCCCTACCAGCCTGGAGCCCCTGGCACCCCCTGAGAGCACGGAGGACAATGGCGAGACTGAGAGGTGTCCGCTCGGTGCTGGGAGGGCCTGGGCGGGGCAGGGCAGCATAGAGGGCCCAGCCAGGGAGGGTGCTTGGGGTTGCTGCTGCAGTCTGCCCCTGCCTATCCCAGTCATCTCTGCTGCCAGACCTCCCGTTCTGCCTGCCTTCGGGCTTCTTCCGTCCTTGCTTTCCCTTCCTCCCTCGTTCTCTTTACTCTCTGTTTCCGGCCTTCTCTGGCCAGGTTCTCTCCATTTCCTCCTCTCTCCTCCTCGTCCCCACTCAGCTTCCTTTGTCTCTTATTCCCACCCTCTCCTCTTTCTCAGTAAGCTCTGCCTCCCTCGTGGCCCTGCTCCTGGTGTCCCTTGCCCCCTCTGTGCTCCAAGCTGCTGTGTCCTGGGGGCCTTGTCCCCCTCAGAGTTGGGGGGCAGGCTCTGCCCCCTGCCCGTCCTTGTGCTGCTGCTTCAGGGAACCCTCGGTGGGTATGGGGAGCTGGGTTGGGCACACCTGGTCCACCTCTGACCCTGTTGCCCTCTCTCCCCAGAAGGTGGAAGAGGTGGGTGCCTGGGCCCTGGGTGGGGGGAGGGCCAGCCCTCCCCCATCTCTCCCAGCCCCTCCCCCTCCCCATGGCCACCTCCTCCCCTTCACCCTCTGTGAGGGGAGGGGTGGGTAGGTACGTCACCCTCCCAATTGAGCTAAGTATGGAAATCCTTTTTCCTTGTCCTTTTCCATGACCCCAACCTCAGGGAAGGGAGGGGGCTGGTCCCGTGGGCCACAGTGGGTTTCGATCTGCCCACCAAATTTCAGTACCCTTGGGGCCACTCCCAACCCCAGGTACCTCCCCAAGTCCATCACTTCTGACCCTCTCTTCTCTCTTCTGTTGCTTGTTCCATCCCTGACCCGGTCTCCCCTGTCCCTGTCCTGGTCTGTCCTGTCTGTCCTGTCCCTGTCCCTGTCCCTGCTGGTCTATCCTATCCCTGTCCCTGCCTGGTCCCCAATGTTGGCTATCCCTGCCCTGGTCTGTCCTGTCCCTGCCCTGGTCTGTCCTGTGCCTGTCTTGGTCTGTCCTGTCCCTGTCCTGTCCTGTCTCTGTTCTGGTTTCCCCTGTCCCTGTCCTGGTCTGTCCTGTCCCTGTTCCTGCCTGGTCTCCCCTGTTGGCTGTCCCTGTCCTGGTCTCTCCTTGTCTCTGTCCTGGCCTCTGCCTGACCCTGTCCTTGGCCTCGGGGTCCAGGCTATCAGGGCGTCTGGGGCGCTCAGAGAGCCTTCGGGTGAGTGACCGCCGCCGGCCTTCCCGGGGCAGCCTCGGGGCTAAGGGCCGGGGTGGGGGCCGTTCCCGGAGCGACGTGGACATGGACCCAGGCTCTGCCACGGCCGTGCTTGGCCCTACCCGACGAGCCACGTACGTCACTTCCCCCTCATAAGCTGAGGAAGCCTAGAGAGTTGGGAGGTGGTGGGTTGATGCTAGACTCTTAAAGAAATAGACAGCCAGTGTCTGAGGTTGCTGGAGCCAACTGTGGACAGCACAGGCCATTGAGGAGTTGGGAGCTGGGACACTGCTACTACTAGAGGTCTGGGGATTGGTCTTTATTTTGGTCTCCCAGAGGTGTCAGATGTCAAGGCCACAGCCTGGTTGTAACTAAAGAAGAGCAGGCAGCTCCCCTGGGGTGCTCCAGGATGGGGCCTAACAGGGCCTCTGTCCACAGCCCCGAGCCTGGAGATGATGGGGAGCCAGGACGGTCAGGCCTGGAACTGGAACCAGAAGAACCTCCTGGGTGGAGGGAACTGGTACCCCCAGACACCCTGCTCAGCCTGCCCAAGAGCCAAGTGAAGCGGCAAGAGGTCATCAGCGGTGAGTGCTACCCTGGAGTCCTCACTGCAGCCAGGGCTGCTAGCCAGGGCTGGCTGAGGCAGAGACCAAGAGCATGTGAGAGCAGCTGCTTTCCAACAGAGACAGCTGGGCGCATGGACTGTGGAACAGACTCAGTGTAAATAAGCCAAGTGTCACTGTCCGGAGCCAAGGGCTGTGCTTCCAGAGACCCTGCTGTCAAGTACTACTGTCAGGGCTGATCTTCTAGAGAAGGTGTGGCAGTTTAGGCTCCTGATGTCAGGAGCCAGATACAGCAAGGCCTGTCATCCCAGCCATATGCCCTGGGGATCAGGCCCAAAGGGAAAGAGGATCAGAAGTTCAAGGCCAGGGCCCAGGAGGTGGCTTACTGGGTAAAAGGGGCCTGCTGCATAGCCTGACAACTGGTAGGACCCACCTGCTGGGAGAGAGCCGCCTCTGTAAACTGTGTGTGCAAGTGTGAGGGTGAGATTATATGAGTGTGTGCTGGGTTGGTTGGTTTGTTTTGTTTTGTTTTTTTAAGAAGGAAATTTGCTTTACTCTCAGCCTTTTGGAGTCAGAAGCAGGTGGATCTCTATGAGTCCCAGGCTGAACTGGACTACATACCAAGTTCCAGGACTATATCAAGAGACTCTGTCTCTAAACCCCAAAACCAAAACAAACCAAAAAAGGAAAAAGGAACTGGAAACAATCTGAGCCTCTCTTAGGCTTCTCCTTTTCAACTATTTGGTTTTAGGGGTTTTATTTTTTGTTTTTTTGTTTTGTTTGTTTGTTTTTGAGACAGGGTCTTTAAACTAGTCCTGGCTATCCTGGAACTCACGCTGTAGACCAAGCCTTCCTTGAACAGACAGACATATTTTCTGCCACCCACTTGCTGAGATTGAAGGCATGTCCCACCACACCCAGCCATTTCCAACTTGTTTGCTTGTTTGTTTGTTTTTAACTTAATCTGTTTCTATAGGTATGAGTATTTTGTCTTCATGTGGGTGTCTATACCACGTGAGTGTGTGTGCGTGCATGCGTGTGTGTGTGTGTGTGTGTGTGTGTGTGTGTGTGTGTGTGTGCACATGCACACTCCTGGTGCCTTTGGATGCCTTGGAGATGTACTTACAGCTGGTTGTGAGCTACTGTGTGAGGGCTGGAAATCTGGCCTTCTGCAAGAAGAACCAGTGCTCTTGGCTGTTGAGCTGTCTCTGCAGCTCTCATGGGCCAAGCTGGTCTCTAACTTCCTAAGTAGCTCAGGGTGGCCTTGAACTCCTGATTCTCCTGTCTCTACCTCCTGAGTGCTGGAATTGCAGTTGTGTACCACCCAGGACAGGCTCTGGCTTTTGTTTTGAGACATAAATCTTACCCTGTAGGCCAGGTTGGCCTGGAGCTCAAAATACCTTTCTCCCCTCCACTTCCTGAGCAGCTGGGCCTACTGGGCTGCACCATTAGACCTAACTTAGCAGTGGAGCTTTAAAGTGTGCTACCGCTGAGAACTGCATGAGGTGTCTCATTTACATCTGTGATAGTTAAAATGGAAATCAGCAGCAAGTAGCTAGTGACTACCCCACTAGCTTATAGTGCAGTCTCTCACCAGAAAAATGCAGTTTCACCAGAAAAATACGGTATTCAGAATGTTGACTCTAGTGATGTGTGCCAGAGATTTCAGTACTTGAAAGGTAGAGGTGGGATGGTCAGGGGTTCAAGGTTATCTTCAGCTACAAAGCCAGTTCAAGGCCAGACTAGCTTCATGAAACCCTGACTCATGAGCTCAAGTGCACACACGCACACACGCACACACATGCACACACACCACCATCATCACGCAGTGTATTTAATAAAAACAGCAGACTTGTGTGCCCCTAAAACTCACTGAGGTACCCAATGGCTGGTTGGTTGGTCGTGGAACCATTGTTTGATGCCAGCCATCTGTATTGCCAACACCCAGGAGGCTGAGGTAGAAGGAACTTGAGTTCCAGGACAGCCTGAGCCCTGTGACACCCTCTCAATAGGTGGATAGATTCCAGCTAAGACAGTTTTCGGAGTTTTATCCTACAAAGTCTCGTGACCTCAACGGACTAGTATCACTGGTTATTCTGTCTGCCTGCCTGATCCAGCAGAAGGGAGAAGGGGTGTGTGTGTGTGTGTGTGTGTGTGTGTGTGTGTGTACACATACATGCACTCACTGTAGCACTCCTCAGTGCCTACATAAGGCAGTAATGGTTCCACCCAGAGTATGTCTGACCTCACCAGTTTCTAGGGATCCTTCCTCAGCCTCTGCGTTCTCCCAGCATGCCTCTGTACCTTTCCCTAGAGCAGCAGTTCTCAGCCTGTGTGTCTCGACATTTTGGGGGTCAGTTATGTGATAGCCTGCATATCAGACATTTACATTATACTTCATAACAGTAACAAAATTACAGTTATAAAGTAGTAATGAAATAGTTTTATAGTTGGGGTCACCACAGCACGAGGAACTGTATTAAAGGGTCGCAGTGTTAGGGAGGTTGTGAACCACTGCTTGAGAGCATGTACTCCCGAGTGATGCTTCCTATTTTGCACCCACAGAGCTGCTGGTGACTGAGGCAGCTCACGTGCGCATGCTACGGGTGCTACATGACCTCTTCTACCAGCCCATGGCAGATGGGGGCTTCTTCCCTCTGGAGGAACTGCAGAACATCTTCCCCAGCCTGGATGAGCTCATCGAGGTGCACTGTGAGTGCCAGCCATAGCCCCTCCCCTCCACATCCCACCACCAGCTCCCTCCTGCCAGGCCTCATAGACCCAGAACCCACCCATCCATTGAGTACCTGCCATAGGCAGCCTGGCCTACTCCTGGGGATCATACCCTCCTGTCCCCCACAGCATACACCCCAGGTACAGACACACTAAACAAGTACACAAAATGTGTATGACAGCCCACCAGCCCCAAGGATAAAACACACAACTGCAGCCTGAGCCAGCAGCAGCCCAAACCAGGCGTTTCAATCCCTGGGGTTCCAACATAGCACCTCCATTCCTGTGCCCTATAGCCCTGTTCCTCGATCACTTGATGAAGCGGAGACAAGAGAGTGGCTACCTCATTGAGGAGATCGGCGATGTACTACTGGCCCGGGTGAGGTGCCCCAACATGTCCCTCGACACTGTCTCTCCATCCTGTCCCTACATACCCCAGAGAGCTGGGCCCCAGGCCTGGCCTACCTTAGGCTTCCATTTCTTTATAAGAATGTTTTGACAGCCCCACCTGAGACCTTCCTTGGTCTGAATCTTCCTGCAGTTCGATGGCACTGAAGGCTCATGGTTCCAGAAGATCTCCTCCCGCTTCTGCAGTCGACAGTCATTCGCTCTAGAGCAGCTCAAGGCCAAACAGCGCAAGGAGCCTCGATTCTGTGCCTTTGTGCAGGTGAGGTGGGACACAGCCCCGGTGTAAGGAGGACACTGTGGTGTCTGAGGGATGAGGGCTGGAGCTGAACTCCGAGTCTTAGGAGAAAAGGGCGTGGGCATGGCCTTAGGCTACCCCTGTGCTGCCTGCTTGCTCCTCAGGAAGCTGAGAGCCGCCCACGATGCCGGCGCCTACAGTTAAAGGACATGATCCCCACTGAGATGCAGCGACTGACCAAGTACCCACTGCTGCTACAGAGCATTGGGCAGAACACAGGTACCCTCCAGCCTTCCTCTGGCAATGGCTGCTGAGTGAGGACATGCCAGGGTGGGGATTCACACCATTCCCTTTGCCTGCAGAAGAGCCTGCAGAACGGGAGAAAGTAGAGCTTGCAGCTGAGTGCTGCCGTGAGATTCTGCACCACGTTAATCAAGCTGTCCGTGACATGGAGGACCTGCTGGTGAGCTGAGGCCTGGCTCCACCTGGGACAGGGCATGGCAGGGAAAGTACATGCACCTTGTTCAGCGCTCAGTGTCGAGGAGTCAGTTGGCCTTTGATGTCTTCCTCTCAGGACCACTGGAGGTCAGACTGGACCTCAGCTTGTCCCCCGGAAGTTGGCCTTATTTCACAGCTTACCCACCCACCTTGGAGTCACTGAGGGTCAGCCCCTGTGCCTGGTTTAGCTTCCTGTAACCCTCCTGTCTCTGTCCTAGCGGCTCAAGGATTACCAGCGGCGCCTGGACTTGACTCACCTACGGCAGAGCAGTGACCCTATGCTGAGCGAGTTTAAGGTGAACCCTGTAGTCTTCCCTCAGCTCACCTTGGCCCTGCTGCCCAGGGGTTCTTATATACAGTGCAGCTGAGAATGTGTCCAGGGAGTCTCCATCCCCACCTCCTTCCCAGAGGGTGTCCATGGTGACCCCTGACCTCACTCCCTGATCCTTGGCTGTTCAGCTGGCTTCCCTCCCCTCCCTTCATCACCTTAGCTGACCATGGCTCCTTCCTGCCTCAGAACCTGGATATCACTAAGAAGAAGTTGGTCCATGAGGGCCCCCTCACGTGGCGAGTAACCAAAGACAAAGCTGTAGGTGAGTGTATTCAAAGGGGGCGAGGCCAGGGGTAGAGTGGGTCAGGTGTGACCTTGCTGCCTCCCCCAAAGAGGTGCATGTGCTCTTGCTGGAGGACCTGCTGCTGCTGCTCCAGCGCCAGGATGAGAGGCTGCTGCTCAAGTCCCACAGCCGGACGCTGACCCCCACGCCCGATGGCAAGACCATGCTGCGGCCAGTGCTCAGGCTCACCTCTGCCATGACCCGAGAGGTGGCCACTGGTGAGCTGGGGCAGGGCATCTGAGCACAGTTGCCCTGTGACATGGGGAATGGAACGATCTAAGGAATAGAACTATCTAAGAGCCGCAGAGCCCTCTGCGGAAGGGTCCGAGGTAGAGACAAGGCATAAACTGTCATCACAGCACTCAGGAGGCTGAGGCAAGAGGATCTTGAGTTTGAGGTCATCTTGGGCTACAAAGGACCACCCTGTTTCAAGAACCTAAAAATAGCCATGCTTGGTGGCACACACTTTTAATCCCAGCGCTCAAGAGGTAAAACCTCTGAGATGGAGGCCAACCTAGTCTACAGAGTTACACAGAAAAACCCTGACTGGAAAAACAACAAAATACAAAACTAAAAATAAATAAAAATAGAGGGAGCTGCCTGTATTACAGAGAAGCATGGTCTGCCCGTGGGTTTGTTGTTTTTTGTTTTCCACGGTGCTGGCCCCTGTTTAGGAATTGTAGGAACTTGGAGCATAAGGCAGAAGCCCAGGGCAGAGAGTTTTGCAAGCATTACTGAGAGACTATACTAGGGCCACTGATGGTAGAGGGGCTCTTCAGGTGAAGGCAGCCTAGGCTCTGTGACCTGATGTGATCAGGGCTGTGGAGGAGGACCTGGTATTAGCAGGACATGAGTGTCAACTGTTTCACATGAGGGGGAGAAGAGCAGACAGCACCCAAGAGGGGACACACTGGGAACCCTAGCTCCAAGCCACATCTCTCCCCTCCCTGTGCAGATCACAAAGCTTTCTACGTCATTTTTACCTGGGACCAGGAGGCCCAGATATATGAGCTGGTGGCACAGACATCATCAGAACGCAAAAAGTGAGAGTCCCCAAGGATGGTGTGGAGGTGTGTGTCCTGTGTAGACTGCGGTTTAGGTGTGCTGACCACCTCTGGTTCTGTCCTGTGTCCCCAGCTGGTGTGCCCTCATCACTGAGACTGCCGGATCCCTCAAGGTCCCTGCCCCTGCCTCCCGGCCCAAACCCCGGCCCAGCCCAAGCAGGTAAGGGGTTAAGGAAAGAGCTGGAGAAGCAGGGCATGGAGATAGTTTCCCTGTACACCTGTAGAACTTAAGCCCCAGCGCATGTACAAATGTCTGTGCTGAGTCCAGCACAGCCTGCCTCCTGCTATCTGTATTCCAGCCTGCCAGCCTCTGGGCCAGGGATATGGGAGTCACTCATCACTTCCCTCCCCAGCACCCGAGAACCCCTGCTCAGCAGCTCTGAGAATGGCACTGGAGGTGCAGAGATCGCTCCAGCTGATGGTAAGTCTCAAGGTCACTGACTAAGGGAGGTCACCTGAAACCAGACAGGATCTGAGCATCCCTCTCTGTCTGCCTACCCAGCCCGGACAGAGAGGATCCTCAACGACCTCATGCCCTTCTGCAGACCAGGCCCAGAGGGCCAGCTTGCTGCCACAGCCCTTCAGAAAGGTAGGCCAGCCCTGCACCCTCTGGGTCCAGTATTTAGTCAAATGGTGCCTCTATTTGACCCAGAGAAAGGCTCCGTCTTTCAGGTTGCGTATGTCCACAAATCAAGAAACCCACCCAGATGCCTTTCTTTAGCTGATCTCCCACCCTGGAAGCCAAGTTCAGCTTCTCTAGCCTCGGGCCTCCTGCCCCCTCCTAACCTTTTTGACTGATATCCACCTCATCCCTCAGCTGTCAGCTGGCCCTTGGCCCCCTGCCCCTGGTGACTCTGTCCCTCTTGCCTTGGCCAGTACTGTCCCTGAAACAGATCCTGTTAAGCACTGAGGAAGACAGTAGAGCTGGGCCTCCCCGAGATGGAGATGGGGTGCCTGGTGGTGGTGCCCTGGGCCCAGCACACACCCAGGAGATTGAGGAAAACCTGCTTAGCCTAGAAGTGGTCATCAGACAACTGGAGGTATGCTTGGAGGGGGGGACTTGGGCAGGCTGTGGAAGGAGAGAAAGGTGTCCTTCATCTATGATCCCCTCCAGGAGTTAGAAGAGGAATTTTGTCGCCTAAGACCCCTCCTGTCTCAGCTTGGGGAGACTCTGTCCCCCAACCTGGCTGCACCTGAGCGCTCTGCTCAGACAGGTGAATAGGGAAGTGGGGTCAGGGCAATGTTCCCAGGCGCGGGGGGGGGGGGGGGGATACCCGCATCCCACAGTTGCCTGCTTCCCATCTTCCTCTCTTTTCAACCCCTGTCCCTCCCTCTCTCTGTTTGTTACCCTCAGGTCTCTCATGAAGAGAAGAACGGGGGAGAGGATGCAAGGGGCCCCCACCCCACCGCTGCCACAGCATCTCACACCCCAGAGGCCTTGAGCAGAGGGAGATTGGCTGAACTTGATAGCGGACCTGCTCGGTCCCTGCCTCCCACCCTGGCCTCTGCCTTTCTCCCTCCTGCCTTCTGCTTGGGAGACTCAGGCTTCACTCCCAGAGTACCCTATAATCCCCATTTTCAGTATTGCCTATGGGGGGGTCATCCCTCCATCCCCTATCCCAAGTGCCTTTGCTGTTTTTATATCCTGAATTGGAGGTTTATTTTTAATATATATTATCTAAGGAGAGATCTGTGTGTGTGAGGGCTTCGGGTAGTGGGCCCCATGTCTGGGCCTGCCCTTGACTGACTGGTAATGACTTCCTGGGTCTGGCTCACGTCACCTCCGTGACTCTTGCTTCCTTTCAAGCTCTCCATCCATCCATCCATCCATCCATCCATCCATCCGCTCGTCTTACATTGTTATTTAGTATACATGGGTAGGGCACACATGTGTGCCACATCACAGGACAACATGTGGGAGTCGGTTCTCCTTCCGCTCTCTGGGTCCCACAGCTTGATGACAAACACCTATACCTTTACCCTTCACTTGTAACAGGGACCCCACACACGTGCACGCTGCATGTGAGGTGCATCCCGTGGTCATCCAGAATGAGGCACCCATATCGCACACTCTGTTCTTTTATTTTTGTAGTAAACTCTGGAAGTGGCCGTGGGATCTCAAAGGGAGCCAGTGGGGAGAGGCCCTCCTGGGTGGGGCTGGGGCGGGGTTATTGCTCTGAGCTCCCTGTCCCCATGGGGACCTGTGTGGGAGGATTTCAGGGGGCTGGCACTGGATTGGGGACACTGCCACACGAACACGCAGGTCACAGCACATAGGAGGTCAGGGGAGGCTGGGCGCCATATTGCACTTTGAGAGTGGGGTCAGCTGGTTATCCCCTCAAATCGGAACCTGGGAGGACTCTAGAGGCTATCCTGTTCCTCTCCACTCTGGAGAAGGCGTGGCCTCCACTCAGGGGTTGGAAGTGGCCAGGAGGGTGCCAAGGGCTGGTCCTGGGCCTTGGGCTGGTGTTAAGGGCAGACCAAGTAGAAGCTTCATGGGTGACTGCCCTGGTCACCAGCAGAATCCACCCTACACCTGCTCAGCTGCCGCTCCCCCCTTTGCCTGACTTGGTCTTGGGGGACACTGGTAGACCCTCATCGCCCTCACTGTCAGAGCTACAGCCGCTGACGTCCGTGATCTCCAGCTCAGAGTCACTGTCCTCCTTCCCAGCCAGTGTGGCCTCTGGACCTCCAGCCCCCGGCAGTGCCAGGCGAGGGGCCACTGCCAGCCCCGAGGGGTGCTCGGAGCCCAGGCCCTCCCCTGTTGCAGCAAGCAGGGGTGCAGCCATGGGCCCTCCCCCTGCTCCTGCAGTGGGCAGGTGGCCCAGGGAGCCCAAAGGGTTGGGGTAGAAGTGAGGTGGGTAGAGAGCGGGGGGCAGCTTGGGGAAGGGGCCTGTGAGATATGGGTTAAAGTTCCAGGGGTACTCGGGGAAGGCGCGGCTGTAAGGACCCAGCAGGCTAGGTGGCTTGGAGTAGCCGGTGGCACCTGGAGGGGGCATAGGGAACAGGTCAGGCTGGCCCACTAGCCATTTGGAGGCCTGCTTGCATGACAGGTGTACCTCCTGCAAGGTCTTCCTACCCTTCCCAATGTAATTCCACTAGGGGGTCTCCTGCCTTCTTCCACTTTACCCACCCACCCCCTCCCAATTCCTTTAACCTGCCTCCCCCCTAAACTCTTCCTGCCAAGTAGCCAACTCCCTCCCGGTAAGTTGCACTGCAGCAGAGCTTTCTCTGCCTTGATTGTTTTTTTTACAAATGTTCCCATTATGTAATTCAAGTTGGCTTCCAAGTTGTAATCCACCTGCCTCGGCCTCCTGAGTGCAGGGTCTCATGTAGCTCAGCTTGACACTGAACTTGATCTGTAGTTAAGATCTAGACTGAGCTTGGTCCTCCAGCTTCTGTGTCCCTTGTGCTGGGATCTCTGGTGTGTGCACCACACCCAGCTGCTGCAGTGCTGACTGTAACCCGATTCCTTGGAGCACTCTGACTTAGCTACTTTGCCGCCGCATCCCCTCCCTGGCTTTGTGTACGCACACAGATAATCTATAGACACATCTCTGCCGGGCATCCCACTATCTTGTCTCCTGGAGTCCACTCTCCACATGTGCAGATCCCCTCCCCCAACCCCCAGGCCCTTACCAGAACCCAGGAATGGGAAGGGACTGTCCAGACGTAGTTTGTCCGTCTCTGGGGTGAATAGGGGTGTCCGACCCCCTGGCTCTCCTAGGCGTGGGGTAGAGAACAGGTTCTGCAGGGTCTGGAGAGGGAGGTAGGGAAGCAGTGCTGCTTAGCCCCCTCTGGAGAGGATCCTAATGTTGGGGACACTAAGCACCCCTCTTTCAGATTCCAGTATCCAGACTCACCTCAGGGGTCAGGGGTGGAGCATCTGGCCCAGGCGCCCCAGCAAAGGGCCCAGGGGTCAGCAAGAGTGGGGAGCCGGTGGCGGCAGCAGCCACATCCAGCAGTGGGTAATTAACCAGCACCACTTTGCTGAAGTTGAACTTGTAGGTGAACCTCTTGCCCTTGGTCTTGTGCAGAATGCGTTTGTTGTAATAGTAACTGTGGGAGAGAGGATGGGGTACTGGGGAGGGCCGGGGGGGGGTAGCTGCCCTCAGGCTCCTCCTGTCGCCACCCCCACCCAGTTTCCACTCACAAGTACTGGGATCCACTGGAATCCAGTCCTAGGACAGAGGGAACTCCCCCACCTTTGGGAGGGGGAGGGGACCAGAAGGGAGAAGAAAGCAGGACAGACAGGAGTCTGGCCCACAGCCCCTCCTCACCGCAGCGCCCGGCTCAGCTTGTCATAGTTCATGTGGGGCTTGCACTTGCGAATGCCCCAGAGGCGGGCCACCTCATCAGGGTCCTTGATGACAAATTCCCCGTAGTCCCCCTGCCAGGCGATGACACCCTGATACTCCTCCTTCTGCAGCAGCTCCAGGATAAAGTGCCACAGCTGGATCTGCCTCGAGCCAGGGGATGACTCTGGCTTGTAAGCCCAGTCTGGAAAGGCAAACCCTAGGGACAGGAGACAGGGAGGCCTTAAGGTTAGGAAACTGTTGGGGGCTCCGGGTATTATTAGTCTCTGCAGCTTGAGATGTCCAGTCTCCAAGAAGCATCTTACGGGCGCATGAGTTACTCTTCAGACCCACCATGCTTGAATCTGCTCCCTAAGTTACCTAAACAGCTAGAAAGAGCCCCTAGGTTTGTGCCCCCACATGCCTCGGTTTAGTTTCCCCGCCCTCCTCTCCCAGTTCAGCAAGGGAGGAGACTGTGGAAATGAGAAGAGACGGACCCATTTCCTGCATCCACAGCTGTCTTGGGACGTGGCTGAAGAGGGCCCACTCTGAGCAGTGATCACCCTGTCAGAGGCCTGAGATATTCCCTGTGACTTGTGATCTGCTCCTTATACTGAGGCCCCCACTGGTACACACACTCAGCCTGTGTGCGTCTGTGTATCTACCTTTAATGTGTCCCTTCCCATGTGCTCCCAGGCCCCCACTGGTACACACACTCAGCCTGTATGCGTCTGTGCATCTACCTTTAATGTGTCCCTTCCCATGTGCTCCCAGGCCCCCATTGGTACACACACTCAGCCTGTGTGCGTCTGTGCATCTACCTTTAATGTGTCCCTTCCCATGTGCCCCCATCTTCAAGCTGTCCAGAAGAAGGATGCGTGTCTGCATGCAGGCATAGCCCTATAGGTGCCCATAGCAGACAACACATCACACAGACATCCATTTGCCATGTTAGTCATGGGACACAGCCACACCCTAGTGCCACACACTCCTGCTTGGGGCTACTAAAGCAAACAGATGCAGGCTGCCTATGCTCTATGGACTCAGCAGCCCAGCATTGTAGATCCATTGCAGCACGCACAATTACAGACATACAAGCCCAATACCCCAGCTAACACCTGGTGTGATAGAGATAAAGGAGACCATGACACTGAAGTCCCCAGACAGGCAGACAGGCACATGCACGGTAACAGTGACAACCAAACAACCTCCCAGGTCTACAGTCAAGTGCGTGTATGTCTGCAGTTGCATGGTCCAATTGGTAATACTTCACCCTGGGAGGAACATCCTGGTTCCCACCATCCCTATGCACTTAGAGGCCAGGAGCAGAGATCCTACCTATCCCTGGTCTTTCCAATCTAGAAGACTCTGCATCCCAGTGTCCATACCAGCTCCTATGTCATCCTCTGTCTCCTCCTACCTACCCAGAGACTGGCATGACCCAGACATGAACACATGCTTAAATCTGGACTCTAGCAAGCTGAGAACAGCACAAGAGACAGGAGGCTAGGGAAGCCATCAAAGGCTGGGATGTGGAAGGGACTATGCTGAGCTGGGAGACTTGGGTCCCTGTATCCAGTTGCTGTGAAAGGGGGGGGGGGGATTGTTCCTTGTCCTCTCTGGATTGAAGATCCAGAAGCAGGAGGCAGGGAGGAGCAGAATCTTACCAGGCTGCCCTCTGGCATGTACACATGCAGGTGATGCCCCCAACTGCCAAAGGACAGGCAGTTGTCACCACTCCCCGTGGAAGGGGGGTTTTAATCCCTGAGCCACCTCACCTCAGATGCCGCAAGCAGTCAGTCTACAGGGACCTTGGCCTCTCCGTATCCATAGCTCACTTCCCTGGGAAAGCCACTGCATCACAAACATGTTTGCACAGCCAAGAGACCAGAAGGGACCCCCTGGAGAGAGGACTATTACAGCAGGCAGACATAGACAACCCCAAAACCTAGCAGCGGGGGGGGGGGGGGGGCGACGACACAGAGACACAGTCTGGAAGCCGAACCCAGATCCTGATATACAGGCCCTGGGCCATCTACACACACCCTGCAAAATATACCTCAGATACCAACTGAGATTGCCATAGACTACCAGAGACAGGCAAATCCTCTTTACCCCACCAAAGCAGCATAGCACACAAGCTGGCAGACGCCTAAAGTATACGTGCATGACCCTGAGAGGTAGAGTCTGGAATCATTCCTGTGGCCTCTGTGGTCCAATCTATGTATGAATGGGCATGCATTCACACAAAGATGGCCCCCTGCAGACACTTGCCCTCTGTGACCCATTCAGGAACACTGAGGTGTCATGCCTACACTCCACAATGAAACTCAGGGCAGACAGACAGACTCAAAGACTCCCTCTTATTAGTGACCCATTCATGCCCAAGCAGGTCCTTCCCTCCCCCACCCCCACCCCCAGCTTAAGCACCACACACCTCTCTTCTCTTTAGGCTGTGCCCTCTCCTTGTGCCTAGCCTAGAGCTCTATGCTCTGCCCTACCGAGGAGGTGCAGCGTAGACGGACATGGCAGAGAAATCCTACATCTCAGCCCCCTCAGTCCTCATCCCTCCCAACCCCTCATTCATCCTCCAAAAGACCCTCGACCTTTGTGTCCCAGCAAGCAGGTGGCAGGGAGAGCAGACCGTGAAGAAGTTTCTGGTCAAGTTTTTCATAAAAGGGTTTGTAGCCAGGGAACTGATGGAGACCAAGACAGACAGGTTCACAGGTTCGAGAGAGAGACGGGAAGAGGAAAGATAAGGAACAGGGATGCAACCCCGGGGAAGGGCTGTGAGGATGGACAGGACAGTTACCAGGGGTCCAGAGAGCCGGCAGGGCAGGCGGGGCGAAGAGAAGGTCCGAGACACAGCTACAGTCCATGGTAGAGCGAGCCCTGCAGAAGCCGGGACAGAGACAGGACAGCGGGAGAGAACCGGATCAGCCAGTGGGGTGCTGTGGGGCTCCTCCGCTCCCAGGACCTCAACCTGATGCCAGCCCACCTGATTGCCTTCAGTCCTCAACCCTTCTGGCCCACTCCCCCCCCCCCCCCCCGCACTCCCGGTGGTGTCCCTAACTGAAGCCGCTGTTCTTCCCTCCTGCCCTACTGTATGTGGTTCTCTCCACTAAAGTCCAGCAATTCACCACTCGCAGACCCTCAATGCCCTCCACCCACCCCAATGCCCCCCCCCCACACTGTCTCTGGCTATCTTTCCTCTCGCCTGTCCTCTGGGAGAGTAAGGGGTGGAGGGTCTTTGGGTCTTCCTGTCTCCCTCTGCGTGTGGCTCTCTCCAGCTACTTCAGATTTATCACGCTCTGAAACACAAATTCGCCCCCACCTGGCTGACCCCCGGCAGCTCCCTCTGTGGCTCCCACTGCAGCAGTGGCCAGCTCAAAGCCGGGTACCTGCTAGCTAGGCTGGGAGGAGCAGGCCCAGTCCTTGCCTTTCCTCCCCAAGGAGACACCCCCTCACCCCCCAGTCTGCCCTCTGAGTCACTTCTCACCCCACAGCTCACTCAAACCTGCCGCTCACCAAAGGTTCTCTATCTTTTCCCCTTAGACTGGTCTCCCCACCTCTCAGGCACCCCTTCTAGGAGCTGCACCACACACACACACACACACACACACACACACACACACAGAGTCCTTTCCCTTCCTCTCAAGGTAGAGCTACCCAAGCCTGCTGCCCAAAGGAACCCATGGACCCCTGCCTCAAACCTACTGTTCAAAGAAGATTCTCCATTCCCTCTAAGATCGGCTGGCCTCCCCTCTCAGACACTCCCTCCCCGCACAGTCTCCCTCCTCAAACACCTGTCCACTCAGATTGGCATTACCCCTCAGACACCCTTCCTCTCCCTCAGATTGGCATCTCCACTTAGACACCCCTTCCTTGACTAGTCTCCGTCCTCTGACACCGCTTCCTGCTTCCCGAGACATCACCTCCTCTTTTTAGGACATTCTTTCCCCTTGGATCTGCCTGTCCCTGCACGGCTCCCTCAAAGCCCCACTCCCTCAGAGACCCTGCTTTGTAGATACCTCACCCCTTTCTCTGCACCTTTGCCGTCTGTGAGCCCAGCCTACCTATAGCCATCTGCCCCGCTCACACTACTGCAGCCACCCTTAGACAAGACACCCTTCGCCATCGTCCTGCACTCAGGGGTCCACACACACCACACACCCTTTCCCTCAGATACCCCACCTATTAGATCTCCAGACACTCCACGAGCGCCTCTCCCATACCACACAGCCATAAACCCCCGCCTCACTCCTGGATATTTCTGTCCTCCGTATGTAGCTCCCACAGCTCCCCAAACACTTCCTTGGCCCCGGAGTCGCCCCTGCCAAGGGTCACTCCTCCCATACTCCATCTCTCTGGGAGCCCTTCCTTATCTCTCTACCCTGTTCATTTCAATCTCTCCCTGCCCTCGGCCTCTCCTCCACCTAGACGGGTCCCCCTCCCCTGCCATCTCTCCTCAACTCTCTCCTCTTATCCCTCAGTCCCGTCTCCCATTTCTCTGTCTCTGCCCACCCGCTTCCCACAGCTGTCTCCCAGTCCCTACCCCTATTTCCTTCTCCATCCCTCACTGATCCACCTCCCCACGTCTCTCTGTTTTCCCTATCTCTGTCTCTCCATCTCTCTCCCTCATCTGCCTACCTCTCCCTCCTCCTCCCGGCCCCGTTCCTCTCAGCCCCGCCCATCCCGTCTCTCTACCGTGCGTCTCCACCACCTCACCATCTCTTTCCCCACACTCACCCCCGTCTAACTACAACCCCCCCCC
>JADRCH010000201.1:979273-1019779 GCA_019843965.1 Rhynchomys soricoides | reverse complement strand
CCCCCGTCGTCTCGCACACACATCTCTGCCTTCTCTCAGTCTCTGCTGCCACTTTTCCATCTCTCCCGTGGTGTCTGGTCTCTGTCCTGTGTGTATCAGCCCCTCACCTCACCCCACCCCACCGCACCCCCGGGGACCTGGTTCTGGCCCCTCCAGCTGGGTCGGTCTCCACCTAGACCAGCATCTCTCCCACGTCTGGTTGTTAGCAACTCCAGGTCTCATCTCTGTCTCTGTATCCCTGAGCCTTTAGTCTCCACATGGTTCCTTTCTCCATTTCTGGGTCTCCACATCTCTGAGTCTCTCTTTCGTGCAAAGTCCCTCTCTCTGTCCCTAGGTCTCTCGTTCAGTCCCAGTGTCCCTCTCTTGGGACTCCTTTGATCTCACCGAGCCCCTGGCACCCCCCTGGCCCCATTGATTGCTGATCGACCAATGGAGGAAGTAGGGCCTTCAGCCTGAGGCTATAGGGCCAGGCAGCAGCTTTGGCAGAGCCACTGGACAGATGGACAGACAGCCCCAGCCCAGTGGCTGAGGAGGGGGAGCAGCCGCATCACAAGCCCCTCCCCACCGGCCGGCACGGTGCGGATGGGGACTCCGGGCAAGCTTTAATTTTTAATTTTATTTTGCTTCCTTCACCCCCCCCCCTCACCCCCATCTCTAGCGCCCGAAGCCATGGCACCGAATGTGTGCGTGAGAGAGGCAGCCGTTTGGAGAGGGGCTGGGCGGGCAGAGGCTGCCTCCCTCTGCTCCTTGCCAAGCACAATTACACAGACCCACACCTCCTGCAAGCACACAGCCCACATCACACAGGCCAACAAAGTCACATCCACTACCACATTCTCTACACACCATCACACACACTCAACACACACACCAGTCTAGATCCACAGAACCAAGCACATCCCCACAACCCACACAGCACAGCCCACACATCAATGAAGTCACACACAGCAGCATGGTCATGTACAATACCAGACACGCATCTGCCTAGACTGATGCATAGTAACACAGGCACCGGGTCACACACCAGTGCTCACAAGTACACAAACAGAGACCTTCAATCACAGAGGCACACAATCCCACAGAGAGGCAGTGTCATACAGAAACAGAGACACATACCCCCAGACACACAGCAGCACAGCCAAGTCAGCAGCAGGCACACAGTCACACAAACAGGCATCAGAGACCTTCCATCAAACACACCCATTGGATCACAGGCAGACACGCAAGACACCCCAAACACAGGCTGCCACAGCCAGATGGCACACACATGAGGTCACACTCATCACAAACAGAGTCACAGGCACAGTCCCCAATATGGGGAAACCCCACGGCAGCCCCCACTCCCAGAGAGAGGAGACACTCTCACTTAGACATAAGGGCTAAGTTTGGCTGGGTGGGGGTGCCCAGTTAGAGGTAACAGCATCCCAGCAACCTCAATGTCCCTACCACCATGGGTTTGTCCATCCATCATCTGTGGATCTCTTTAGCATCTCTCTCTCTCTCTCTCTCTCTCTCTCCTTCCCTGTGTATGTGTGTTTTCAAAAAACGTGTGCTTGCCTCATAGTCTCTTCAGTCCCCTTCATTGTCTGTGTCTGTCTGTCTGTCTGTCTGTCTGTCACCGAGGGTCTTTATATTGTTCATCTCTGTGTGCCTCTATCCCTAGATGCTTCCAAGTATCTCTCTGTCTCTTCTGTCTCTGGACACCTCCCCCTGTCCCCCTTGGCCTCTGGGCCTCTCTGCCTCTGCCTCCTCACCCCATCACCCCAGCCCAGGGGGGCTGGGGTTTAACCAGTTGTTTTGATTTCTCTAAGCTGCGCTGGCCGCCTCGGGAGCCGCCTCAGGCCTCACACCGCCCCCAGCCCCTTCATCCCTCACCCAGGCCCCCCCCATCCCCACCTCCCCTTAACACAATCTGCACAAGTGGAATGAAAATTGATTTTTTTTTTAAATTTCATATCTTCTCCGGGGCTCTGTCTAAAGAGGAGAGAGACTCAGCCCAAGACCCCTCTCCCACCACTGCCCCCGCATACACCACACGCGCGCGCGCGCGCACACACACACACACACACACACTGCCTCCACATACACCACACATGCACATGCATGCTTGTGCACACACACACTGCCCCACACACCACACATGCACATGCACGTGTACACACACACACACATACATCACACACACACACACTCACACATGCATGCCCTGGAGCATGCATGCACCCTTCCTCACACCACATGCCAGTGTGGTTACATCTGTGCACACAGCAGATGATGCTCGGCCATGGGCACACAGACCATCCACACTCCGGGACCACGGACATGATGCCAACCAGTAAGAGCTCCTATGGCTGTCCTGGCAAAGAAGAGGTCCCGTGGGGGCTGTCATACCAATACCTGCCACCTTCCCTCAAATGTCACCCAGTTCTCACCCTAGTCACATCAACCATACCCTCTGGCCTGGCCCCTAGGAGGGGAGACTGTGCCAAGGCTTCACATTCTGAGTACCACACACACCACACCGTGTACATACTACACACAAGCCACACACCGTGTACAGCAGATAAGCCATGTATACCCCACACACCCGCTGTGCACATACCACTCACTCATCTCACAAACATGCCACAGACAAAACTGTACACCCCTATATGCCATACACATACCGTGTGACATACATGACATGTACCACACCGAACACACATACAACATATCTACAAATACCACACAGCACATGTCACATATCTACCACAGACCATATGTACTCACGACACACCCATATATGCGTCACATGCATATCACACAAGCAAACCACCTAGAAAGCATATCCCACACAAAGACACCAAACCACCTATACACATTCCAAATGCCACAGCTACCACATCCCTGCTCTCCCATACTGCATGCAGATCCCACATTTCATACATCACACACAGATACCAAACACATGAAATGCAAGAACTGAAACCTCCTGAGGCATGGGGTCACTCATGATACACAGATCCACATGGAGGCAGGCATGGTAACCTAAACACATTTCCTCACACGCCATCATAGACACGGCCCCACACCCAGAATTGGGCACAAGTTCACAGTGTGTACACACACAGCACCCCAACAACGACACAGGAACACACAATCACAAGGTCGCACGTGCACATGCACACACACAGAGCTGTTAGCATTCTTCAGGGCTGGTCATGCACACATACTCTGCTGCAAGCCAACATTCAATCCAGCCTGCTGCATTCTGCTTCCCAAATGACTGTATGTGCATGCACACACAGAGAGAACACCATAGGCATCTGAAGCCAGAGTCTGCGGCACGGCCAGGGTCTGACACAGGTCTGGGGACCTCTGTAGCTATACTGTACCTCCTCAGTGAGCCCCTCCTGCTCAGCAACCCTGCTGATTGTGGACCCCTCAGCACACTCCCTGCCTCTCCCCCCTTCTGGACTCAGACTCCTTACATCCTCACCCTCAGGGATGGACTGTCCTGCCTTGGTCACTCAGCCCTGCACAGATGCAGAAACACCAAACACAGCACAACCCAGAGTTCTGGACAGTCACACCAGACATGCACAGCTGATCGCCACCCGTGTCCCCACTGCCACATACATAGATGTGTGTGGCTTTGGGCAGCCCCACGACCTTGCACACACACACATCTAATCCTCTGTGCATGGGGACACAAACAACTATTGACACATGCCACATTTACATGTGCTACCACACATGGACACACACAAGGGGACCTCAGATAAGGCTTCACTGCAGGACAGGGACAAGGCCTGGATGAGATCTAGCTGGGACCAGATCATCGGGGTGGTTAGGCAAAGGAAAGAGCAGTCCAGTGCCTGGAAGGGCAGGCCCATGCCCCATCTAGTTCTCTCTCTCTCTCTCTCTCTCTCTCTCTCTCTCTCTCTCTCTCTCTGTATCTCTGTCTGGGGCCATGCTTGTCTCTTTGGGTCTCTGACTCTCTCCTGGAGTCCCAGTCTCAGCACGGATGTCCCTAGGGCTGCAGCCAGCCTGCAGAAGGATGTCAGTGGGGGTAGTGGTGAGGGAGAGTCCCCAGGGAGGTGGGAGCCGCAGTGCCACGCACCCCGCCTACAAAACAGTGCTGGGGGAGGGGATGGAGGTGGAGGCGCAAGCAGCCCCAGTCCAGGCTGCTCCTCTTGAGACACAGAGACCCTGAGGGATGGAAGAGGCCGGGGTGGGGGAGACAAACAGGGTCTCAAAGAGGGGGAGAGCCAACAGGGCAGTGGGACCAGGGGCAGGGTGAGAGACCAGGCAGAGTAGACTTCCCACAGTCAGAAAAAGGAAGCTAGACCCACAGAGACAGACAGATGGGAGAGAGAGAAAAGACAGAGACAGAGAGACAAGGAGAGACTGAACCAGGGGGATTCTGGAAGACGGAATGCCTGGAGAGGGACTGAGAGGAAGTAAATTAGAGAGCTGAGAGCCAGGGCACCAGAGAACCTGGGTCAGAGAGGAGGCAGGGGAGGGGGCAGAGATGCGGAAAATTGAGGGATTAGAGCAGAGGCAAGAGAGTGGATGGGGGAGAAAGAGCTGAGACAGCCAAGGGGTTACACACCCCCTGTGGTGAGTGCCCCACCCCCACCCATATCCTCCACACACCCCTTCCCGTGTGGATTCATGGCTCCCTCTTCAGTGCCTTACCCCAGCTTCAGTCTTGGGGCGTTGGTGTTCCCTACACTAAAGCCCATGCCTCCTCATTTCCACCTGGTCCATCCCAGCCCCAGCTTGGACCTTACTACCACACCAGTGCCACTGTCCCTGTCCTGACGCCTACCTGCATCTTCACCCTGGCTGTCAGAAGTCCTGACCTCTGCCCTAGTGGCCCTACTAACTCCCTGACCTGCGGATGTTCAAGCCGTCCATCACAGGCAGGGTCCTAGGAGATGGAACAGACAACTGTATGTTTGATGTTGTCAGAGAGAATGGCTGCATTGAGAGTCTTCTAGAATGATCCCCAAGCCCTGGTGGTTCTGTGGGTTCCCTTGTAGGGTTTGGCAAAGACTGGTCATTTTAGTGGATTCCGTATAAACACTGCACACACTGCAAGGAACCAGAGAGATGGAGGTGAGGAGAAGATCCTAGATGAGATACTGGGACATAGCAGAAGAGCTAGAGGGACGGAGACAGTAGAACCTAGAGACATGGAGACTGTGACAAAATGGGAGACAGAGGGGCAGGGGTGGGGGACTCTGAAAGTTAGGAACAGAGAAATGGACTTGAAGACCCAGGAAGACAGGCAGTCAGGGAGCAGGAGAAAACTCAGCAGAAAAGGGGCAGGGCCAAAAGTGCCCCTGGGCCAGCAGAGAGGCCTGGGCTGCCTGAGCTGGGCGCTGGGCGCTGGGCTGCTGTGGGGATCCCATAAGGGGCAGGGTCTGGCCAAGCTGGGGGAGGCTCGGGGCTCCAGGGGTATCAGGCACGGTGCTAATTCAGCGCCATCGATCAGACAGGATGAGAGCAATAAATTATTGTGACAAGATGCAATCCTGGCCCTAGCACTGCCGCCGAGGCGGATCGATCCCTGTCCCCAGCCCCACACCAGTCCCATGCCCAGGCCTTGCTGGCTGGGACTCCTCTGCTCACTTCATGATCTTCTCTCCTCATAGTACACACAGTCCCAACTGTGGACCAGGCCGTGTGGTAGCCCTAGAGAAGAGACAGGACCAGGAGAGGATGCAGAGAAAGAAACCTAACCCCTACATGACTCTGGCCTTGTAGTTTTCCTCAGCACTAGCCTTACCTCCTCCTGTAGGGTAAGAACTGCCATGGTGCCCATTTCACAGATGTGAAAACTGAGATGTGACCAGGGAACATTAACTTGGACATAGTCCGACAAGGACGAGTGATGAGGCCTAGACTTGGATGCAAGTCAGGATGCTTTCAAGGCCCCAGTATCTCTATTGTCAGAGGAGGGCACAAAGCACAAAGATAAAAAGATGAGAGAGACAGGGAAATAGAAAGACTCAGATATATAAAGAGAAACAGAGCTAAGGCAGATGTTAGACCCCTGTAGTTTGAGATACTTACAGGACTGAGGCAGAGGACAATTTGGAGGCCTGCCTGGGCTACAGAGTAAGCGCAAAGTCAGCTTGAACAACTGAGCAAGGCCCCGCCTCAAAAACTGAAAAGAGCCAGGAACCAGGCCTGCTAGTGTTTACCTGTGACCCCAGCAACTGGGAGGTGGAGGCTGCTCACACCTAAGCCCAAGGTCAGTCTGAGCTGCATTAAACCCTGTCTCAGAGAGGGCACTGACAGGGATGCAGCTCAATGGTAGAGATTTTGTCATTCATGAGGACCTGGGTTACATCCTCAAAATCACAGGAGGAAAAAGGAGAGACATCAAAGGACACACAAGGACAGACTCAGAGGCTTGCAAAACAAAGATGGTGGCAGAGACCAAAGCAGGTGAAGAGAAGGGACCAGAGGAGACTGGGAGTGGCAGTGTGCTGGAAGGGTGAAGGGAAGGGACATGAGGTGGAGCTTGGGTCTCAGAGGTCAACATCTGTAAGAGCTGAGTGTGACGGATGGTTGGGTACCCCAAGGGCAAGATGGAAGAACTGGGAAGTTCTGGGTGATGGAGGAGCAAGGGTTGCTAAGGAGATGAGGTGGACCAGTTCCTCAGTGGCAGGTATGGGAAGAAAGCAAGCCAGGCTGGGAAAGCCATCTCTGAAGTCACGCGGCCTTGGTTAGACTCAGTTCTTCCACACTGCCCAGTTTCAGGGACCTCAGGAAAAAAAAGAATTTCTTCTCTTGGAGCTCAGTTTATTTTTCTGTAAAATGGGGACACAGGTCAAGAGCCCACTTTATAATGGTCCCATGAAGATGAGTATGACCCTGTCACAGGGGTGGTTTTAGAATCCACTGCCATCAGCATCGCCACCAAGGTGGGGGAGGTCAGGTTCCCGGTGTGTGTGTGTGTGTGTGTGTGTGTGTGTGTGTGTGTGTGTGTGTTGTGTACATATATGTACGCATACACATACATACATACATACATACATACAAACATGCATACATACACACATACTTACATACATACATATCCCCAGTGCATGGAGTTAAACCCAGGGTTTTAGTCCTTCATATAAGGCTAGTGTTCTCCCACCAAGCTACACCCCCAAGCCCCGAGAGCCTCACCAAATTGCTCAGGTAGGTTGAACTCTGACCTTCCTGCCTTAGCCTCTGAAGCAGCTGGGATGACAGGCCTATGTCAGTAGGCCTGGCTTAAGGGGAGGTCTCTATGATGCAGGGAACAGCTGTGCACGTGTCTGGCCACAGGTCTCACACAGTTAGCAAATGCTACAGGCATTGCTCATGAGCAGTGAGAGCGCCCTAAGGAGGTGGGCATTTCCTAAGGAGCTAGCAGGTTGGAGATGGACTGTGAGAAGGGACTGGTGCTTCTGAGATGGAGCAGCGACTGGAGACAGGATAGGGTCTGAAGGATTGGTCCTTAAGGTGTGAGCAACAGGTTGAGAGGGCAGATAGTGAAGATGAGGGGCAGGGTGGAATGTCAGCAGGTTCACAGATGCTCACAATGATGTTTACCAAGGAGTGAGGATTTTTAATTGTGTAGGAATAAACAGAGAGAGAGGTAGAGCTGGTGCAAGGAGCCAGGTGCTTGCCTCTGGGGTACCAGGTTTGCCCAGAAGTCTGTGTCTCCCTTGGAGGATGTTGAGAAAGATAGGCTTGTGACAGACACCAGCTTAAAGAGATGTAAGGCAGAAAGACGGAAAGACAGAGGGGGCAGTGATGCCTGAGACAGACAGACAGGAACAGGTGTCGGTGTGGAGGGGCAGATGTGACCTTGTGCAGCCCGGAAAGGTGAAGTGTGGGTGCTTAGTATGTAGAAGAGAAGGGACATCGGGGCACAGATGTGAGGGACATGTGTACAAGTCAGGCAGAGCCCACGGCCAAAAGCCTGGATGTGCCTTGTGTTGGAGAAACAGGATGGTAGAGATGAGAAGCTGCCAGCACCAGGCATGCAGATGTGACCGGAGGGGCTCTCAGTGGACAAGGTCCTGCACTGGATGGGCAGAGCTATCAGGAAAGACACACATGATAGCAGGGGATATATGTGAGTGTGTTGGGGACCTGGGGCTGGAAAACAGGTGGCAGAGGAAGGTGTCTCTGTCTCTGGGACCAGTGGGGAAGGCAGGTTCAGAAATTAAGATGGCAGAAAGTGTTTGTTAGGTTTGGTTTGGTTTTGGAGACAGGCAGGGTCTTATATAGCCCCGGCTGGTTTCAAACTCACTATGTAGCCAAGGATGACCTTGAACTTCTGATCTTCCTTCTTCTACCTCCTGAGTGCTGGATTTATGGGTATATGCCACTGCTCCTGGTTTGTGGAGTGCTGGGGATGGAACCCGGTGCTCTACACTACACAGTGCTCTCTGTGAATGGAGCCACAGCCCCAGTGAGTGTATTTACATAAACACACAGCAGGTAGAGTGTGAGGGAGGGCCATGCAGGCAGAGAGGGTATGGGGTCACCTGAGTGTGGTTTTGGAAGGAGGGGTGTCCGGGGAAATGAGGAGGGTGGGTGGGGTCATGCTGTAATGAAGGCTAGGTGCAAAGGAAGGGGTGCGCGCTTGTGTGTGTGTGTGTGTGTGTGTGTGTGTGTGAAACAGGTATTACAGGGGGCGAGGCATAGGTTAAATATAAAGACGTGTGAGAAGCAAGTACTCTGAGAAAATTGAGGGTAAGGTTTGGAGTGTCACAGGGGATGGTGTGACTTGAAAAATGGAATTGAATTGGTGACAGGTACAGATAGAGGTTCAGATTTGGGGAAGCAGGTGTAACCTGGGAGAGTAGGTAAGAGGGAGACATTAAATGAGAGACTTTATGCTAACGAGCCTCTCTAGGGCAGGCTCAAAAGGGACAAGAGCTACCTGGAGCACCGTGTGTGCACCTGCCCTGTGAGCCCCAGAAGCACATGAGGGGAACAGAGGGCAGTTACAAGCAGGCCGTGTTACCTTAGGTCCAGATGGGGAGAACATGGAGGCACAGGTGAGTTGGATGTGGGGTGCGGGTGGAGGGTGTTACCTGAAGCACAGGTGTGCTGTCTTCCCAGGAGCCAGTTCGAGCTGTCAGGTTCCTCCCGTGGCTCTAGCTCTAGGCTTGGGGAGGCCTGGGCCTGCCGGGCAGCTCGGGCTCCTGAGGCTGTTTGGCGATGCGGAGCGCGTCTGGGCCTCGGCGGGCCGGCGGGGCGGGGGGGAGCGGGCGGGGGGGCCGTTTAGCCGTGATAGATCCGCGCGCCGCTTGTCTCTTAATCTCCGGAGCGACCGATCGATTCGCTATTTCCCTTTGTTGCCAGAAAATTCGATCCTGGGCCTGGAATTAGGTCCCCGGCTTAATCTGAGCGGAAACCAGCGAGGGGGAGACAGAGACAGAGATACTGGGGGAGACAGAGACGAAGAGATAGTGAGAGACAGAGAGATGCTGCGGGAGAGAGACATAGGCACGGGGATTCTGGGAAGGGTAGTCTAAGGGTTAGTGCCACCGAGGTAAGAGTGGGTTGTGTGAGACAGAGATAAAGAGTAGAGAGACAGATCCTGGGACTTAGTTGCTCATGGCTCCTGGGAGAGCTGGAAGGAGACGTAGAGATGCTGACAGAGACAGAGAGACAATGAGGAGAGACTTAGGCAGTGGAGATATGGCAGAGATGGTCCAATGATGCATACACAGGGTGTCCAAGACATCCCCAGACCAAAGTTCAAGTCTAGGCACTTCTTACTCCCAAATGGGCTGACCTCAGGTCTGACTCCAATATCCTTCCCATAGACCCTGTGATCTCTCACACCAAATATACAGATACAATTTTGTAGACTCTCAGTCTTGAAGTCCAGCCCCAATCCAGACCTCCTCTCTCTCACCTAAATCCAAATCCTCAACGCTGATCCGGAGCAAACATCCACAACCCCAGTCCTGACCTCCATCCCCGACGAGTCAACTCCATCCGCAAATACCTGGAGTTTCAGTACCAAATATCGTGACTCTAGTCTCTGAGCCCCAGTCTTGACCTTTAAAACCCATGGTTCTCTGGTCCTAAAATGTCCAGACTCCTCAGGCTCAAATACCCAGACCCAAGCTCAAGTCAGTCTTCAGCCCCCCGTCCCCAAATAGTCACACTCTAGTATGTCCTGTTCCCATTCCCGAGGCTCCCAAACGCACATCCTTTTCCCCCATACCTTGCACCCTAGTCTCGAGGTCCTACCTCCAGCGCTTATCCCTCCCACCTCGCACCCCTGCCCACAAGGTGCTCCGGCGGGATTCCCTCCCAACTCCCCAGAGTTAGGCGTAGCCTCACCCCGCTGCCGATCCCCAAGTTGCCCCGCCTCGGGCACCCCCAAGCTGCCCTGGGGTCTCTGGGGACCACCTCCCGCGCCCCGGGCCCCCGCCCCGGGCAGCAATCCCCGCCCCTCATCCCCGCCCCTG
The DNA here is from genome assembly GCA_019843965.1 of Rhynchomys soricoides. NCBI lineage: Eukaryota > Metazoa > Chordata > Mammalia > Rodentia > Muridae > Rhynchomys > Rhynchomys soricoides. The sequence goes on along the minus strand of JADRCH010000201.1, from coordinate 1,009,313 downwards.
AGACGGCCCGCAGCGCTCACTCACTTTCCGCGCCTTGCGCATCCGCTCCGGTCCGGGGAAGAAGTGTTTAAAGTTCGGATCCCGCAGCCATGGCCCCGCGGCGTCCTGGGGAAGAAGACCCCGGGGCGAGGAACGCGGGATGCCCAGAGTCCCGCGAAGACGGAGACCGAGAGGATGGGGTCTGGAGTCCCTGAGACAGCGTGACAGAGACAGGGAGACAGAGACGAGGGGCACGAACAGAGACGGGGAGATGCAGAGAAGAGACACCCCAAAAGAGACGCGCGCAGAGGACGGACGTGGGAACCTGGGGACCCAGCTCTGGGCCAGAGCGCGGGGGACCGTGTCTCTGTGCCCCCTTCTCTCCTGCAGTTCCTCTTCCTCCTCCTCCCTCGCTCCTCCGCGGCGCGGCGCGCTCTCCCGCCCTCGCGGCCGCCCGGCCCGGCTCGGCGCGCAGATATATGGAGGCGGCGGCGGCGGCTGTGCGGGGGAGGGGGCGGGCGCGCGATCGATGGAATATAATTTTCCTCAAACTCGGAAAATAAAGTTCAGAGCTGATCAAATTTGAAAACAGATGTCGAATTGCGACTCTAAATAAGGTTCGATCCTGGGACTGAGAGAGTGGGGGTGGGGTGGGGGCAGAGAGACACCCCCAACACCTTTCCCCTTTCCTCCCCACCTCCTCCTTGTCCTACACAGACCGGGAAGACTCTCAGACAGACGGACAGGCTGTAAAGGAGGAACCGCTGCCGCGCATAGGCAAACTGGGCCTGGCCTATGCAAGGACACACACACACACACACACACACACACACACACACAGACTGGACTGGGCAGCTGTCACGCGTACATAGGGACACATAGAAACAGTGACATAGACCACGCAAAACACACACAGAGGACACAGATGCACCACAAAACACAGAGCCAGGCACATCACGGACAAGACCTGTATTCTAGGCACACAAGCCCATCCCAACCCCCAACCTCCTTCCTGATCCACCCACACAGGGGGTGCACAAACACGGGGTGTCACAGCCACACATACCCCACACCAGGATCCAGATCCTCACTGGCACACTGGATAATCACAGACAGATCTCAGGGTGGACACCCTGAGGCGTTTCCCTTTACACAGGCGTGAATCTGGTCTCATAAGTGCATACCTGCCAGGAAAGGCTCAGCCAGTTTGCTCTCACTGAAATATAATATCAACCATCTCCAGGACCCCAAAAGCAGTCCATCATCCACCGGACCTTCTGCTGCAGCTTGACCTTGCCCTCTAGCTGGTCACCTACCCTTTCCCTCGCAACTCCACCCCCTTTAGGTCTGCCTTCCCCAATTTGTAGTCTCCCCCTACTTCCCAGGTCAGGTTTCTCCCCACTTCCAAGCCCCAAGAACTCATTGTGTTTGGATTATGAGACTTGGTCTCAAGTAGCTCAGGCTGGACTCAACATATTACTATGCAGCTGAGGCTGACCTTGAGCTCTTGCTCTTCCTGCCCTGCCTCCATTTCCCAAATGCTGGAGTTATCAGCGTATGCCACCACACCATGACCTCTAAACCTCATTATTTTTGGGGGGGAGAGCAGCTTCTCCCTGGAGCAGCGACTATGTTTCAAGGCAAGACTGGCATGCCCAAATTGATACTTTGTGTCCAGAACCCTTATGTGGCAGTCACCACTACAGCCCTTCAAGAGCACTCATCACCATTTTGGCTATGTTACTGAGTCTTAGTTTCTCTATCTGAAGATGGGGTAACATGACAGATACCCCTTGGAGTAGTGGATGGGTCAAACACATTGCTTGCTATAAGCATTGAGTCTCCCAAGTAACCTACTAAAACTTGTGCAAAGCTAGGTTAGACTGACATGGTTCCACCTTGTTCAAACCCAGGGAGGTTAGCAGGAAGCCCTCTCCCTTCCCCCCCCCCCCCCCCCCCCCCCCCCCCCCCCCCGGGTTCCCTAAGCCATACTGAGCCCACAAGAAGTAAAGGGTGTGACCTAGGGTGTGTCATTAGTTGCACGGCGACATTCCCCAAAGGTAGAGAGCAGCCTCCACCAGAGCAGGATTCTGAATGTCCTGGAGGAAGCTACAGGACATTCTCTGTAAAACAGAGTTCCCTCAGGTATATGAGACACCCTTTGGTGTCTACTCTGTGGGTAGATGTGACTCCTTAAGAACACTAGCTGGGAGCCAGGCTTGGTGGCCTTTGATCTCATGAGGCATAGTCAGGCAGATCTCTGTGAATTCTAGGTCTACAGAGTGAGTTCCAGGACAGCCAGGGCTACAAAGAGAAACCCTGTCTAGAAAAACCAATCAATCAATCAATCAATCAAACAAGCAAACAAACAAAAACAAAACCCACTATCTAGAAACAGGGGTGGGGGTGTTACTTATCTTTCCTTCGCCTCAGAGGCTAAGTAAGGCAGGAGGACCTGGAGTTCAAGGTGAGCCTTGGCTATCTCAGGAAAAGGAAGGGGGGGGGTCATTACTGTTGCATTTATGGTCACGAAGTGTGCTATGGTAGGATACCTATGAAGGGGAAACACCTTCAGACTGTAAATAACACCGGGATGACACCCTGGATCCAACTGTACCCTGCACCTTTCCTGCAGACTGTTTGGAACCTTAGCAACACTAGAAGATCATTGAGGACCGATGCCCAAAGGGCCTCACACTTGCTCTCTTCTGCTCTAGGAAAGGGAAGACAACCCCTCAGGGAGTCAGTCAGAAATCCCAGAGATTCTAACACCTGTAAGCAGTTTATGGTGTCCAATCCGTGCTATCAAGTACTCCCCCTTCTCTAAGGAGAGATCAGATGCTCTTGGTTACTTGAGCAATGCATATCTTGATTGTTCAGACGTCTAATGGTCATCCCCCAGCCCCCCTCCCCGAAATGGTCTCACACCAAGTGCCTCTCAGATCTCTAAAACACTTTCTGTGCGGAGTGCCTTTGGGAGATTTGCATTCAGTATCTGGGGCCCTGGGGGATGGAGAGGATTCCTGTTAAGGCGGCCACTGGTGTGTGCAGCGCCTCATAAGACACACAGTAGGTGCACAGTTAAAGCTGGAGCTTTCTCTGCGGGTGAGGCATTCCTATGCAGAGGTGTCACACCCCCTGGGTCTGTGTATTCACTGTTTAGCAGTGTCACCAACACCCACTTGCCTGTAGGAAGCTTCTCACAGGAGGGGGATCATTAAGCTGTAGTTAAGTTCCCTAGGGGGGCTGCAGGAACACAAGACTGCAGAGAAAGGACGATGCCCTTGGGGTGTGTAATGCCCTCTAAGAGAGCATGGAAAGAGGCTGTGCTGGGGACACCCTCACTAGCCTTCAACACCCAGAGGACTTCGTTTTTTTGCCCACAGGCAGAGAGGGCATCTAGGAGCTGTGATGACTATCAAATTCAAAGCCCCTAAGGGGAGTGGGAGGAACCTTTCTGGGAACTGAACCTACTAAAGGTAGCCTCCAGGAACAGCTAACAGTGAGACTTCTCACCTCTGAGAAACTATTATCCCAGCCCCTCCCCCACAGCAGCCCAAGGCCGCTGGAGCAGAAGCAAGGCTTGTTGGGTACTGAATGAGTCTGGTCCTTCCACACTGGACAGTAGTCAGTGTGGTGGATACTTTTGTGGGTCCCTTTTGCACCACACACTTGAGCGCTGTGTGCCATTAACCCAGTTCTCAAAATCTATGAGGTATGTATATACTGTCATTTGCATTATCTCCATTTTACCAATGGGGAAACTGAGGCACAGACATCTCTTGCCCATTATTCCACAGCTAAGTGGTGTTGGAAGTGGGTCTGGAGCCCATGGACTCAAGGGCATGTGTTATGTGTTCTTAACTACCTAGCTAGTCCACCTGATACTCTATGGATAGTGTCAGCTGCATCAGCACCCCAGCTTTGGACCCTATATTACCAGAGCACAGTCCATCCCCATCACCCCAAATCCTTCGGAGGATCTTGACCGCAAAATCCCTGGGAGGCTACAGGTTCCCTGAAGGCAGAGCCTGTATCTGATTGTCAGTACCTCCGGGGCCAAGCACAGTGTACCTCACCATGCTAGGGAAGGAGGCTGGAGGGAGCCCGGGACTCCCAAGAGGCAGAGGAATGGTTAGGAGGAATGGGGAAGCTGGAATTTAGGCAGGTTGACTGTGAATGTCCGACTAGGGGAGTGAGTCTGATGGGGGAGGGAACTGCAGGTTGTGGCATCCCCACACACAACCGACAACCACCTTGACCTAAGAGCTCCAGAGGGACCATGGAAGGTGGAGGAAGGCAGGAGAAGGGACAGAAGGAGGTGCCACAAAGCTCAAGGAGTGTGTGTGTGGGTGGGTGGGTGGGGTCAGACAGACAGATGGGGCGGGAAGGCATTCCGAAGAGGAGGGGGTAGCCTAGGGAAGGACAGACAGACAGATTAGGGCCAGGGTGGGGCAGGGAGGATAGAATGAAGGCCAGGGAGAGTAGCCTCGGGTGAGGGAGGACAGACAGAGGGCATCCTGGGAATCCGTGGACAGATGGACCGAGGGACTCGGTGTTGGAGCGGCACGGCCGCGGGGCCGGGGCCAGGCCGAGGGCGCGCGCGGCGGTGGCTAGCGCGGGCGGAGGAGGCTGAGCGAGAGCGCGGTGTTTGTGGAGCTGTCGGCTGCGGTGGAATTATGAAAAATAGCAGGCATCGGAGCCGGCCTTCAGCTTCGATTAGGGGAGATGGGACATGACAGGTGCGATCAATACGCAGCCGTTCTATAAAGTGTCAAGTAATGAATCAATTTCGACTAAATTTTCCATTTTTCAGAGGCCGTTCTCCGAGAGAAGAATATCCTCTTTTGTAAAGATATTATTATCGATTTCGGCGGCAATTTGACATCAGGGGTAGTTAATTCCACTCAGAATAAAATTGAAAACACTTGAGAGAGAAAAGAGAGAGGCGAAGAGTGAGACAGAGAGGGAGAGAGGGGGAGGGAGGGAGGGGCTGGGAGGGCGAGAGATGGATGGACAGAGCGACAGGGATGGGAGATAGAGGGACAGGCTACTAGATGGGGAGGAACAGGAGGGGGGAGAGAAACTTGGGAGCCAGGAGCCTAGTTAGGTGTCGACATGGACTCAGAGATACAGGCAAGATAAGGCACAGACAGACAGATGGACAGATGGACAGTTGATGGACAAATGGACAGACAGACAATAAGAAAGTACAGCACAGAGTCATCAAGAGGATTCCTAAGAGGACATCCCAGGTGTTAGTAACTTGTTCTTGTGACTTAGAGGAATGGGGACAAAGACCAGATCAAAGAAAGCATCAGGAAAAATGGGGGGGGGGGGGGAGAACAGAGAGATGGAGGAGGGGCTGGGAGGGGGAGACTGAGAATGAGGGAAATTTAGGGAGTTGGAGCAAAAAATAGAGCAGAGGTAGGAGGGCAGGGAACCAAGGCTGTACAGGAATGGTTCCTGGAAGGGGTGAAGGGTGGGGATAAAAGCTGATCCGGTAGTATGGGAGGGGCAGAGGCAGAGCTGTGGGTCGGCTTTGGGCTAGGGGGCAGCACTCATGCTAGGGATATACCGTTCTCCAAAGTTGCTCTGATGGGCAGAAGCTCAGTGTATGTGGTGGTGAGGAAGGGGGTGATAGAGTGGCTGGTGGGTGCTGTAGTTGCGGGTGGGAGGTGTCACTGCATGTGTGTCCCTGGGTCCTGGCATCTGTGTGAACATTCCAGTCTGGTTTCCTAGACTCCCATTTGTGTGTGTTTCAAGTCCTCTCTGCCTGCGCACACTATGGGGCCCTGGCCTGGCAGTCCCCATGGGTCTCAGTCACAGGCAGTAGTGACAACATTTCTGGTTAGAGCCTGTCAGTCCCCCAGCTGAAATTTCCATTTATCCCCGAGCTGGTCAAAGGCTGTCTGGATGGAGATGGGGGAGGGGGACTCCAGTAAAATGCTGTGGATCTGAGGGAGGAGGGCTGGGGTCTAGACCTCCTGGTTTGAGGGAGGAGGCTGTATCTGAACTTCAGAGTCTGGGGGAGGAGCCCTGGAGCCTGGACACCACTTGATCAGCATGGAAGCCCCTCAGTCTCCCAGGTCTTCGGCAGCAGTAAAGCCTGGGCCTGCTGCCCCCTAGTGGACATGGAAATTGGGTCCCTGAAGGGACGGTTGCTGACCATGGTAGCTCAAGAAGGAAGCGAGAGAGAGAGAGAGAGAGAGAGAGAGAGAGAGAGAGAGAGAGAGAGAGAGAGAGAGAGAGATTGATTAGCCCCAATAAAGACAAAATAGAGAAGGAAGGGGGAAGAGGTGGATGGAGAGATAGGGACCAAGATGAACAGGGACGGATGAACAGGGTCAGGCAGAGGACTGACAGACTCCTTTCCAAAGAGTAAAAGATAGGAGTGGGTGGGGGGAGTCACGGAAGAGGGAAAAATAAAGGAGAGGAAGACTTGATCAAGGTGGTCCATCAGGAGCGGTAGACAGAGACCGAGTGTCAAAAGTTGTCAGCCAGGGGATGGATGTAAGATCTGTAGGGGTACCCCGTGAGGCAGAAAGCCATGGGGCTGAGACAGTTGGGGGGGAAAATCACTAGGGAAGGGTCTAGAGAAGGAAGAGGGAAGCTACAGGGAATACAGAAAGGAGTCAGACAGAGGGCAGCCGCTCACAGAGACACATGGACTGAAGCAGAAACAGGCATGTATGCCCAGAAGAACAGTAAAGAAGTGGACAAAGACAGGGGTGAAATATGGATGCAATGCTAGCCCCCCCCCCCAAAGCCAAGTGGAGAGATGGAGAGTGGAGCAGAGGGTGGTGTGGGGAGGGGCAAAGGAGGCTAGACCTGGATTCTGAGACCCTGCAGTCTGGTGAGACTGTCCAACTGGAGGGGCTCTGGTGGCAAATCCTAGGAGAAGAGCTAGGGACAGGGCCTCCATTGGCCCGGGGTCTCTGCCTGCCACCCCCTCCCAATCCCCCCCCACCCGGCGGGCTGCCCGGCGGAGGCGACAGATTGAGCGATGAGACGCATTACGCACTTAATCCGCCTGATTGAATGTTTTGCTTTCGCCCAAATTGAAACATTAAACAACACGGGACGAGAAGAGGCGGCCGCAAATCACTCATGAAAGATTCATCTTCTCCCCGGCAGCCGCCACCACCGCCTGCCTCTGCTGCCGCCCACCCTAGCTAGGAAGCTTCTCAGGGTGGGGGTGGGGGTGGGGGCTGGGGCAGCACCCCTGCCTAACCTGAGTTTCCCCTTCTTCCCAACCTTCATGGCCCAGAAAGTCCTTCTTATTGTCTGGTCTCCATCCCACAGGTGGTATCAGGGACAGAGGCCTGGCTTCTTGGCCAGTTGGACAGGGTGACCTTGGTGCTGTCCTTGCCTCTGTCCATGGGGCTCCCTTTCCTCATTTATGGGGGTTCAGATCGAGAACTGACAGGTTCTCCCTACCTATACCGGTCCCAGTTCTTGGAGATATGTAAGACTGGGGTGCAGGCCCTTGTCCAGGGGACCTTCGTGGGTTTTAGACCCAGACTGAGGGTGCTGTCTAGGCTGGAAAGTGGGTGCAGGGGTGTGTCTGTGTCCTCTGTAACTCAGCGTGTCTGTCTGCATGGACATTTTATGCTTTCTGATTCTGTCACTCTCTGTGTAGCTTACTGAATGCCTGTCTATGTCACCATCCCATCACTGTGTGACCTTGTGTGTGTCTAAACCAGTGGCCTGTAGGTGTCTGCTGGCCTATGTTGGGGTGTCACTGCCACTGTGAGCAGGGTTTTTGTGAGGTGTATGGTATATGGCATTGGTATGTCTCAGGGAGTGACTTGCAGTGGATGCCTGTGTCTATCACTCTGCATTTGTCAGTGTGTCCTCTCTCTGGTCAACCCATCTGTCAGTGTTTAACCATTTCTGTGTCTGGGCCTGCTTGTCCATCTTTATGTCTCCTCTCTCTCTCTCCCTCTCCCTCCTCCCCTCTGATTCTGTCAGTAGCCAGCAGGGCACTCACTGGGACCAAAGAAGAGTGACCAGAAGGCCAAGGGCAGGGGGGAGGGAGAAGAAAACAGGGAAAGAAAGACAGAGAGAAAGACAGGCGACTCTCAGTGCTGGGAGCAAGGAGCAAGTGTGAGGCAGCTGGGGGGGGGGGCGTCGTGGGCGCCACGGCCAGAGCGGGTGATCAATATTCGATTTAGGTTTTAATTCCGGGCCTTTCGGAGCCTGTCAGCCCTGATGTATGAGCTCACACCGGGGCCGCCCAGCCAGCCACCCCACTGATGCCCATGGCCTGGTGACCTGTCCTGGCCTCAGCTTCCTTGCCCCTCTGGCAGTGGCAGACCAAGAAGGAGGTAGACAAGTGAACTTGAGCCAGGTTGCTCACTCACCGACCTTTCCCTGGACCTAGATTCCTGCCTTCCCCAGGGAATGCTCAGGGAGACAGCTAGGGCCCCAAGGTCCTTATTGTCTAGGGACACCAGGCTGCTAGGCATCACTGGCCACACATCTAGACACCACATGCTCACACAGGGAGGTCTGTACACACATCCTGCAAGTGCACCAACACACACACAACCCCACATTCTGGTGCCCATGCACACTAGGACTCAAAACACCTGTGCACACACAAACCCTGACACACATGGTCCAAACATGTGTCCACACATGCACCTGGACTCAAATTCACCTGCATACACAAACTCCAAAACATGCACACAACTCCAATACACACACACACACACACACATACACACACACTCAGGGACGCACGCACATCTCTACACACACGACTAACACACAGTCTCTAACAGACACACAAGCATGTGTGACCACATAGAGCACCACTTCATACTTAGGACACACAAGTTCCATGCTAATGACAGTTTGATGGCAGACAGAGCCAGACACACCTACTCCAGGACAGACCGACACTATGACACTCAGAAAGTAGGACCAGCTGCAGAAACAATGAAGGATGGGCAAGAACCCCTAGCGGGCAGAATTCAGCTGGGGGAGGGGGAGCCCCCCTTCTCCACAGCCCCCCCCAACCCTGTCTCTCTCTCTCAGGAAGATGGATCCACCGCCCTCCCTGATGACAATGCTGTCTGCGCAAACTTTAATTAACACTTTGAGTTAATTAGTTCGAGATCATTTAGGAGTAAAATGTTTTTATTAGGGAGGCTTCGAGCCTGTTGATGGATGGGGCGCGATTCGCTCTTCCGCCTGCGGGGACAGCCGGTAAACAGAAATCAATCAGGGCCTCCCAACCCAGCCCCCCCCCCCAACCCCCAGTGCCAAGCGCCCAGCCTGGGACCCAGGAGTTCCAGCTCCCAGCCTTCTGCTCCCCAAGACTCCAAGAGTTCCAACTTCTGAGCTTCTGCTCCCTCAGACAAAAGGGGCCAGGCCACACCTCCTCCGCAGTTAGACCCACAGCCCTTCTTAGTTAGACTCAAGGGTCTAGGCCCCAGCCCTCCTCAACTAGACTGAAAGGTCCTGACTCCAGCCCTCCTCCTTCAGACCTAGGAGTCCAGGCCCCAGTCCTCCTCCCTCAGACTCAGGGGTCCAGCCTTCCTCCCTCAGACATAAGAGCCTAGGCCCTGGCCCTCCTCCCTCAGACTCAGAGCTCCAGCCCTCCTCCTTCGGATTGAGGAGTCCAAACCCCAGTCCTCCTCCCTCATTTATTCCCAGGGGTCCAGACCCCATCTGTCCTCCTCCTTTAGCCCCAGGATCCAGGCCCAGACCTCCTTCAGACCTTGGGGTCCGGTTGACCTTTGGGGCTCCCTAGCCATCGGGTCCCGGGGTCTCAGGGACTCTCTGGCTCTCAGAACTCTGGCGGCCGGGTAGGGTCTCGCCCTAGCCGTCGTCGAGGTCGCGGGCTGCCCCTCCCGCCGAGGTGACGGCTTCATCAGGTGTCCGCGGCGGGCGGGCGGCGGGGGCCGGGTACGGCGAGGCTGGGCCGGGGGGCGGGGGCTCCGGGGCCGATAAATCTTCATCAGGCGGCGGCGGGGGGGCCATTAGGCGCTAATGGGAAGATGGAGGGGCCTGTCGGCCGCGCGGGCCGGGCCTCATTTGTCCTGCTTCCCGCTCCATTGGCCGCCGCCCCCGCCCCGCCCCTCCCCCCCGCGGCAGTCGCCGTCGCTGTGCGCTCCCCATTTCCGCTTGCAAGCCTAGCAAGGGACTTGGGGGGCACCGAGGGGTACCCGGGGGACAGGAGAAAGAGGAAGTTGGATTGCAGGGACAGGCGGCCTAGGGCAGGGCGGGGAAAGGGGGTGATGGAACCCAGACAGTTTAGAACCCGGGTGAGTCAGGATGTTGGGCGGTTTAGAACGCAGGCGGAGAGGTTAGAACTCCATTGGGATGACTAGTGCGCAATCAGAAGGGTTCGAACTCAGGCGGAGGGCGCTAGCGAGCAGGTGGAGGAGCTAGAACGCAAGCGAGGCAGAGTAGTAGGCTGGTGGGTTGGGTTGGAGAATTAGCATGAAGCCGGGAAGACTAGAACTCAGGCGGGGGGGGGGAGACTGGGGAGAAGAGCTATAACGCGGGAGGAGGGGTTAAAACACTGGCGAGGGGGACTAGACAGCCGACAAGGGGTCTAGAAGGCGGACGGGGGAGAGAAGAACCTGAGAAGAAGGGCTACAACTTGGGGGTGAGGGTTAGAACTCAGGAAGGGGGTTGTGTGCACACCAGAGGGGACCTGCACCGCGCGGTCCGGGGCCTGGGACCAGGAGGGGGTGCGCTGGAGAGAGTTAGGGGAGAGGGTCGGATCGCTGGATGTGGCCTCCAGGGCGGGGACTCGACAGGCGAGCGGGCAGCATCCCTGGAGGCCGAGGCGCGGCCCCTACCCGCAGCCGTCGCCGCCACCCGCTCCCGGACTCGCGCCCCCAGCGCGTCCACTCTGATTTCTTGGCCCATTTTTCTTCCTCTGCTGTCACTCCAGCTCTCGCCCTCCCGCCGCCGGCTGCCCCGCTGCGCTCCGCTTCCCGCGGGAACCCCTGCTTGCAGCCCGCTCCCTTCGCAACGCCCCACCTCTCCTAATCCCTGGCTTATATTCTAGGCATGTGACCCCCAAGAAAGGCACCCCCAATTGGCTTGTCTCCCTGAACATTTCGAGGGTGGGGTGCAGCCTTGGGAGCAGCTCTCTGAGCTGACATAGGACCCAGAGCCCTAATGTCAGATTTCCATAAATGACGCATTAGATACCCACAAAACCAGGCCTGTGAACCCTCTCCTTTTCTGAGAGGACATCAGTATCAGGCCCAGGTCTCCAGATGGGTTATCTCAGGTTTCCTGAATAAACACCCACTTCTTGTAGCCCAGCCTCAGACACCACAGAGAGAGGATTTGGGGCTCTGGCCCCTTTCATCCCCAAACAAAGGCTCCGGGCTGAAAGGTACCTAAGGATAAGGGAACTGGTTTAACCCAGTCTTCCCAAACTCAATGCCAGTAACTTTACGGGTTACCTCTAAACTAACAGTCACCCCCAAATTAGAATCAAGGGCCCATAGTGGGCAAACAAATCAGGCTTTCCTCAATGAACCTTTGACAGACGTCAAGGCCTCAGGGTATCGGGCCAAATGGGCGTTGGGACTCCACTCCTCCTGTGCCCCCATTCTTAGCACATTCAAACTACAATATCGGATTGAAACTTCCCAAACCGTGCAGCAGAATCTCCAGAGTTGATTGTAAATTGTAATTTCAGCATAAGTTTCCCCCAAGTATCTAGTCATCTCAGTAGATGGCGTACCCCCAAATATGACATTAGGGCCTGATCCCTGATACCCTAAAACACATTTGGCTTTTGTTTGGTTTCTTCTGTTTTGAGACAGGCTTTATATAATGATGTGTGGTCCACAGGCTATCCTCGACAGTGCGATGCTCCTGCCTCAGCCTCCTGGTGCTGGGGTTATAGGTGTGCACCACCATTTGGACAATGCCTTAATAACTCAGCGCTCTCTTGCCCTAGCTTCTGGAACTTTAAGCATCAGCTGCTCTTAATATACACCCCAGAGTTTTCGCCTCAGTCACCCCAACTCTTGAAAAAGTGCTCCCACAAACCTCCCAGCCTCCCAACCTCAGACATCCCCAAAGCTCAATGAAAAGACTAAACTTGCCCCATACATTGTTAGAACCCAGTTCAACACCATTCTGCCCCTAAGTAAGCAAGTCAAGGCCGCCCCCACCCCCATTTGAGGCAGTCAGCTCTTTCTCAAGGTTGGCCATTCTTGTCCAAACCCCGGATGTTTGGAACATAACAACAGGAACATTTCCTGTGACTTAGGACGTTTGCCTCAGACTCCATCAAAGCAGTCTGAATGCTGGTCAACTCAGGAGATATAGCTATGCCCAAATCCAGAAGCCTGCTAAGGAGACCTAGTAGAACAGATCTCAACCTTCCTAATGCTGAGACCCTTTAATGCAGCTCCTTAACCATGAAACTATTTTTGTTGCTACTTCATAACTGTAATTTTGCTACAGATATGAATCATAATGTACACACCTGTGTTTTCCCCATCCTCTTTGGCAACCCCTGTGAAAGGGCCATTCCTCCGCAAAGGGCTCCCGACCCACAGGTTAAGAACCACTACTAAAAGGTTCTCTGCTGAGACAAGGTAGGCCTTTGGGATGAGTTTGTCTTGCATCCTCCCTTGTGTGGGCTTCACATAAGGGACAGGGGGAAGACAAAGATGGACAGAAGAATTGAGGCCATGTGAGGGTGGGGCCAGACTGCTACAGCTTCAGCCAGGAACAGTGACGGCTGCCCTCCAGCTTGCAGCAATCCTCCTGCCTCAGCCTTCTAAATGCTGGGATTGCAGTCAATTGTGTGCTGGCACACCCAGCTAGGGAGAATCCATTTCTGTTGCTCTAACCAGGACAGTGGCTAGTGTACTATAGGTCCTAAGATCATTACAGTAGCCCCAAGAAGTGGATGTCCTCCAAGCCAAGCCTCAGCACCCTTAGACAGACTCGTGAACCCCTAAAACTAGGACTGTGGGCTCCCACAATCCTGTGCCCTAAACTTGCCTCAGTTCCTTAGACTGGACTCTGGGTCTCAGCTCAGTTACCCACCACAATGGCATCAGTGACTCAGATTACTCATCCAATGGGTTAGATAGGTCCAGAGGTGGACGTAGCCCCTGGGCACACATGTGATAAAGCTACTCACCCTAAATAAACACCAGAAGCTGGTGAACCAGTTCAGAGGCTAAAGGAGCCTGCCACCAAAACTTCCTACCAGCCTGTGATCTCTGGGGCTCACTCATTTGACAGAATTAATTAAAAAACAGTAAAATAGGGGCTGGAAAGATGGCTCAGCGGTTAAGAGCACTGACTGCTCTTCCAGAGGTCCTGAGTTCAAATCCCAGCAACCACATGGTGGCTCACAACCATCTGTAATGGGATCAATGCCCTTTTCTGGTGTGTCTGAAGACAGTTACAGTGTCCTTATATAAATAAAACAAATCTTAAAGAAAAAAAAACCAAAAACAGTAAAATAGGGCCGGAGAGATGGCTCAGCGGTTAAGAGCACTGACTGCTCTTCCAGAGGTTCTGAGTTCAATTCTCAGCAACCACATGGTGGCTCACATCCATCTGTAATGGGATCCAGTGCCCTCTTCTGGTGAGTCTGAGGATAGCAACATTGTACTCACATATATAAAATAAATAAATCTTTAAATAAACAAACAAACAGTAAAATAGCACTAGACTCTCTCACCCCCAGTTAGTAAACACTAACCTCACCATCTGAGCTTCAAGGTCAGGTAGCCTCTTAACTAGGTATCAAAGCCCTCAGACTAAACCAGTTCTAATCCAGATACATGGAATCGCCAAGACTTGAATCTTCATGTTGCTTTCCCTAATTAAGCACCAACGTGATTAGATTCAGAACTCTGGATAACCCACTCAAACACCACCTCCATTAAACTGATACAAGGAGCCACAGCAGCTAATTTGAAATATTACCTACTAGGTTTTCATTTTTTCTTATTTATTTATAGATACTTTTAGATTTATTATTTATTTTATGTGTATGAGTGTTCTGCCTGCATGTATATATGTGTACTGTGTACCTGCCTGGGTCTCTCAGAGGTAAGAAAAGGGTTTCTTATGTCCTAGAACTGGAGTTACAAATGGCTATGAGCCACCATGTGGTTGCTGGGAATTGAACTCAGGACCTCTGGAAGAACAGTAAGTGCTCTTAACCACTGAGCCATCTCTCCAACTCCACAACTAGGTCATTTTTGAAAAGATTCATTTTGGAGCTGGATAGATGGTTCAGTGGTTAAGAGCACTTGCTGTTCTTCCAGAGGTCTGAGTTCAATTCCCACCAACCACATGGTGTCTATAACCATCTATAGTGAGGTCTGGTGCCGTCTTCTGGCCTGCAGGCATACATGCAGATAGAGCACTCATGCATAGTCATTTTTATTTTAAAATATTTTATTATTACTATTGTTATTTTTGAGACAGGGTCTCACTATGTAACCTTGGCTGACCTAGAACTTGCTAAGTAAACCAGGCTGGCCTTGAACTCACAGAGATCTGCCTGCCTCTGCCTCCCAAGTGCTGAGATTAAATGTGTGCCACCACTGCCCGGCCAGGGCAAGCATTTTACCAGTTGAGCTATCTCCCACTCATTTTCTGAGGGTCTTTGCTGCTTGCTGTCTCTTCTCCAGGATTGCTTAAATAACAGTGCTCTGAGACTCAGCCATACTGATATGCCTGGCATGGGACCTGCTGTGCCCCTGAAAGACATCTTCTGCCCCAGAAACAAAAGGACTGGAGTGACAACCTTCACCATTCTAGGCTGAAAATGCATCAGTTTCCCTATCTCCATCTGTTGTCACCTGGAACTGGGAGACTGTCCCTGTCTATGCTAGTCCTAAAGCAGGGCTAGGGATGTGACTTAGCTGATAAAGACCGCCATTCATGTCCACAGCAGCTATCTAAAAAGTCAGATGTGGCAATGCATGGATGTGCACCTATAATCCCAACACAGAGTCTGGGGTTCTGTGCATGGGTGCACGCCTATAATCCTGGTACCAGGGAAGCAGAGACAGGAGGATCTTGGGGTGGCCAGCCACTCTAGCCTAACTGGTAAGCTCCAAGCCAGTAAAGCCTTTGTCTTAAAAGGAAGACCCGTCTGAAAGGGCATCGGCAACATTTTTTTAGGTTACCCTCTATCCCTGTCCCCTAGCACACACTAAAGAAAGAAAAAGGTGGGTGTGTGGGGAATACCAGCTCGACTAGAAACCCAGACCCACAGTTCCTTCAGGCCTTAGTTGTCTGTTGTCCTAGGAAAACAGATGCCTACCCTATTCACGCTGATCAGAACAGAAAACCCTGTATGGTATCCCCAGCTGAATGTTAGAATCACATTCATTTTATTCCAAACTGGACAACTGATTCCTATTTACAAAATAACACTGGTGGCACACACCGTTATTCCTATCACTCCAAAGGCACAGGTAGGCAGATCTCTGAGATGGAGGCTAGCCTGGTCTACAGAGAGAGTTCCAGGACAGCTAGGGCTACACAGACAAACACTGTCTGAAAAACAAAACAGATAGATAGATAGATAGATAGATAGATAACAGAGTTCTAGTTTCTCCTACTCCATACTAAACAAATGAGCCCCAACTTGAGATATCCCACACCTGGTTGGATCCCTGTATCAAGTTCATAACATTCAGAGAACATCTGTAGTCTCTGAAATCCTTATCCTGATAATGGTGTTCTAGTTGTCTCTGCCTTCTAGAAACCAGGTGCAATTGTGCACACCTGTAATCCCAGAACATAAAGGTAGGATCAGGAATTTAAGGCCAGCCTGGGCTACATAGTGAGCTCCAGGCAAGCCTGGGTTACCCGAATTTCTATCTTGAAAAAACAAAAAACAAACAAACAAACAAAAAACCAGGGACTAGAGAGATGGCTTAGTGGTTAAGAGCACCAGTTGTTCTTCCAGAGGTCCCCCGTTCAATGCCCAACACCTACATGGTGGCTCATAACTGTCTGTAACTCCAGTTCCAAGGAATCTGTGGCCAGCAGGTCTGCCACCTACCGTACACAGCCAAACCTCTGGTGTCTGTACCCTTAAACTGTCCAACCCAACTGAATCTTCAGTTCCAGGACCCCTAATAGTACCCACCCCAAACTAGACAATCCTTGTCACAGACCATGAGACCAACAGGTTACAAAAGTCAAGGACTGCTTATCTAGTTTGAGATGGCATCATTGGTGGTCAAGACTTCTCACACTAGTATACTTAGAAGAACTGAACTCCCATCACCCCAAGAAAGAGAGGAACCCAAATCTCCTGACCCCTCAAACAATTCGGATCCCTGTCACTTTCAGCCAGAGAAGACTCCAAATCTGCCAGATGTGGTTGCACAGGCCTCTGGTCCTAGCACTTAGTGAGTTCGAGACTAGCGTGGTCTATATAGTGAGTACCAGGCTGGCCAAAGCTACAAATTGAGACCCAGTCTCATAAAGCAAACAAGGAAAAACAAAAAAGTTTCCTAATCTATCACTTGAGACTTCAGAACTAACTCCAAGGCAGGAAAGTAGACATTGGAAAAGGCAAAAGGCTTCCCCAGACCCAGGGGACTGTTGCTTTCTGGGAACAATGAAAGTTCCTCCCCAGCTCTTGTTATCAAAATGTATGGTGTAGTACCCTTGGGTTCTATCACCACCAGTTAGGCCCTCAGGACCTCTATCTAACCAAAGGGACATCCCTACCTTGACCACCAAAACTAGGGCCTGAGAACTTTCAGGGTCACCTCCCCCCACCCCCAATCAACCACTTAGATACCCAGGCCCCAAACCAAAAACCAAACCAAACCAAACAAACAAACAAACAAACAAAAAAAAACAAAACAAAGTAGCAAAGTAGACCCACACAAAGTATAGCATGTGAACTCATTAGGGCACATTCTGTCCTTAAAAATACTTTTCTTGCGGGGCAGTGGTGGTGCACGCCTTTAGTCCCAGCACTTGGGAGGCAGAGGCAGGCGGATTTCTGAGTTCGAAGCCAGCCTGGTCTACAGAGTGAGTTCCAGGACAGCCAGGGCTACACAGAGAAACCCTGTCTCGAAAAAAACAAACAAACAAAAATACTTTTCTTGCTCTCTTTGATACTCCCTCTCTCTTCTCCCAGCTTCTCTCTGTAGTTGAGGGCACCCTTGAACTCCAGAGGGAGATTCTTGGTGTCCCTAGGGTTACAGTGTGGATGGTCATACCCAGTCTATACAGCTCTTAGGATGGAGCCCAGGGCTTTGTGTGTGGGTGCCTGGCAAACACTCTGCCAACTGAGCCACATCCTCAGCCCCAGATCCTCAGTCTGTCAGTCCCAACCAGTCAATTGGACCCCAAATAGCCATGTCTTTGTTTTCTGTCTCCACAGTGCAAACCGGAGCCCACTAGAACCAAGACTTTCAATCTCAAGTATACGCAGAAGGGGGAAGCAGGCCCTTTGTCCTGACCATCTCCAGTAGAGGCTGCTGTTCTTGGTGTCTGGATGACTCAACAACAGAATCGGGGATCTGTAGAGACAGATGTCTTCATGGGACAGGCCTGTGATCTTAGCAGGGGAAGAACAGAAGTTCCAGGCCATCCAGAGCTACACAGTGAGGCCCTGTTTGTTTTACTTTAAAATATTTGTTTATTTGTTTGTGTGTGTGTTTATGTGTGGGAGTGGAGTGCATTCTCCCACACACAAATGGAGGTCAGACAAAAACTTGCTGGAGTCTGTTCTCTCCTTCGGCCATGTGGTTTCTGAGAATTGACTGTCAGGCTTGGCAACAAGTGTTTTTGCCCTCTGAGTCACCTCACCGACACCCCCTCCCCCAGACTTTTATTTGAAACAGAGAGAGACAGGGAGAGAAAGGGAGAGGGAGAGGGAAAGAAGGAGGAACAGGGGGGAAGAAGAAGGTGGAGGGAGGGAGGGAAGGGGCAGAGGAGAGGGAGGGAGAAGAGAGGGACAGAGTGGATGGAGGGAGGGGGGAGGGGACAGGAAAATAGAGAATGAACTAGTCAGCCTCAGATTAAACTCCAGGTCTGTCTCAATTTCTGCCTGCCACCAACAAACTTAGCCCAGCCACTTGATGGAGTGCTCAGCCCATCACCTCCAATCAAGGCATCTAGAACACATTCTGTCCAGACTCCCCCTTCTGGGTGTAAACTGGCATGTCTATCCACCCAGATGGACCACAAGTTTCAGCCTCCCCTAGATGACTAGCATTGAATTCAAGAAATAAAAGGCCTTCTGCCACCAAAACATTGGGATAGAAATCCTGACCTCTGTACATTCCCAGGTGACTTAACTTAGCCTCAGGTCCCCAACCAGCTCTGGTCTCTGGTGAGTCCTCCAGAAAGGCAAGGGGAGGCACATGTCTGCCCTCTGGTGGCCATTCCTGGAAGAGCGGCCTCAGTAGCTTGGTTAGACTCAGTCTACCCAAGGTAAAGGCTTGGAGTCTGGGGGTCACCTGGTCCCTTTCAGTCAACTCACACAGAAACTGTGGGATTGGTCCTTCTTGTTTCTCTTTCCACTCCACATCTCTATTACTTTTTTGGCTAAGATTGGTTTCCCTGATCTTACGCCCTGCAGCCCATCTCCCACGGGATCCCACAAGACCCTCAGGCTTGGTTGATTGATGCTAAAACCTGAGATCACAGAGCCGAGCTGCCCGCATTCTACTCGTGAGCTATATTTATTCTCTTAGACTTTGTTTAGAGTCTAGGTCTCCCTTATGGGCCAGATTAGCTTTGTTGTTGTTTTCAGGTTTTTGTTTTTTCTTTGTTTGCTTGTTTTGAGACAGGGTTTCTCTGTGTAGCCCTGGCTGTCTTGGAACTCACTCTTGTAGACCAGGCTGGTCTCAAACTCATGGAGATCTGCCTGCCTCTGCCTCCCAAGTGCTGCTTAGATTCACAAAGGAGGCTTTCTGTTCTTTTCAGTCACATATTAAAGATATCTATCTATCTATCTGTCTATCTACCTATCTATCCATCTATCATCTATCTATCTATCTATCCATCCATCTATCTGTCTATCCATCCATCTATCTATCTATCTACCTATCTATCCATCCATCCCTCTCTCTCTCTCTCTATCCATCCATCTATCTATCCATCCATCCATCTATCCATCCATCTATCATCTATCTATCTATCATTCTATCTATCGATCTATCATTCTATCTATCTATCTATCTATCTATCTATCTATTTTATTGAGATAATGTCTCACTATATTGCTCAGGCTGGCCTCAAGATTTTGTTGTTGTTAAATACAATTTATTTTATGTGTGTGGGTGTTTTTCCTGGTGTCGGAGGAAGCCAGAAGAGGGTGACCAATCCCCTGGGAATGGAGTTACAGACAGTTGTGAGCTGCCATGTGGCTGCTGGAAATTGAATCTGGGACCTCTAGAAGAGTGACCAGTGCACTGAGCCACCTCTTGAGGTCTTCAAGTTTCTAAAAAGTGAAATGTTGGAGCTGGGCATAGTGGTGCATGTCTTTAGTCCTAGCACTCAGGAGGCAGATTTCTGTGAGTTCAAAACCAGCCAGGGCTATGTATCTTTTTGAGATCCTGTCTCAAAAAAAATAATAATAAAATTAAATTAAAAAGCGAAAATTGGGGCTGGAGAGATGGCTCAGTCAGTCAGGGGCTTGCAGCACAAGCCTGAGGACTTGAGTTCAGATCCCCTGGACCCATGTAAAAAGCCAGTTATGCTGACATGGTCTGTAATCCTAATGTTGGGCAGGCAGACACAGGAAGAGCCCTGGTCTTGCTAGTCTTGCCAAATAAGTGAGATCCAGGTTCCATGAGGGATACTGTTTCAAAAAGCAAAGTGGGGATTGGCCAGGCATGATGGTGCCAGCACTGGAGAGGCAGAGGCAGGCAGATCTCCATGAGTTCGAGACCAGCCTGGTATACAGAGCCAGTTCCAGGACAGCCAAGGCTACACAGAGAGACCCTGTCTCAAAAACCAAACAATCAAACAAGAAACAAAGTGGAGAGCAACAGGCAAAGACAACCCGACCCTGACCTCTGGCCTCCACAGGCATGAACATGCATGTGCTTGTGCACTCACACACATGCACACACACTACACACACAAGAAGTCAAACAAACAAGTTTACGGAATATATCCAAAATAGCATTTCTTCCAAAATGCATTATCACGACCTGGGGTGGTAGCTCCTGTCTGTAGTCCTAACCCTTGGAAGGCTAAGGCATAGGACTGTCACAGAGCTGAGGCCAACCTGAGATACACTGTGAAGTCCAAGCCAATAAGACCCCCCCCACACACACAAACAAAATGATCAATATTAAAATGAGGGACTCTGTCTATACCCCAGGTGGTAGAGTGCTCACCTTGCATGTATAAAGCCCTGGGTTCAATTCCCCAGCATGACAGAAACCAGGCATGGTTTCCATTCTAGAACTCAGGAGCAAGAGGCAGGCGGATCAGAAGTTCAAGGTCATCCTCAGCTACACAGAAAGGTCAGCCCAGGCTTCCCACCTCTCTTTGTCTATGTGGATATGTATATGTACATATGTGCATAGGTATGTACCAATATATAGCCCTGGCTGCCCTGGAGCTCTCCATATAGACCAGGCTGCCCTCTGCCTCCTGAGTACTGAGATTAAAGTCATGTGACATGCCCCCTGGCTTATGTCTAAACATAAGTAATGAGTATCGTATACCTCCTTCATATGGAGTCTCTGAAGTCTACTGTGTTTTCCACTCAGAATTCATGTTTCTCAGCTGTGTGTGTGCATGTGTGTGCATGCACATGTACATGTGACTACCTGTGGAGGACAGAAAAGACTGTCAGATACCCTGGAGCTGGAGTCACAGGCAGCTGTGAGATGCCAAGAGTGGGTGCTTGGGGTCAAGCTCAGACCCTCTGGAAGTGCTCTTGGCCGCTGAGCCATCCCTCCAGTCCTTAGGTTTTCTGTTTAGTACCTTATACCCGCTTTGCTTCAGGGACATGGCTGTCATGCTGTGCTGGTGGCTTGCATGACAGAGGCAGAATTCCAGAGCAATGCTGGGTGCCCTGTGAGCCCATGATATAGGCCTGAGAGGGCAATGCTATGAGACACAGGGGATGGGAGGAGTCTGTGCATGGCAAGGTTGGGAGACCCTACTCCTTGCTCTCCTGCTGCCTAGCTGTGTCCCTCGGGGCTTCCACAAATGTCACCATCACCTCAGAGAACTTCAGCCAAACCTGCAAGTTCTACCAACAAGCCAACTTAACCAGTGGCATGCTTGCCTAGCATGTATGCACTGGGCACCATGCGATGTCAGTAATCCCAGCACCTATGTTTGGGGCCAACCTCGGCTACATGAAACCTATGTCAAAAAACAAAAACAATGACTAACTTTCTCATGTTCTTCAAGACAAAAATCAAAGCTTCCTGCAACCTCCAGCCTCCTTCAACAAGTTTCTCCAGGTCACTCACAGGTCAGCTTTACAGACTCCTCACTGCCTTCTGGCACTGCTGCCTGGGGCCTCTGTAACTGCTGCCTTGTCTGCCCAGAAAGGTCTCCTTAAAGGACCTGCAGCTGCTCCTAACTGTTCAGGTTCACTCACACTGGGAGGACTTCTCTGGCCATAGTCTTTCCCTCCCTCCCTCTCTCCCTCCCTCCCTCCCTTCCTTCCTTCTTCCCTCTGTTCCTTCCTTCCTTCCTTCTCTCCCTCCCTCCCTCCCTCTCTTTAACAGGGTCTCACTATATAGCTATGCCTGACCTTGAAGTGGCTCTGTAGACCAGGCTGGCCTCAAACTCAAGAGATCCATCTGCCTCTGCTTCCTGAGTGTTTCGATTAAAGGCGTGCGTGTGCCATCGCCACCCAGCTAACTTTTACTATTTTTAATTATGTGTAGGTGTGGGTGTGGTGCAAGTTTCCTAAGGAGGCCAAAGACCTTTGGATTCCCTGCAGCTGGAATTACAGACAGTTGTGAGCTGCCCTGTGGGTGCTGGAAACTGAACCCAGGTCCTATGGAAGAGCAGCCAGTGCTTTTATGGGCTGAACCATCTCTCCAGCCCCAGACCTCATGTCTTAGTAAAACCCCTCCTTACCTACAAAAGAGAAAATACCAGAAGAGTACTGGCCAAATTGCAATTGTAACAGTTTTATTTCCAAAGACAAAAGCCTCTCCCTAGGTTTGAGGCCTCGGGTGGAAGGCTCCTAGCTGAGCGGCAAAGCCACGTAGGACAAGAACAGACGGAGAGGGGACAGGCAGCCCAGAGGAGAGGCTGGCAGGTCCTGGAGGACTTTACACAGGTTCCATCTGCAGCTCCTCTCCATCTGCAGGCTCTATCTGGTGGAAGGCAGCGTGGGAGCCTATGAGTACCAGGGTGGCTCCTGCAGGAGGAGGGGTGGTTCAGGATGTGTTCTCACCTGGCTCCCAGCCTCACCCTACACAGACCCTGTACTCACCCAGGACCCAGAAGACAGCAGAGCCAGCACCAGCCAGCCAGAAGAAGGGGAAAGAGACACCACCAGCCAGGGCGTACTGATGTGCTGGGCTTACCTCCCGGCCTGGGAACAGATGGTATAAGGCAGCTGTTCAGCCATTTCCACCCATCTAGTGTCATGAACTGTGGAACCGTCCAGGTAATAATAGACTCCTCACATCAGGGCCTCCCATCCCTGGTCCTAACCTGCCCCCCAAAAGCTCCGTGTCCCCATAACAACCTCTCTCTGCTCTACCTCTGCTCTAGTTCCACCTCCCCCAGAACCCCCAGGTCACTTCAGTCTAGGGCCTGATGTTCCAGCCTGGTTACCAGGAGTCTCAGGCTGGTGGCTCCATAGCCAAATCTGACCTAAGGATTTTTGTCCCCTTTTTTTACTTTTTAAAGATTCATTATTTTGAATTATGTGTATGTGCCTGGCATGGGCACATGTGCATGAGAGTTCAAGTGCCTGAGGTGGGGGGTAGGGGGCACCCACCTGACTCGGGTGCTAGGAACCAAACCTACATCCTTTGCTGATCCATCTCTCTAGACACTTATTTTGATTATTTTTTAAAGATTCTGAAGCCTAGGCTTATTTTGAACTTGTAGCAATCCTCCTGCTTCAGCTTCCCAAGTGCTGGAATTACAGGCACAGGCCAACTTCTGGTTTCAAGGATGTGTTCTTTAACACGCTTCATAAGAATTTGGTTTGTGGGGGCTGGAGAAGGTGACCCAGCAGTTAAAAGCACATGTTCTTCCAGAGGGCCTGCAGTATACATTTTTAAAGGGCAGGGCACGGCAGCACAATCTTTTAACCCTAGTACTCCCCCCCACCCCCGCCCCGCTCTCCCATGCCTGAAAAGTGTGTATGTCCTAGTGACCACTATCTGCAGAAGCCAAGTTCTGACCTGCTTCAGGTATTCCTTTGCCCATCTTTGTCTGGAACTTAAACAAGTTGCTATGAAAGACTTGTTTTAAGTCCCCTTGGAAACCCTTGGATTTCGCCTCAGAGGGTCTTCCCTGATACCGTTCTTCCCAGTGGGCCTGGTGACAGTCTGTGGCCATCGGATTTACAGATCTCAGCCTTCCCTCTGAGAATCGTCAGGGCGAAGGCTTGGGAAGGAACACGGATCTAGGCCTGTATAAGGTCGCCACCTGGTGTCCAGTGTGGGTATTTGCAGCTGATGCTTTCCGTCCGGGTTTGGGAGGAATTGGATTAAGTCATTTACAAGAGACAGAGGTGCCAGAGGCTTTGGGGTCTCTCTGGGTTTGGGAAGCTGAGACTGGAGGGGAGCACCTGGTAGGTCTAAGCCCTTAAGGACCAGGTTAAGTGACTCTAGTGTACATCTCGGTGGGGCCGACTTGAGTCCCAAATTCAGAGGTTTGCATTCCGTGAGACCACGGTCAGAAAGGCCTGGGAAGCCATTTGGGCAGGGGATTTCTCACCAAAGAGCACAAGCTTAGACTGCAACGTGCGCAGATAGAGAATGTAACAGGCGCCAAAGAAGACAGCCAGAGCCACCAGCAGCATGGGGGATGTCACCCTGGAAGAGTGTAGGAGACAGGAGTTAGGTATCCGAGGCTGCGTCAGCCAGGCCCCTCTAGCTTTGGACACAGAGGTTACGTCCTTCTAGGGTAGCGAAGGCCGCATGTGGTCACACTGCACCCTGGACAGGTACAGACTGACCGGGTCCTGTGGTGACAAAGGGGGTAGTGGTCTGGGCGGGGCCTAGCAGCTGGGGGCGGTGTCTGACTATCGAGGGCGGGGCCGCCGAGGCACTCACACGCAGTACAGGATGAGGCCCAGAAACACGAACACGTAGTTGCTTTGATAATACTCCACGTTGCGAACCAGGCGCTGACAAAGCTCGCCCACGTTGCGGGGTCTCGAGAAACGTTGCTGGTCCACGAAGGTGCCCCAGGGCCGGATGGTAGCGCGGCGCCGCTCCAGCCACTCTCGGCCTGCGCCAGAGGGAATCAGCTTGGGCAGCAGGGTCCTGAAAGGCAGGGCAGAGCAGTTGAAGACAGGATTAGGGTACCGGACCCCAGATTTTAGCACACAGGGTCCAAAGGATGACCTTGAACCCCTGGGGGGAAGGGTCCTGGGAGGAAACTGATACAGCTGAGTTCCTCCCAGGGGCTGAGGGGCTGAGGAGACATCTCTGAAGGGGAGAGCTCTATGCTGGGGGTGAGGGGCAGGGACTCCTGCATCTCGGATCTGGGGGTAACACCCTGTTTGCTCACGTGGCGCTCAGCCCTTCCATTTCGGCATCCTTCTGCTGGTCTTTCTGGGCCGCCATGTCTGTACTGCAATGGATAGAACCGCTGTAAATAGCCGGGAGCCCAGCAGCACTTAGGCAGCCCCACCCGAGCCGGGACTCTCTGGAAGTGATGCCGTTGGGAGCTCTACGGGGCGGTAGTTGTGCCTCCCGAGCATTGTGGGTGTTGTAGTCTCATCGTGGCGTCAAGAGACATCTTGGGAGTGTATGCTAAGAGCTCGTCGGTAGCCTCTAAGCATTGTGGGAATTGTAGTTTCAGGAGGCGCAGCGTGGACTACAGCAGATGGGCTGTCAGGACAGAGGATTTTATGGGAGTTCGAATAGCAGAAACAGACGTACTGCATGCTTCCATGGAGCAGCATGCAGAGCTGTCGTTCTGGCTCCAGAAAGCTTAATCAAACATTGGGTGCAAACTCAGATATTCTGATTCTGATTGGGCAAGTCTGGGAAGGAGTTTGTTTGTTTGTTTTTCCATAAAAGTATTTACTTCGGAAGTGGTACTGGAGAGATGGCTTACTTGTTTCTCTTTCAAAGGATCATAGCTTGGTTCCCAGCACCCACATCCAGTGGTTCACAACTTCCTGTAATTTCAGCTCTAGCCGATCAGACATACCCATGTGCGCATGCCCACACTCAGATACACATAATTTGAAAACAAATGTTTTTATTTTAAAAGAAAAGATTTATTTGTTTATGCGTGTGTGCCATCAGAAGAGGGTTTTAGATCTCCTGGAACTGGAGTTACTGGCAATTATGAGCTGTCCAAAATATGGGTGCTGGAACTGGAACTCCCCAGTGTTGGGATTCCAGTATGAGCCACTCAGCAGAAAATTGTGTTTGGGTTTCCCACTTGGGGTCCAGCATTGCTTCAGAAGGTCAGTGGAGAACTGCAAAACATACAGTTAGCCTAAACACGAATGAGGGGCACCATGAGGCCGGAGTACTGGAAAAGGGAGAACCTTGGGAATAGGTTGGCAGCGAAGGTCAGCGGGGCTTGACTGTTGTTATATGAATCAATTCAGTTTCTTTAGGAGAACGGAGCAGGTCTTTCTTTTTCATGACCCTCAAGTCTCTGCTCCTCAAATTACAGCAAAGATGGAGAACTGGCAGGGTGGGAGAGCTTCAGGAGAAGGCAGTGGGATCCAGAGCCATGGATGTTGCAGAAAGGGGCAAGCTAATTGGAAGGATGTCGGAGATTTGGATACCGGAATTTTTAGGATTGGGATCTGGGGCAGTCAGGAAAGGAGTCCTTTGGGACAGTGGAAGCGAGGACCCTGAGGTAGAGGTGTGATGGGGGAGGGAGGAATCAGGTGCCTGAGAGAGGAGGCTCGTGGGAGATGGGTTTTGATATTTATTTATTTATTTGTTTGTTTATTTATTTATTTATTCGAGACAGTGTTTCTCTGTGTAGCCCTGGCTATCCTAGAACTCACTCTGTAGACCAGGCTGGCCTCGAACTCAGAAATCCACCTGCCTCTGCTTCCCAAGTGCTGGGATTAAAGGCATGCACCATCATGACCCGGTGGTAGGTGGTTTTTGAATCAGTAGGTAGTAAGAGAGGATGGACACCCAAGAAAGTTGTAGGGGATAGGGCTTGACTCTGAGCTCTCTCCTGTGCTTCCCAGAGCAGGAGCCACTGGGAAAGCCTGGAAGATATTAGCAGGAATTTGAGACCTGGTTCATAATGCCCGCTGCACGACTTCAAGGAGCCTCCCCCACTTCTGTCCTGTGCTGAACCCCTCTGTCAAAGCAAATGCTCCTTCCTGGCACTAGATGGTTGAAGCAGAATTTGTGGGTGCCCGAGGAGAGGTCTTGACCCATGCATCTCCTCCCAGGATCATTGTGTCCTAAGATTACCAGAGGTCACAGTACAAAGGGCTCCAAGTGTAACCTTGAACTCCTGATCTTCCCTGCTCTGCCTCCCAAGTGCTGGGATTACAGGTGTGTACCACTAGAAAATGGCCAACTTTATTATTTTTTCTTTCTTTATCATGACTCTGCACACAAGGATAGTATGACCTTGAACTTCTGATTTTTGTTTCTAGTTCAAGAATTCTGTAGGGTCACAGACTTGGCCAGGCATTAGTGACACCTGACTTTAATCCCAGTACTTGGGGTGCAGAAGCAGGTGGATCTCTGAGTTCAAGGCCAGCTTTGTCTACAAAGTGAGTTTCAAGAAAACTAGGGCTACACAGTGAAACCCTGTCTTAAAAACAAACAAACAAACAATGAAAGGACCATAGTCGTCTCTGTCATTTACTTATGCAGGGTCAGATCAAACCCAGAGCTTCGGTAGGCAAGTAATCTACACCAGAGCAATACCCCAGGCACTTGATTATTAAAAGTTTTTATATTATTTATCATTGTTGAGAGAGGGGGAGGGAGAGAGAGAGAGAGAAGCACGTGCAGGCACAGGGAGTTTGGAGGTCAAAGGACAGCTTTCTGGAGTTGGTTCTCTTCTTCCACTGTGTATTCTGGGGTCAGGATTGGGTTGCCAGGCTTGGTGGCCAGTACTGTAACCACACCAGCCTTTTTTGTTTTGTTTTTGATAGGGTCTTACTATGTAGTCCCCCAAGCTGGCCTCAAACTTAGATCCTTTACCTACCACCTCTGGGAAGCTGGGATTAAAATCATATGCACCACACATAGCATCAGTGTGAATGTATGTGCTTAGCCCAGGGAGTGGCACTATTAGGGGGTGTGGCCTTGCTGGAGTGGGTGTGGCCTTGCTGGAGTGGGTGGGGCCTTGTTGGAGGAAATGTGTAGTGTGGGGGTGGGCAATGAGATCCTCCTTTTAGCTGCCTGGGAGATAATCTCTCCTGGGTGCAGTCAGATCAAGATGTAGAACTCTCAGTTCTTTCTCCAGTACTGTGTCTGCCTGGATGCTGCTGTTCCCTGCCATGATGTTAATGGATGTTAACCTCTGAACCTGTAACCCGGCCACAGTTACCCCAGAGTCACCAGTTAAACATTCTTTATATTAGTTGCCTCAGTCATGGTGTCTCTTTACAGGAACAGAAACCCTAACTAAGACAATCAGCTTGGCTCTGGTGTGTTGGCATGTGACACACTCACTCACAGGGGCCCTCAGCATTCTAGCCACCACCTAGAAGATCCATGCGATGGGAGGTTGACAGGCCTGATGCTCACCTTCAACTGGCATGCTGGGCGGCTCAACTCCAGGGAAGAAGCTTAACTGTCCAATCGGAATGGCTAAAATTAAAAGGATTGCCGCTGCCACCTAGTGGCAGTGACGTGGAATAGACGGGGCTTTTCCTCCACTGTTGGATACAAAATGTCCAATGTCTGCTTTGGAAATAGGTTCTAGGTTTCTATTAAAATTAAACAGCCTAAGAAGTAGGAGTGGTGGTATATGCCTGCAAACCTAATGCCTGGGAAGCAGAGGTATGAGGATCACTGTAAATAAGAGGCCAGCCTGGTCTACATTGCAAGACCCTATTAAAAAAAAAATTAAAACCCTAAAAAACTATGCCATGGTAATGGTGCAGTCCTTTAATCCCAGCACTCTGGAGACAGAGGCAGACAGATCTCTGAGTTCAAGACCAGCCTGGTCTATATAGTGAGTTCCAAGACAGCCAGGGCTACACAGAGAAACCCTGTCTGGAAAAACAAAACAAAACAAACAAACAAAAAGAAATCAAGCAAAACAAAACACCAAGGGCCAGGTGGTGGCGGCACACTCCTTTAACCTCAGCTCAGGAGGCAGAGGCAGTCTGATCTCTATAAATTTAAGGACAGCCAGTGTTACACAGAAGCCCTGTTTCAGAAATTCAAAAAACAAACAAAACAACACCCTCAAACAACAAACCTCTGACCCCCCCCCCCAAACAACTCAAAAGCAGGTATGTTATCTTATGCTTAGGAAGCTGAGACAGGAGGATTGCCATGAGCTTGAGCCAGTAAGAATTATATATGAGCACCCTGCCTCAAACAAACATCAAATAAAGGAGAATAAATCATAAAAAGATGACTGGCTATTTCTTCCTATTACCAGCAGCCCCAACGTGGACACAACTCAAGTGTGGATCATCTGAGGACCCAATTAAAAACAAAACAAAGAAGACATGGTTAGAGTCACAGCATGGACAGAGCAGATAGCACATGACATTGTGGAGATGTTTATACATGTGTCACAGAGTCCGAAGCATGAAAGCATATGCTTTAAGAGTTCCTTTGTATGAAGTTCAAGAGCAGATACACTTGCCTAGACTCCTCCAGTGAGGGGCTGGGGGCGTGGCTCATTGGTAGAGCCCCTGCCTAGGATCCCCCAGTGAGGGGCTGGGGGTGTGGCTCAGTGGTAGAGCCCCTGCCTAGAATCCCCAGTGAGGGTCTGGGGGTGTGGCTCAGTGGTAGCCCCTGCCTAGAATCCATCAAAAAGAGGTAGGGGTGTGGTTCAGAGTATTGGGGGTCACCTGCTTCACCTCTCCAATTTTGGTATTACAGATGCACACTAGAACACACACTTTGAATTTTTTTCTTTTAACTTAAAAAAAAATTTTGTTTTGAGATATGGTCTCACTATGAGGCCTTATAGCTAGCCTAAAACCTGCTAGGAATACCAGGCTGGCTGAAAACCTGTCTGCTAGAATTAAAGGCATGGACCTTTAACCACATCTGTCTTAATTTTAAGTGTATGTGTATTTTGTTTGCATGGATTTCTGTGCACTGCTTGCACGCCTGCTGCCTGCAGCAGCCAGAGAAGGGCATCAGATCCCCTAGAACTGGAGTTGCAGATCGTTGTAAGCCACCATGTGGGTGCTAGGAATTGAACCTGGGTCCTGGGCAAGAGCATGAAGCTGTTTGTCCATCACCAAAGTTGCTTGTTCTTTTTATGCACCTGATGGTGTGAAGGCATGAAGTTGACCTCAGTGGCAGAGATGAGCACAGTGACTCAGAGCTGGGAAGGCCTCAGTGAAGAGCCCAGATTTGTCACCTTCTCTGTAGCTCTGTGACCCTCGAGTTACTTCCTTCCCTGTCCCTCACACTGATAAAAGTTAGGACTGTGCTTAGGAGAGCTTCAGTTCCCATCACCACCGTCAGGCCGCGGCCTCCCTCAGGGGCCTCTCTTCAGAGGAGACAGGACTTTCCTACCATCCGGTCCCTGCCTCCTTTTTCCCCTGTCCATAATCCAACTGGGTTGAGAATTCTAACTCCTTAGAATCCAAAACCCATGACTTTGTACCTCCCAAGATTTTGTGGTACTGCAGCTAGCTAAACTGGGCTCATGTGAGTCACCCAACACCGGGCACTGGCAGAGGGCACCCCATCTGCCCACAGCTCTGGCTGGCAAGCACAACACACACACATCTTTTCTCTCCCCACTG
>JADRCH010000201.1:940916-979173 GCA_019843965.1 Rhynchomys soricoides | reverse complement strand
GCCAGCCAGAGGGAGAAGTGAGGGAAAGTGGGAGGTAACCGAGGTGTGGGAGAGGAGGCTGGGCCACAAGGAGAGAGGGGGGCCATGGGGAGAGAAGGCCCCTCCCCCCAGAGTACAAAATGGGGGGACTGGAGAGGGCTGTCCTGGGCTGAGGGCAGGGAAGACACGGGTGACGTGGTGGCTGAGGTCAGTAGTAGGTCTCTTTCTCCACCCAACCTAGAATGACAGAAGAGAGTCAAAGTGAGAGGAAGGCAGGCATGAGAGCCACATGTGCAAGGGGCAGGGACACAAACACAAGAGCGGTGGCAGGTCTGTCATTCCAGCACTGAGAAACTCAGGGCAAGAGGGACATGAGTTCAAGGGTAGCCTGAGCTGCATAAGGAGAACCTATTTTCAGAAGCAGTCGCACTTGGAAGGAGAGCAAAAGGGGGGGGGGAGGAAAGAGAAAGGACACCTCCCGAGAGGCACAGGGAGAAGGAACCTTCTGCTTCCCCTCCTAGCCTTTTGCACCCCTGGCCATGCAGCCCTCACCCCCGGGGTTCCTGCGCAGGATGAGTTTGCGAATCTCATCATAGACGAAGATGAGGAAACTGTAGGGGAAGGCACAGAACCACCAACTGGGCCTGCAGAGACAGAAGAGGAGAGGGGACATGAGGGATAAATATTGGCTGTGCGTGGGTAGTCCAGATGGCCAGTTTCTCAGGCTCTTTGATGCCCTGGATCCTGAACAGGGCTGGGGTTTGCAGTGTCCTTCTGTGAGAATGGCGGGGAGACTTGGTGAAATCAACCCAGGGGCGGCAACAGGGGACAGGGAATGGGACATCCAGAGAAACACTGGGGTGAGTGGGCTAAAGATTTAAGGCTGAGGCTGCAGAGGGTATGGGAGGGTGGAGTTCCTGGGTGGACCTGGCACTCACTTGAGAGGGTACATGCGAAGGGCCACATCCATGCCTGGACAGTAGGACAGGAAGGCAGCGAGGGCCGTCTCCTCGAACAAGCCGAAGATCAAGATCTTATTCCTGGGGGCACAGGCGAGGAGAGGCTAGACCTGGAGCACCCCCACACCAGGTTCCCCCAACCCGAAGAGACAGAGGCAGACAGATACCCAAAGATGAACAGACACAGATGGACCAAGACACTGAGTCACCAGCTAATGATGATGCATACACAGGGGAAAAGAACATAGGCAGTGGGATCCGGGAGAAGCAGATGGGGTGCAGAGAGCTGAGAGACTCAGAGAAAATGAGGAGTATGGGTTGGTGACAAAGAAAGATAGCCAGGCTTGGTGGTACTTGGGAGGTTGAGGCATGCCGGAAGGTTGCCGTGAGTTTGAGGTTAGCCTGGGCTAGCTAAATACCCAGAGACTGACCGTCTCAAGCAAAGTAAAGAAAGTGGGGAGGGAGAAAGAAAAGGAAGAGGAGGACGGAGGGGGAGGGGGAGAGAGAAAGAGTCCAAGGGACAGGTTCATGGAAGCAATCGCAAAAAAGGGAACTCTGGGGACCCAGTTCACCCCACCTTCACCTAGATGGAGAGACAAGCTTAGAATCTAAAACACGGGAGCCTCAAGAAGAAATCAATGCAGAGGCAAAACAAAAAGTGAAGTGAGGGAGAGGAGAGATTCAGGCAGCCCCCAGAGCCAGGAAGGGGTGCAGCTGCAGGCCCTTACTTCATGCCCTGCTGGAAGACGGAGTTTCTCCTGGTCTTGCAAATGATCAGGTCAGCCCACTGGACCACCACTATGCTTACGAAGAAGGCCGTGTGGCACGTGAATTCCACCACCTTCCTCTGCTCGTAGGTCTACAGAAAAAAATAAAAACAGATACAAGGGCGGGGTGGCATCCTGTGACCACACCCTAGGCTCCTTCTCTGCCCTGCCCCCCTGTGCTGGGTTCCCAGGACCTCAGATGTGCCCTCTTTCTTGAATTCATAGCCTCTTGAGACCGCTGAAAGAGGCGGGAGTTTCAAGAAGAACAAATAATTAGCCTTAATCATTTCCCTGTGGGTCTCCAAGAAGGATAGACAGCAGCTAGGCTTTGAAGGGATGGCCAAGTGTATGAAAGGCCTGAGCTGGGCTTTGTAGGGAGTTCTGGAGGTCCCTTATTCAGGGAGAGAGGTTGGCTACGGCCCTCAGGACAGAGAGCTTAGCATGGGACTGGGGGTAGATGTTGGTCTGCTCCTGAGACTCAATGCCCGGCCCCACTCACCCACTGCTGCCCATAACTGTCTTCCAGGTCGTTGACAGTGCGGTCATCCCAGTTGAGCCGGATGCCCACCAGGTTACCGGGCAAGAAGCCATTTTCTGCCAGGATGACAAAGTAGGAGAAGAAACCACCGAGCGCCTGGATCATCCCTGGGAGCGGAGGGGAGGGTGAGGCAGGAGCTGGCAGCATGCTCCGTGCTCCCCAATACCAGTTGAGACCATCACAGTAGCCTGTGGACTGCTGGGTTATCCTGCCTGAGCCATGTCATCTCCAACCCCTGGTGGTAGGGTCCTGAGATGCCCATCCTGTCCCCTTGGGGAGGGGGGCTATCCATATGGATGACCCTCAGGCCCAGACCCTGTAAATAGCCTGGAGGGGCCAGCCTTAATATCTTAGGCCTGTAATCCCAGCTATCCAGGAACATGAGGAGGGAAAGCTCAGGGCCTGGCTGGGTTATATAGTGAATTCAAGGCCAGTCTGGCCAATTTAGTGAGACTCCATCTCAAGACAAAAAGTAAGAGAGAGCTGGGGATGTACCGTGGCAGAGTGCTTGCCTAGCATTGAATGAAGCCGTGGGTTTAAGCCACAGTTAATAATAAATTGTGTATGGTAGCATATGCCTGTAATCCCAGCACTTGGGAAGTGCAGGCAGGAGGATCAGAAGTTCAAGGCTATCCTGCCCACATAGTGAACTGGTTGAGACCCTTAACAACAAGGCACCCAAGAGGAGTCTAGACCCTGGTTGCTTCGGCCTCATGGGCTTTACTTTCTTAGACACACTCTCTAGGGATCTGCCTATGCCCCCACCCCCGCCCCCAGAAGAAGAGGAGGGGGATGTAGGTCTTTCACCCTGTGCTTTGAACCCTCAGACCAGGTACACTTCCACTCTGCTGGACTGGCCCTTGGTTCTGAACCCCAGCAGTCCTCACCAATCTGCCCATAGGCCATGCTGATGAGCCTTTCGTTGACCAGTTTGTCTGTGCGTGGGTTCCTGGGCTGCCTCTTCATGATGTCACTCTCGGCAGCCTCGTAGGCCAAGGAGATGGCAGGGACCTGGATGGGAGAGAGGCAGGCTGTGTGAGTGGAGAGAGAGAGACAGTGCAAGCCTATGAGCGTGGCTCTCCCCAGCCCTAAGTGGCAGCCAGGCTTACCATGTCGGTACCCAGGTCAATGCAGAGGATGGTGATGGTGCCAAGGGGCAGTGGGATGTTGGCCATGATGAAGAGCAGGAAGGGTGTGATCTCAGGGATGTTGCTGGTCAGAGTGTAGGCGATGGATTTCTTCAGGTTGTCAAAGATCAGGCGGCCTGTAGAGGGAGGAGCAGAAGGAGCAGGCTTAGAACTTGGGATCTACTGGAGCCCCACCTCTTTTCTTGTCTAGTACTTGCTTTTTTAAAAAAATAGATACTGGAGATAGAACTTATGCTTCCTGCATGCCAGCCAAGGCTCTACCACTGAGCCATGCCCCCAGCCCCTCACTGAGGCATTCACAATAGGGGCTCTACCACTGAGCCACACCCCCAGCTCCTCACTGGGGGATTCTAGGCAGGGGCTCTACCACTGAGCCACTCCCCCAGCCCCTCACTGAGGGATTCACAATAGGAAACCACTGAGAACCCCTACCCTCATCCAGACCTCTGCGTACTATCTAATTCACCCTCACCCACACACGTTTACATCTATACCTCTGACCACAGAAGAGCCCCATAGGGAACCTGTTTGGTAGCTTCTCTCAAGGTTAGACATCCTTAACCCCATAACTCTACTTCCAGGTTTATACCCAAGAAAAACGATTGCTTGGGCTCACAAAGCAAGTTCACAAAGGTTTCCCACAGCAGTATTCTGCCTTGAAGCAGAGCCAACCTGAAAGTTCATGCCAGGTGAGCAAACACTACACTGTGGAGCACTACAGGAAGGGAAAGGGAGGAGCAGTGAACACATGAGCCCACAGGTGAATCAGAGGTATTACCCTGAGTGATAAAGGTCAGACACAGGGATGGGGCTGTAGCTCAGTTGGTGGAGTGTTTGCCGAGCACCACAAAACAAACTAACCAAAGGTGGATACTGAACCTGTTGGCACAGGCCTTTAATCCCAGGGCTACATAAGACTTGTCTCAAATTAATATTAAAACAACAACAAAAAAAATCAAGAAAAAGTATTCTACTTATACAGAAGACAACAAGGAAGACAGTGAGTCTGCTGTGCAGGTGGTCAGGACAGGAAGGGATTTTAATGGAGCAGTGTGTCTATCTCTATCTGTCTGTCTGTCTGTCTCTTATTTCTACAGTGTTGTGAATCAAACTCAGGACTTTATCAGTATTATTTCTATTGACTCTAGAATCTGGACAGTGTATGGGTGTCCCTATATGCAAAAATCTATCAAGTTAACTTGGGATGCACATGCTTGATCATAAACACGCAATCAGTATGGTGCACACCAGGGCAAAGCATAAGATTGAGTACAGCTGCCCAATCCACTGTTTTCCCCATGTGTCAAGCTGTAGGGAAATCATTAAAAAAAATGAAATAATCCATTTTTTTTAAAAAAAATAACCCACTTTAAAAAATGTGAGGTGCAGTAGTACATGGGAGACAGGAGAATTAGAAGCTCTAGGTCACCCTCAGCTACCCAGTGAGGTTGAAGTCAGCCTGGGCTACATGAAATACCATCTCAAAAAAAGGCAATAGACTAAAATAGGCATTTCTCAGAAGAGAATACACAAATAGTCCAGGCATAGTGGCCCATGCCTGTGATTCTAGCACTCAGGAGGCAAAGGCTGTAAGGTCAGAGCAACTCTGAGACCAGCCTGGTCTAGATAGCAAGTTCCAGGCCAGCCAGGACTATACAGGCAGCCTGTTTCAACAATAAAAATCAATGCTGGGTATGGTGGTACACTCCTCTAATCAGGCCCTTGGAAGACAGAGGCAGCTAGATCTCCAGGAATCCCAGGCTATTCAGACTGAGACCTATCTCAAAAGGCAGAAGAAAGAATATTGAAAACAAACAGAAGCTGGGGGTGAAGATGGGGGTGGGGGTGGCACACGTCTTTAATCCCAATACTTCGGAGGCAGAGGCAGATGGATCTCTGAGTTCCAGGCCAGCCTGGTCTACAAAGTGAGTTCCAGAACAGCCAGGGCTACACAGAGAAACCCTGTCTCAAGGAACCAAAACCAACCAACCAAAAACATAGAAGATACACTGTATACACTGTATTCAATATAACAGGGCAGCACCACTAGCTCCTGGGGATACAAAGTAAAATAACCTGCAATGAGACATTACATTACCACAGAGAGGGTAGCTACAGTCAAAATGACAAAAGACAGGTGCTGGATGGGAGGCAGGGAAAGGGAACCATGTACACTGTAGGTCAGGATGCACATTAGATATGAAGTTCGTTGGTGGCACAGTGGTGGGATAGCTGCCTTGCACAGTGTAAACTAGTACAGCTATCATGGAAAATGGCATACAGGATTTCTTTTTTAAAAACATTAATAATGGGGGCTGGAGAGATGGCTCAGTGGTTAAGAGCACTGGCTGTTCTTCCAGAGCAGGTTCTGTGTCAAGCACCCACACGGTGGCTCACAAGTGTCTGTAACCCCAGTTCCAGAGGATCTACTGCCCCCTTCTGGCCCCTGTGGGCACTGCATGCATGTGGCTCACAGACCCACACAGGCAAAACACCCACACAGTCTAAATAAAATAACTTAAAAGAATTTAAAGAACCAAGTTGATGGTATTGAAGGTCGAAGTAGATGGTATTGGAGATTGCCATGAATTCAAGGCCAGCCTGGACTACATAGTGAGCTCTTATCTCAAAAATCCCCCACCCCCTAAAAATAGGGTGTTCAAGATTGGTCTCCATGTTAAGAGCTGACGCTGCTCTTGCTGA
Source organism: Rhynchomys soricoides (assembly GCA_019843965.1). Taxonomy (NCBI): domain Eukaryota; kingdom Metazoa; phylum Chordata; class Mammalia; order Rodentia; family Muridae; genus Rhynchomys; species Rhynchomys soricoides. The sequence goes on along the minus strand of JADRCH010000201.1, from coordinate 973,079 downwards.
AGACCCAGTCTTTGTTCCCAGCATCCTTGAAGATGGCTCACCACTGCCTCCAACTCCAGCTCTAGGGCATTCAGCACCCCTCTGGCCTCTCCAGGTACCTGCACAGGTAATAGCTGGTCTAAGGTATGATGCGGAGGAAGGGGCTATGATGTAGCTCAGGCATAGCATGTGCTTCAGAAGCCCAAGAACCTGGGCTGCATCCCCAACACCATAAAAAAGGGAAAAAAATCCACAGATGTGGGAAACTCTGGTATGCTGCTATGTATCTGGTTGACCATAGATTACATATAGCAAATGTCGTCAAAAGCTAAGAGAAGGGGCACTGAATATTTTCTCCCAAAAGAAATGCTAACTGGGGAGACAGATATGCTTAAGCCCATTTAACCAGTAACCAACACACATGTATATCAAAGTATCACATGGCAACCCATTAGGAGCTACAATTTTTTTGTAGTCTCATGCCATCCAGATTGGACTCAAACTTCTGATCTCCCTACCTTTACTTCCTAAGTTCTAGGATTATAGGCATATGCCACCAAGCAGCTGGGTTTTTGTTTGCTTTGTTTGCTTGAAGACAGGATCTTATTATGCACTCTGCCTGTCCTGGAACTCACTATGTAGACCAGGCTGGTCTTGAACTCAGAGATCCACTTGTTTCTGCCTCCTGGGTGCTGGGATCAAGGGCATGTGTTACTATGCATTCCGGATAGCTGCTTTTAAAAATTATGTGTATATGAATTTGTATGGGGGTGAGTGGGTGGGTTGCTCTGCAAGTAAGTGTAGTGCCAGTGGTGGCCAGAAGAGGGAGCTAAAGTCCTGGAGTTAGAATTAAAGTGCAGTGAGCTGCCTGGTGTGGATGCTGGGAACCCAACTTGGGTCCTGTTAATTGCTCACTTGTAACTGCTGACCCATCTCCAGACCCTGTCCTTTTTTTTTTTTTTTTTTGGTTTTTCGAGACAGGGTTTCCCTGTATAGCCCTGGCTGTCCTGGAACTCATTCTGTAGACCAGGCTGGCCTCGAACTCAGAAATCCGCCTGTCTCTGCCTCCCAAGTGCTGGGATTAAAGGCATGCGCCACTGCTGCCCGGCAGACCCCGTCTTTTTTGAGGTGGGATCTTGCTGAGTAGTACCAGCTGACCCAGAACTAAATCTTTTTTTGTCTAAGCCTCCCAAGTGCTGAGGTTACCCATGTACACTAGCCCACCTGGTTAATATGTACATTATTTATGCTTTTATGTATCTGTTAAAACAAATGTAGCCGGTCCTGGCTCACATCTGTAATTCCAACACTCAGAAGACTGAAGCAGGAGGATTGCTGTGAGTTCAAGACCAAAACGGAGACCCTGACAAAAGAAATCGAAACAAAGGTTTTGGTACAGTGGTCACTATACTTTTGGCCTCATGGGACAATCATTTTCCTCCCACGAAGCTATGTGCTTCTCACTCTAAAACATTCCTAAGTTAGAAGAAGAATGAAGGATGCTTCCATGCACACCCACATGTGGTGCTGTGTAGAGAAGAAACTGGCTCACTTGGGGTGGGATGACAGTGACAGATGCCACTCACTGTATTTTCAGTATCTGGGATTTTCCCTTGGGGAAGTTAAAACCCCATAAACACCACTCCCAGTACCTTGCCCTGAGGCTTGTCTTTCTCCCTCCCTTCCCCCCTCTCAGTCTCTATCTCTCTCTCCCTCTTCCCCTCTGTCTCCTCCCGCCCCTCCCTCCCAGTGCTTTCCTGCTGAGCCACGCCCCCAGCTCTCTTTGTAACTTATTTGGAGACACTAAGTTTCAGAAGGTTGCACAGGGTTGTAAATCCTGCTCAGCCTCCAGCGAAGCTTGGGTTACAGGCCTGCACCACTAAACCAGGTTCTATGGGTCTCCTAGCCCCTTCCCCAATTTATTTTATGTGTTTATTGATTCTTTTAGATAACTTGTTTCCCAGCCTTGAGAGCAAGGACCAATCTACGGTGTACCCATCAGCCTTCATGATGCCAAAGGTGGAGCCACTTAGGAGTGCCTGTCTTGTCCTGCTAGGCAGAGATATCTAGGGAACAAGAGAGGTGCTTTTCTCTGGGATATTGGAGGCAAGGACTAACAGCATCTAGCCTGTCACAGTGGGCTCAGTTTTATTGACTATACTCTGAATTTTGTTTGTTTTGAAACAGGGTCTTACCATATAGCCCAGGCTAATCCAGAACTCACTTTGTGAGGCTGTCCTTAGACTTACAGAAATCCTCCTGCCTCTGCTTCCAGAGTTCTAAAAATGTGAAACTACCCCATCTGGCTGACTATGCTTTTATTCTCCCTGAAGACAGAGACTTGCTATGTATCTCTGTTGTCCTGGAACTTACTCTGTAGACCAGGCAGGTCTTGACCTCACAGAGACCCGCCTGCCTCTCTGCCTCTTGAGTGCTGGGATTAAAGGCGTGCAATACCTTAACCCTGCTTATCATGAGATATTTTTTACTTTTTCTTTCAGTGCTATGGATAAATCTCAAAATCTGCATATGCTAGGCAACTCCTGTGAGTTATCGCTTCAGTTCATTGCTGTACTGACCTCTTCCTCCCTCCCTTCTCGTGCGCGTGAGTGTGTGTGTGTGTGTGTGTGTGTGTGTGTGTGTGTGTAACAGGGTCTCACTCATAGCCTAGGCTGGCCTAGAACTCACAGCAATTCACCCGCCTCAGTCTCCTGAGCCCTGGAATTAAGAGGCATCACACACTCCCAGCAAATGTCATTCCCAGCAAGGAGTGACATTTCAGATGGGGGCTAGACCCAGGGAGAAAAAACTGATACAAGCATAAACAGTTACTCTTCCATAGTTAGATTATGGTGTCTCTAACATTTTTAGACATTTTCTGAAATTATCAATGTAATTATTGATAATTAGATAAAATAAAACATTAACCAGCCTCCTTCATGCCCACTCTAGACCTTCCAGGAAGTGGGGCTGTTGTCAGTCAGCTCTGAAGTGGGACTTCCCTGCCACACCATCCCAGCCCCACACTAGGATCCCACACCTCACCTCGCAGGAGTTGACATTTATCTGCCTTCGACCCCCCCCCCAATCCTTTCAAGTGAATGTCTCAATGTCCACTCTGGAAGATGACTGAACCCTAGCCCATGCCAGGAGATGGGGCCTTCCAAACCTCCCAGTATCCTCTGCTTCACAGTGACTACACTTCCTGGACTTTGGAATGCTCCCAAACTTCTTCATTCACCAGACTTCATGATGGTGATGCAGGAACGCTGAAGCCTGTTCTGTCCCGAGATCCCCATTCAGCCTTGGTCTGCTCCCCTCCGTTCCTAAAGCTTCTAGCAGTGACTCAATTGCTACACCCCACCCCCACCCCTGAGACCACTCACCTTCCTCTACACCAGTGACAATGGAAGCAAAATTGTCATCCAGCAGAATCATGTCAGCAGCCTGCTTAGAGACATCAGAGCCAGCAATGCCCATGGCCACCCCAATATCAGCCTTCTTCAGAGCAGGGGAGTCATTCACACCATCGCCAGTCACAGCCACAATTGCTCCCTGGAAGGAGGAAGAGTAAAGGTGAGAACCAACTCTTCTGATCCAGCCCTCCTCCCTCAGACCAGGGATCCAGACCCAGGCTTTTCCCCGCAGACCAGGATCTAGACCCAGCTCTCTTCCCCCAGATTCAGGATACAGGCTCAGCCCTCCTCCCTCAGACCAAGAATCCAGGTTCAGCCCCTCCTCCCTCAGACCAGGAATCCAGACCCAGCTCTCTTCCCTCAGACTTAGGATCCAAGCCCAACTCCTCTTTCCTCAGACCACAGATCCTGGCTCAGCCCCTCCTCCCTCAGACCCAGGGATCCAGACACCAACCCTCCTCCCTCAGACCCAGGGGTCCAGGCCTCTCCTCCCCTAGACCAGGTGGGAGCTCACCTGTCTCTGACAGCCCTCCACGATGATGAGCTTCTGCTGAGGGGAGGTTCTGGCAAAGACAATCTCGGTGTGGTTCTGTAGGATCTCGTCAATCTGCTCAGAGGTGAAGTCCTTGAGGTCGGTGCCGTGAATCACACAGGCTTTGGCATCCCTGAGAAGAGCAGAAAATATCTAAGGCCAGAGTGAGGATTCGGGGGCATTTGATAGGCAGAAGGACAGACAGGACAGACCATGGATAAAGGAGAGAGGGGAGAAGGTCTGAGGGAGGGACGTGATAAAGTTAGAGAGAGCCAAGCCTGAACGACCTAGGCACACGGGTGAGTGGAGCAGCAGCAAGAGAAACAGAGACAAGGACTAAAAGCTGAAGTGCAAAGAAACCCAAACACAAATATAGGGGTGTGTAGGGGGCAAAGCAAAGAAGTATGGGGTTTCCTGTAATCCTTTGAGAACAAGTCTTTACAATTATTCATAATCCAAGCACTAGGCAGGGTGGCACACGCCTTTAATTCCAGCACTTGGGGGACAGAGGCAGGCAGAGGTTTGAGTTCAGGTCCAGTCTGGTCTACATAATGGGTTCTAGGCCAGCCAGGGCTACAGAGTGAGACCTTGTCTCAAAAGACATACTTATATATAATTATTTGTAACCTGGCCCCCTCCAACATCATTTTGGGTGGTGCTGGGGATGGAACCCAGGACCTTTTGTTATTAAGCATTCACCTCTGAGTGACACTTCCAGCTCCTCCCTGGAAGATTCTAGGCAGGGGCTCTACCACTGGGCCAAACCCCTAGTCCCTCACTAGGGGATTCTAGAAAAACCCTATCTCAGAACCTAGTCTTTAGTGTTTGGAGACATGATCTTGCTTTGTAGCTCAGGCTGGCCTCAAATTATTGATCCTCCTGTCTCCTCTTTTGAGTGCTGGGGTACAGGTGTGCAGCACTGTACCTGGTTTTACTTTATTTTGTATTTGCATTGCTTAGGGTGGTACTGAGGATGAAGCCCAGAGCCTTGTGCATTCATTCTCCACAAGCACCCCTTCCCTGAACTCCATCCACCTTAGTAGAATGGTTTTGTTTGGTTGGCTTGGTTTTTGGCGTTGTTTTGGTTTTCTTTTCTTTCTTTCTTTTCTTTTTTTTTTTGAGACAGGGTTTCCCTGTTTAGCCCTGGCTGTACTGGAACTCACTGTGTAGACCAGGCTGACTTCAAACTCAGAAATCCGCCTGCCTCTGCCTCCCGAGTGCTGGGATTAAAGGTGTGCGCCACCACTGCCCGGCCTGTTTTTGTTTTCTTGATAAAAGGTCCCACCGTGTCACTGTGGCTTGCCTGGAACTCACTATGTAGACCAGGCTAGCCTCAAACTCAAAGAGATCTGCCTGCCTCTGCCTCCCTAGTGTTAGGATTGAATGTGTGACTCACTTCACACAGTTCCTTGTAGAAGAGGAAGAAGCTGGGACTCAGAAAGGGTAACGGACTTGCTTAGGGTAACACAGCAGTGAGGAGCAATGAGGAGGGAAACACAGCCTCTCAAAACCCCTGTGGCTGTTGCCCTCACTCTGGGAGAATGATGGGTCCAGGCCCTGAGCAGACAGAACGGTCCCAGAGTGGAAGGGAGTAGCTGGAGGAGTAAAATCTATGTGGTGAGCACTTTGATGGCCCTGCAGGACCTGGAAGAGGTGTGGCTACTCACCGGGGGTTGACCTGGCTGACAGGGATATTGAGCCGGGCAGCAATGTCCTCGACAGTCTCGTTGCCCTCGGAGATGATGCCTACACCTTTGGCAATAGCCTTGGCAGTGATGGGATGATCGCCAGTGACCATGATGACCTGTAAATGTTGTGATTTAGGGATGGCCCAGGCTCCTTCATAAACCCCCTGACATCACACCACCCAGCTGCCCCAGGCCCCACCTTGATGCCTGCGCTACGGCACTTGCCCACAGCGTCAGGGACGGCTGCCCGGGGAGGGTCAATCATGGACATGAGACCCACAAAGCAAAGGTTGTCTGTGGTGAAGTTCACGTCGTCACAGTCAAAGGCAAAACCCTTGGGGAACTGTTCCTCTGGTAGGTAGTAATGGCAGAAACCTGGTGATAGGGACACAGCAATGGCATGGATTGCTGGGGTCTGGATTCCCTGCAGTCTCCCCACACTGCCAACCAGCATTTGTTTCTCAGCAACGACCTCATTCATCTATTCATTCATTCATTCATTCACACACTCACTCATTCACTCATTCATTCATGGTGCATTCTGACCCCAACAGGCCCTTAGAGATCAACCCGTCCTGCCCCACCCATAATACACACCCAGCACACGCTCGCCCAGGCCACCAAGCTCAAGGTACGCATTCTGGAAGGCCTCCTTCATCTCCTCATCCAGAGGCTGCTCCTTGCCCTGCAGGAGGATGGTGGCACAGCGGTCCAGAATGCGTTCGGGGGCGCCCTTCATCACTAGCAGGTATCGATTGTCATTAGGGTCCTCAGTCTCATGGATGGACAGCTGTAACAGAGCAGAGTGCATGCTTACGCCATGCAGCGACCCAGAGGCTGCCTGCGCCCAGCTAGGGAGGGCACCGCCTCAGTGCCAGGGCAGGACAGACGGCTGAGAGAGCTGCCTGTATCTCCCCAGGCCATTTCCTGTTCCTCAAGTCTCCTGGCGCCCTCTGCTCAGCCCCTTTCTATCTTTCCACCCTGTCCATCTCTCCCACAAGATTCCAGCTGTCCTTGGATCACATACTTTCCCCCTGTCTTGGCAGAAGTCAATATTCAGCTAAACCCAAATCTAGCAGTTAGCTTGCCTCTGAAGCATACCTAGAACTCGGCTTCTTCTCACTCCCCTCTGCTGCCCTTGCCCCCGATCCAGCTACCATCAGCCCTCACTTGAACTTCTGCATCTACTTCCCCTAGATCAGCCAGTCTGGGCCAATATTCAACAGCAGAACAATGGCCTAACATCCCTCAGTGAGGGGATGAGGGTGTGGCTCAGTGGTAGAGCCCCTGCCTAGAATCCCCCAGGGAGGGGCTGGGGGCGTGGTTCAGTGGTAGAGCCCCTGCCTAGAATCCTCCAGTGAGGGGCTGGGGGCGTGGCTCAGTGGTAGAGCCTCTGCCTAGAATCCCCCAGTGAGGGGTTGGGGCGTGGCTCAGTGGTAGAGCCCCTGCCTAGAATCCATCTAGAAGAGGAAGGGGTGTGGTTCAGAGGCAAAGCACTTGCTAATATAAGGTCCTGGTTTCCATCTCTAGTTCCAATGAAAATTAAAACCTAAAAGAAAGCCTAAGTCAGTCAGTGAGAAATGCTGCAGCCACACTGATAAAGAGCTCAGCAGTTTCCCAAAAGGTGATATCAGCCCAACTGTTCATCAACAGATGAACAGAGCAACAAGATGTGACATTCACACAATGGAATGTAGGGTTTTTTTCCTCCCACAGATTTGGGCATGGTGGCTCACATCTGCAGCTGCAGAACTTGTGAGGCTGAGGCAGAGAACCACTGAGTTTGAGTCTTGCCAGGACTATACAGGGAGCTTCAGGCCAGGCTGAGTTACAGTGTGAGACCTTATCTCAAAAGATAGAAAAAAAGAAAAAGAGAAAAAAGATTAAAAAGTCATGAGGAACAGCCAGGTGTGGTAGCACACACCTCTAAGCCCAGTGCTTGGGAGGCAGAGGCAGGTGGATCTCTGAGTTCGAGGCCAGCCTGGTCTACATAGCAAGTTCCAGGACAGCCAGGGCTGCATAGAGAAACCTGGTCTCGAAGGGGGATGGGAGGAGTCAGGAGGAAGTTGGTGGGATGGCTTAGTGGCTTGCAGTGCAAGCCTGAAGACCTGAGTTCAATCCTTGGAATTTCCATACAGGTAAGTGAGAACCAACTCCCTCTGAGCCCCACACAACCCCCACCATCACACACATGATAATAAACATCTTAAAAAGAGAATGAGGCTCTGGTGGATGTGTAGATGGATCCTGGAAAAGATGATTTTTAAAAAGGCCAAATGTTACACAATTCCATTTTTTAATTTTTTTTTTTTTTTTTGAAACGTCCAGAACAAGTGAATCCACAGAGACAGAAAGTAGGTTAGTGTTTGCATGAGACTGGAGGCAGGGTGTGCCGGTGAAGGTATGGGAGGTGGCTGAGAGAGTGCAGGGTTCTTTCTGAGGCGATAAAGATGATCTCAAATTAACCATGTAGGTGGTTGCCTAAGTCCTAGTACACCAGCCAAGGCGCTCAGGCAGGTGAGTTGTGGCTACACAAAACTGAAAGCACATGCATTAAGCCCCGTCTGCTCTCCTCTGCTTCCTGTCATGGTTCTTGCTCCCCTTGGAGTCATGGCTGGGTCTCCCCCACAGCCCTCAGAGACCCACAGCTCTGTATGCCTTGCCCTGAGTCCCTTACCACATGGTTCAGGCAGGTTGAACTCCTGCCACAGGACCTTTGCACATGCCGCCTGCTGTCTGGACCCTCTTTCCTTTATACCTGCCTGGCAGGACTCCTCCCTCATCCTTTGATTGTCTGCCTCCTAGGACTAGTGTAAGCGAGAGTCTCACTGTTAGCCTCACCATCTCATGCATCTCAGTACCTAAAACAAGACCAAAAGGCTCAAAAACATATCTGGAAAATGTGTTTTAAATGCTACCCTTATGCTTGAGATGGTGGCCAGGACCCACCCTCTACTATAGGGCGCTCTTTGCTCGGTGTCTCCCACTTCGACCTCTCCCTATAGGACTTGCTGCTTCGGCAGCTTCCCCTCCCCCACTCTGGCTGTCATCATTCCCCATCTTTCAGATGGAAACTTAAGCACTAATAAAAAATTAGTGTCTTGGCCCAAAGCTCTAAGGGAGTGGCAGAGAGGTGGCTGCTTCTAGGAATTATAGAGAAACCGCAAGGTTCCTGCTGGCTGTCCCAGTGCTGCTGACAATGTAACTATTTCCTCCAGATATGACTGGGCCATCACGGAGCAGAGCTAGGCATGCGGGATGGTATAGTGGTGGCTAGGGTTGTGCTAATGGCGGTCTGTCACTAACGGTTCCTCACAGAAGGGTGGGAAAGGGAGAGTCACTGCTCCCCTTCCCTGCCTGTCCCCACTTCGGGCCAGGAGCTGGGACTCCCACCCACTCTGGGTGGTGCAGCTGTTTTTGAGTCACTCCACGATCCTGTAAGTAACTTCCCGCCCCTGTTCATACAATTAACTCTAATCATACTTTTTTTTTTTTTGGTTTTTCAAGACAGGGTTTCTCTGTATAGCCCTGGCTGTCCTGGAACTCACTCTGTAGACCAGGCTGGCCTCAAACTCAGAAATCTGCCTGCTTCTGCTTCCCAAGTGCTAGGACTCATTCTTACACCAAGCTGGACCAGGATGGAATCATTTCCTTGGTCTGTTAGTGCCCTACCTATCTGGACTGCATAGGTGTCTATTTATTTATTTTTCCTGGTCTCAAACAGCCCAGGCTGTCCAGGAACTTGCTGGATACCTGAGGGTAGCTCTGATGTGCTTACCCCTACCTCCTCAGTGCTGAGATTACAACCTGTACCATTATACCTGACTTTTCTGCCTGTTTTAAGATAGGGTCTTATGTAGCCCAGGATGGCCTCAAATTCACTATGTAGCTGAGGATAACCATGAATTCCTGATCCTCCTGCCTCTACCTTCCAAGTGCTGGGCTCACAGATGTGCACTAACACATCCAGCTCAAGTGGATATATTTTATTACTATTATTAATTTTTCTTTGATAGGGTTTCTCTGTGTAGCCCTGGCTGTCCTTGAACTCACTCTGCAGACCAGGCTGGCCTTGAACTCATAGAGATCCGACTGCCTCTGCCTCCCAAGTGCTGGGATTAAAGACGTGCGTCACCACTGCCCAGCTAAACAGACATTTCTTTATATTGCCCCAGGAAAACTCTCACAGCGCCTGGAGCCGGAGCTCCCTCGTACCTGGTATTTGTTGGTGGAGTTGAAGGGAATCTCGGCCACTTTCTTGTTCCGTTCACGCATTAGCTTTACAGAACCTGAGGACAGCTCAATGCACTTAAGCAGGGCAGACTCAGAGGCATCACCGGCTACGTCCCTCTGTGGCAGTAGAGAGCCCAGTCAGTCAGCAGTGCAGAGTGGGGAGGTGGGATACAGGGCAGGGGTGGGCAGGCGGCTGTACCCACCTTAAGTACAGGGATGTTGTCCTGCCCGCCCTTGAAGACAGCCCGGTTGCAGAGCCCAGCGATGTGGGACAGGGCCACCCAGGTGTGTGAGCTCTTGTCAAAAGAGGTCCCTGTAAGGAGTCACATGTGAGGCCAAGAGGCTGCTGGGACAGGGTGCCCCAGTCCCCATTCAGAGCCACCACTGACCTGACTGATCCTCAGTGGTGTCGGCCTCGTGGATCTGGTTGTCAAACCACATGTGGGCGACGGTCATGCGGTTCTGGGTGAGGGTGCCGGTCTTGTCTGAGCAGATGGTGGAGGTAGAGCCCAGAGTCTCCACAGCCTCCAGGTTCTTCACCAGACAGTTCTTTCGAGCCATGCGCTTGGCGGTCAGTGTCAGACACACCTGAAGGACAGGCAAGGACAGGGGAATTGCACAGATGTCCATAGCTCACTTGCCCGGCCTCAGCTCAAATCACGGGGAGCACCCAGGGCTATGGAATGACTGTGAAATAGCAATTTTGGGGCCACAGGAGTTGAACAATAGACAGACTCAGATGTGGCCCTCAAACATATGATAGAATGTTCTCAGAGGCTCAGTGATTAAGAACACATACTGTTTCCTTCAGGGGTCAGTCTACCAACCTCCAGAGGACCGCACCACACCCTGTGCATGTACAGGGCACACCAGTTGGACTCAGTGACTTATTAAAAACAGATATGAAGTTGAAGGAAGAGTGGGGTGGACCAGGAAGGAGTGAGTTATGGGAAAGAATTAGGGGTGAGTATTGTCAAAATACAGAGTATACGATTCTTAAAGAATTAATAAAACATATTAAAAGCAGGGCTGGAGAGATGGCTCAGAAGTTAAGAGCACTGGCTGCTCTTCCAGAGGTCCTGAGTTCAATTCCCAGCAACCACATGGTGGCTCACAACCATCTGTAATGGGATCAGATGCCCTCTTCTTGTGTGTCTGAAGACAGTGACAAGGTGTTCACATATATAAAATAAATAAATCTTTAAAAAAAAAAACATATTAAAAGCAAAAAACAAAGAGAGGGAGGAAAGAAAGAGGGAGGGAAGGACGGACGGACAGACAGGCCATATCTAAGCAGCGCACTCACTACATGTGTCAGGAGTGGGGCTGATGACTGGGTATCGGGGTGGAGCATCACTTTATTCTAAAAAATGGAACAAATGGGTGGCGAGATGGTTCACTGAATGGGAGTACTTGCCGCCCGGTCTGATGACCAGAGCCCAAGACCCACATGGTAGAAGGAGACAAAGTTGTCTGCTCAGCTCCATGTGGAGAACAAGAGGTGTGTGCATGTGCGCATGCGCAGACAGACACCTTGTGCCGCCGTGCTGGGCCACGCAAATGTAACAAACAATAGAAAAACCAATCGGTCCACTTTTGCCAGGAGTGGGTGCACCCTAACTTTGTGAGTTTAATTAAAAGGCAATAGGGCAGGGGCTGGGCAGACAGCTCAGTGGTTAAGAACACTTGTTGCTCTTGCATAGGACACAGGTTCGGTTCTCCACACCCACGTAGTGGCTCACAATTGTCTGTAATTCCAGTTTCAGGGACTCCAGTGCTCTCTTCTGACCTCCAGGGGCATCAGGCGTTTGCATGGTGCACATACATACATGCCAGCAAAACACTCATACACATAAAATAAAATGATTTTTTTTTTTTTAAGTGCTAGGCACTGTGGTACATGCCTTTGTCCCGCCACTTGGGAGGCAGGTGGATCTCTGAGAGTTCGAGGCCAAGTTGTTCTACACAGAAAGGTCCAGGATAGCCAAAGCTACCCAGAGAAACCCTGTCCTGAAAAATCAAACTAACGTAAAATAAAAATAAAAATAATAAGATAAAATAATAATGATAGCTAGGAGCTGGAGAGACGGCTCATCGGGAAGAGAGTTTGTTGCTCTTACGGAGGACCTGGGTTCTGTTCCTAACATCTACATGGTGACTCAACCATTTGTAAATTCCAGTTCTAGGGCATCTGACACACCCTCAGACCCAGGGATCAGACCCCTCCCTCTCCCTCAGACCTGGGGGTGACCCCCCCCAACCCCTCTCCCTTAGGGTTCAGCCTTACTGTGACAGTAGCCAGCAGCCCCTCTGGGACATTGGCCACAATGATGCCAATGAGGAAGATGACAGCCTCAAGCCAGGTGTATCCCAGAATGAGGGAGAGGATGAAGAAGGAGACGCCCAGGAACACGGCCACGCCAGTGATAAGCTGGATGAAGTGTTCAATCTCAATGGCGATGGGCGTCTTGCCCACCTCCAGGCCCGAGGCCAGGGTGGCAATGCGGCCCATGACAGTGCGGTCACCTGTGGCTACCACCACACCCCTAGCGGTGCCTGCAGGACCAAAGGGAGAGGCTCGGGTCTGCTGGGACTCAGAAGGTTGCGGGCACCCCACCTCCTGAGCCACATCTCTGGTTTTGTGCCCTTGGGGTCCCCTCCCCTTCACCTTCCACGCAGTTGGTGGAAAAGAAGGTGATGTTCCGAGTCTCCAGGGGGTTGTCGTGTGTGCAGTCCGGGGAACGGGTCTGCGGCTCAGATTCGCCAGTCAGGGAGGAGTTGTCCACCTGAGGATGGAGCAGCGCGTTATGTCCAGCACAAGGCCCAGGACCAGAGAGCAAGGAAACAGGGGTGGGGGTGGGGCTTGGAGTAAAGCCTGTCCTAGGAAGTTACAGGAAAAAAGAGCAGGGGAGTCCCATTTGGCCTAAGGCATCTGGGAAATTGGAGGCAGGATGTTGAAAGAGAGTAGGCAGGAACAGAACTTTTGGCCCAGGCCAAAAATCCCTCAGAGTTTCTGTGGGATGGGCCTAGACCTAGACTTCTAGATCTGAAGGAAGGCTAGGGTCTGGGCTCCTGGATCTGAGGGAGGAGGGCAGGGCCTGGAGTCCTGGGTCTGAGGGAGGAGGGCAGGGCCTGGAGCCCTGGGTCCGAGGGAATAAGGTTGGTGCCTGGAACTCTGGGGTCTGTCTTTAAGAGACATTCAGGAATTTTTTTTTCCCTCCTTATTCTTTAGAGAAAAAGATTAGAGCTGGAACCTGAGGCATTGCCTCACCTTGCAGCCGTGGGCCGAGATGATGCGCAGGTCAGCTGGCACCCGGTCGCCACCCTTGATCTCCACCAGGTCGCCGACCACCACTTCCTCCGCATTCACCTGCATCTTCTCACCTTCCCGGATCACAAGGGCTTGCTGCATGAGATAGTGAGACAGCGCAGTCACCTCTCAACCCCCTATCTGTGAGGAAGTCCCTAGGCACAGCCCACCTGGCCACATCCTTCTGTGCCCTTGCCAAGCCCTCTGTACCTGGGGAACCATGTTCTTGAAGGACTCCATGATCTTAGAGCTCTTGGCTTCTTGGTAGTAGGAGAAGCAGCCCGTGATGATCACCACCGCGGCCAGCACTATGCCCAGGTACAGCTGTAGGGACACGCCAGGACAGGGCATTATGGCAGCCCTATATACTGCCCACGTGCCTCTATCCCGGGGTCACTGAAGTCTGCGAGGGAGATTTGCGAACATGTCTGTGTCCTTGCTCTGTGTACATCTGTCTGTTTGTATCCCTGCATTTATAAGAATGTGTGTTTGAGTATATTTGCTAGCCTGCCTTTTTGTGTTTATTTGTATTTTAATTGATTGATTAATTAATTAACTTATTTATTTCAAGACAGGGTTTCTCTGGGTTGTCCTGGAACTCACTAAACCAGGATGACTTTGAATCCACAGAGATCTGTCTGCCTCTGCCTCCCAAGTACTGGGATTAAAGGCAGGTGCCACCACCACCGGGCTCTGGCCTTGAACTTTTGATCCTCCTGGGTTAGCCTCCCTGATGCTGGCCTGACAGGTGTGGGCCACCATGCCTGGCTCTGTGGATCCTGTTTGTGTCCAGACTGCATCTGTGTGTGTGAGACTGTATCTGTATGAGGTGACTGTTGGAACCTGTATCTTTCTATTGGGACTCTTCAGGCTGGCTTCTTGTGTGGTTGTGTGAGGACTGACAGCCTTGTCTCACACCTGTCTCCTCCGTGGGGCCGATGATCATCCTCTCTGGTCACTTGTCAGGCTGTGACCAGCTGGTGGTGCCTGTCTCCAGTGCTGCTGAGGTCAGAGAGCCTCAGACCAGAAATCCAACATAATTTCTTTTCTTCTCAGTCAGGGTCTGATGTAGCTCAGTCAACCTTAAACTCCTGATCTTCCTGCCTCAGCCTCACCAGTGCTTGCACAACAGGCTCACACTACCAAACCCAGTCAGTCTTGTGTGGTGCTGGGAATCGAAGCCATGCTAGGTAAGTGTGACAGCACATGAATGACACAGGTTTTCTTTTTTTATAATTAAAAATTAGGTGTACATGCATTCTTTTGTGTGAACAAGGTTGTGTGCATATGTGTACATGTGTGCACGCACCGTGGCACACTTGTGGAAGTCAGATGACATTTGGTATCGGTCTTCACCGTCCACTTTGTTTGAGAGAGGGCCTTTTGGTTTTTTGTTTGTTTGTTTTTTAAAAAATTTATTTATGTGTATGCGTGTTTTGCCTACATATACGTTTGCACACCATGGCACCTGGTGCCATAGAGTCCAGAAGGGGGCACTAGACCCAATCCCTGGCACTGTAGTTAATGGATGGTGGTGAGCGACCAAGTGAGCATTGGGAACTGAACCCAGGGTCTCTGCTAGGCAAGTACTCTTAGTCACTGAGCCTTCTCTGCAGCCCTGTGAGCCCCCCCCCTCCCCCCGTTTCAGGCAGGTTGGCCTGTGAGCTTCTCCTGTCTGCCTGTCTTCGCATAGAAGCCCTGGTATTACAGATACATGCCAGTGTGTCCCACTTCATGTGGGTGCTGTGATTTAAATGCAAGTCCCCCAGTGTACAACAAGTTCCTTACCGGTTAGGCTATTTCCCTAGCTAACATTTTTGAAAAGAGCGTTCTGCTATGTAGCCTAGGCTGGACTTGAACTCATGATCTTCCTGCCTCAGTTCCCTGTATGAGGGGATAACAACTGCATGCCACCACATGTCCTCTATGAATATAGAGAATTGAGCCCAGGTTCTCATGAAACCTGTGAAATAAATACCCCACCGCTGAGCCACACCCCAGCTGTCTTAGGCTGCAGGGAGCTGTGGTTTCTTTATTTTTGACCTTGTTTTCTCAGAGGCAGTTGTGACAGCTGGATGGTGGGAGGTGGGAAGTCTAGCAGGAGTAATGTGACTGTGTGTTCCTCAATGTGTGGGTGTTTACACAGGCCAGGGCAGTAGGGCACACTCACATTGTCACCAGAAGGGTCATCTTCAGTCCCTGCCTGGATGCCATAGGCCAAGAAGCAAAGGATTGCCCCGATCCACAGCAGGATGGAGAAGCCACCAAATAGCTGTCGGCAGAACTTGACCCATTCTGGGGTGGTGGGAGGTGGTGTGAGAGCGTTAGGCCCATCCCGGGCTAGGATCTCCTGGGCTTTGCTGTGTGTCAGACCCTACAGAAGACATGGGGCTCATATAGAAACCTTCCCTGAGAAGCCCTGGCACCCCAAATCAAAACAAGCACCAATGAGTACCCAGAGCCCTCCTCCCTCAGACCCAGCCCTCAACGTCAGCCCTGGCTTCACCCATCCTCACCTGCACGCAGTCCGTATTGTATTTCCTGCAGACCTCTTCTACTGACATCTTGTGCTCTGTCTGAAGAATGGGTTGGGGGAAATTGTGAGACACAGGTTCTCCCGGCAGACGGGGCTATTCTGGGATGGCATTGGCAAGGGTGCGGCACTTACCATAGCCACTTCCTTCTTGAGGTCATCCAGGTCCCGGCGCTCTTTGGCCTTGCTCTTCTTGGGCGAGCTCTTGTCATCTTTTTTGTCCTGCGAGGTGGCGACACGGTAGCTGTCAGAACCACCAGACTGCGGGCGAGAAGGGGTTCCAGAGCGAAACCGGCCCCCGGCTCTCATCTTGGCCTGGCCTCTGTATTCCTAGGCTGGGGTTATCTCTGTCTCTCAGGGCCTCACTGTTTCTGGTTCCAGGTATCTCTGGGACTCAAGGACCCCGTCTGTCTCTCTTTCCTCATGTCAATGAGTCTCTCCCCATTGCCATTTTATTTCCCAAAAAATTTTATTTATTTATTTATTTTGTGTGTGTGTGCGCACACCCACACTATAGTGCATTCGAGGAGGTCAGAGGATAGCCTTTCACTGTGTGCTTGGGGGTCAAATGCAGGTCATCAGGCTAGCGGGGAAACCTTTTGCTCACTGAGCCTACTCTCTGGCTTAATTTATTATTATTAATTGTTATTATTATTATTACTATTATTATTATTGGAAATGGGCTCTTGTTTTTTTAGCCAAGGCTCTCCCAGAAATCACTATGGATCCCAGATGAGAACTCATGACAATCCTCCTGCCTCAACCTCCCAAGTGCTGGGATTGTAGGTGGTCATGTCCAGCTTGTGTGTGTGTGTGTGTGTGTGTGTGTGTGTGTGTGTGTGTATTCACATTTGAGACAAAGTCCCATAGAATCTAAGCTGGCTTTGACCTCCCTACGTAGTCAAATCTAAAACTTGAATTTCTGATCCTCCTGCCTCCACCTCTGCAAGGCTGGGATTACAGGCCTACATTACCATGCACTGTTTACACAGTCAGTGCTAGCGACTGACTCACGGAACCCAGAGCTCTGTGTAAAGCAGGCAGGCATGCTGCCCACTGAGCTGCCCTCCCAGCATCTGTGTATCCTTTATCTTTTCTCCTTGGGCCTCTTGAACTTTCCTGGTTCTGTGGCTAGCTCTCCTTCTCTTTTGATCTGTCTCTCCAGGTCTGTATTTCTTATTTGCCAGCTCATCTCTGTCTCTTTCTACCTCTGTACCTTACCCAGCTCCATGTCTCATCTTCTCTCCTTTATCTCTTCTCTCCTTTGATGCTGTCTCGTCTCTGTCTCTGAGTATGAGTCTGCCTCTTCTCTCTTTAGTCCCTGGCTCTCCCCACCCCTGAGCCTCTGGGGTCCTCTCTTTCCCAGAGTCTGCTGGGATCGCATATTGTCTCTGAGGGTCTGTGTTGGCTGTTGTCTTGCTCTGTCTGGGCATTACCACTGTCATCTCTTGAGGGTATTTCCTGAGGTCACTGTCTAGTTCTCGCCTCTCTTCCCTGGGTTGTCTCTCACTCTCTCTCACTCTCTCTGCTGTTATCTCATTCTGCGGTCTTCCTCTCTCCATCCCTCTATATGTCTCTGTCTCACTCTAGAGTCTTCTTTCTCAGAACATTCTGTCTGTCTGTCTGTCTATCTATTATCTATCTATCTATCTATCTCTATCAAGTGTCTCATTATGTAAAACAAGCTAGTCTCAAATTTCTGATGTTCTTCTTTCTCCTGCCACTTAAATGTCTGGCTGACAGGCATGAGAGGATGCCCAGCTCTGTGTCTGTGTGTCTGTCTCTCCTTGCTCTACTTATTTCTCTCTCTTCCTGCCTTTGGCACCTGTCTTTCTAGCACAAGGTCTCCATGGAGGTCACTGCCTGTCTCCCCAGTGTAGCTCTTTGTTTGACCTGTCTCCTATACTGTGGATGTCTCAAAGGACTCAGCAGATCTTGGGAGACCCCCTCCTGCCCCCTACATACACAAGCAAGGCAAATCAGGAGAGGAAAGGGCACTACAGATGACAGCTGGAACAAAGGTTCTCCAGTGGGAGGCACTGTGCCACCTATAATTAGTCATTCCCAAGGGACTTTATGTACAAGATGTGAACCTGACTTCTCTCCTGTGGATGGCTGTGTACTGCAGACAGTCTTGAACGGGGGATGGGCATGCTCTGCCCTCGAGGAACAAGCAGGAACTGGGAAGGGGTAGATTTGGGGTACGGAAGAGCAAGAAAAAAAGCCTTAAGCCTGGACCGAGTTCCTATTTGGTGGCCTGGGCAGACAGGGAGCGTGGTGTCCGAGGCTTGCAGGAGAGCTGGGCTGAGGCTGAATGCTTGCAAAGGGATGCTGACAGATCCTGCAGGCCCAGGGCCAAGCTGGGATCGGAGGCTCAGTGAAGCTCAGCACTAATCTCCTGGTGACCTTGTAGCAGCCAGATTTGCCTGCTGTCTGCCCCCAGACCCAGGGCTGGCTTTGGAGTATAGGGAAGGGCCATAGCCCTGGAAGCCTGGGAATAACAAGGAGGAGTGCACTGGGGAGCCAGGAGCTTGGCCCCAGGCCAGCCCTGCAGCAGCACTGCGTCTCAGACAAGGAGGCACAGAGACTTGGGAATGGGAGGCTGATCCTTCATCCTGAACTATGGGCTGCAGGGTGGCATGTCAGCCCCTACAGATGAAGCAGACATGTGGAGAGATGTGAAGACAGCCAGTCTTGAGGTCAAGGTGGAGAAGTGAGCAGGGAGGCAGGGTGAGGGAGATAGGGTCTGGCAGCAATAGGGAAATCGGCTACCCCATGCCTGAGTCATTGGGAGCTGCAGTGTAGGTCTCTAGGAGAAATAGTAGGCTGGACTTCTGGCCCTGACACAGAAGGTCTGGGGCCTAGACTCCTAGGTGTGAGGGAGGAGGCTGGGCCTGGCCTCCTGAGTCTGAGGGAATGGGTTGAGGACCCGAACCCTCATATCTGAGAAGGGAAGACTGGGAGTCTGATCCCCTGGGAGGACAGTTGCACCCATGTCCCTGGGGATCAAGCCTTAGCTCCTTGCCCTTGCCATGAGCAGACTCCCCTAGGGGTGGCTACCATCTGTTGGCATGAGGAACTGAGGCTTTCCCAAGGAAGACAGGTAGCTCAGATGGGCACACTGCAGGGCGGGAGCACATCTAGGGGTGGGGACTCCACTTGCCTCTTTGTGGCCTGCCTCTGCGGCTCCCAGCCATTTTCCGAGTCTGTCTGCCTCCCTGACACCTGCATAGCTCACCCAACCTCTGCACCTTCCCAAAACCCATCTCAGGCTACCTGCAACTGTCTTTCCTAAACAGCCCTGCCTTGACCTACCTTTCTGACCTCAGCCTCTTCCTTCCATCATTCAGGTGTTTTTTTTATTTGTTTATTTGTTTATTTATTTGGTTTCTGGATAGGAGCATCTTTCAGTTTCTAATTTTGTCTCTCTGTGTCTTTCCATGTTTGTCTCCCACCTCAGTCTCTCTTTTTGTCTCGATGTCTTGTCCCTTTCTTTGGTTTTTCACGTGTCTTTTTCTGTTTCTACCTTGTCTGTCTCTCCCATATCTAAATCATTTCCTTCCCTTCCCATCCCCATTTCTCTAAGACCCCCCCTTTCCCAAAGCATCTCGCCTTCTCTTCTTCCCCGACAGTCTGTATCCCCACCTTCATTCCCTTACCTGAATGCCATCACCGACTCTCACCTCCGCCTTTCTTCTCTAACCCTCCCCCATCTAGTTCTCCCTCCCATCCCCCCTCACCCACCCCATCCCCCATCTTCATCCGTAG
The DNA here is from genome assembly GCA_019843965.1 of Rhynchomys soricoides. Lineage (NCBI taxonomy): Eukaryota > Metazoa > Chordata > Mammalia > Rodentia > Muridae > Rhynchomys > Rhynchomys soricoides. The sequence continues at coordinate 953,620 of JADRCH010000201.1, read as the reverse complement.
GCCCTTCGTCCGCCATCTTTCCCCCATCGTTCATGTTCCCTTTGGCTCCCCATGCTGACCCCTTTCTCTTTAGTGGGGGTCCCCAATCCATCCACTTCCTTCCCTGACAGCCCTCCCCAAGTCCCACCCTAGACACACAGGGAGGAATCCAGAGCTGCAGCAGGGGTCAAGTGGTCGGTCAAGGAAGGAGGCTGCATCTGCTGGAGAGATGCACAGAGAAGGACACACGGACACAGAGGCAAGGACACGGCAGGCATGCAGGCTCCCCCCCCCCCCACGGCTGTGCTTGCACACCCTCAGCCAGGCACTTGTCTGTCAGCCATCTCCTGCTCCTCCCCCTCTTCCCAGCCCTCATGTCTGTACCCCCACCCTCCACCTCCCCCAGATTAGGGGCTGCGAAAACTCTGCAGCCCCAGGTGGGTCACTGCAGATCACCCTTATCCAGGTCTGGAAGGAGAAAGAGAGGTCATCTCATATCTATCCCTGTATCTGTCTCCATTGAACCGGGGGGGGGGGGGAAAGGGGGTCTTGATGCCCCCTAAACACACTGCCGTGGCTCTCAGACACACCCAGACAGGTTGCGGGCTTTTAGAGGGAGTGGGAGTGTGCACAGATGGCTGCAGACCCTGCTGTTAGAATGGATGAAGCCAGTGGCACGCGCACACGCATTCGCCTTCAAGCCACCACACTCATGCAAGGGGCACACGAGCAACCGGACAAGGTCAAACTGAGATGCTAAGGACCAGCCCTCCGCCCCCCGTGGACAAAGCCACCAACATGCGCCACAGACCCCTCTTCGACTCAGTAGCCCACTCTCCCAGCCACAGGAACTGGTGAGGTCAGCCGGCTCCCGGGTCCCCGCAGACTCGGCCCCAGGGCTCAGGAATGCAGGAGCCCCCCAATTCCCGCATACAACCAAAGTCACTAGAACCACAATGTCACACACATAGCGTCCAGCCGACCCCTGCACCTACCCCCATCTTGGCGGCTCCGGGGGAAGAGCGGCAGACAGGCTGATGAGCGGTGGCCGCACGACGGGCTCAGGCGCGGGCTCGGGCTGGGGGCCTCTGCAGCGCCCGCGCCGCGGTGGGAGCGTGCGTCTGTCGGTCCGTGAGTCCCACCGCACAGAGGCTGCGGCGCCCGGGGCCTCCGCCTCCTCATATGCCCGCGCCCGCGGGGGGAGGCGGCTCTGGCCAATCAGGAGCAGCACTGAGCAGACGGACAGCTGGAGGCCCGGCCCCCGGTACTGCAGCTGTACTCCCCCTTCCCCCCCTCACCGCTCCAACCTTGTTTCTGCAAAGTGGCGCCACAGAGGAGCTGAGCACAGTGGGGGGTGGGGATCCCGGACACCCTCAGGGTGGGGACTCAGAAACCCCCCCCTCAATATAGGGAGGGACCTTAGGGACAGAGCCTTTGGGGGAGGAAGCACCCCGGAATCTGCCTCCTTCTGGGAGTGGGGTGGATACAGGGTGGAAGGAAAGCCCCAGTGAAACTGCAGCAATGCAGGGCCCCAGATTGCCACCATCTTGCAGTGCGTAGAGGGGACCCCAGGAATCTGTGTTTGACATTGTTCAGGAAGAAGATAGTGTTAATGGGGAGACTGGTGGAGGGGTGCTGCAGAGGTAGGAGGGGGTCCTAAGATCCTCTGCATTGTGTCCACATGACTGAACTGCCTAAGACATACCACCTCACACAGCACAAAGGAGACGAAATGCAAGCCAGAAGAACACACCAGAAGGCCCTGGAAATGCCCCCACCGCAGTTCAGTACCACCATCACTTCCACATACACTGCCAAAGGCTCTCCACCACATCCCAGTCACACCTTCTCTCTCTCTCTCTCTCTCTCTCTCTCTCTCTCTCTCCCACACACACACACACACACACACACACACACACACACCACCACCACCACCACCACCACCACGATCCTTCAACCAGAGGCTCAAAAACCAGCAGAAGGGGAATCCATGAAGAGTTCACACCCATCACATCACACACAACAGAACTCCAGTCACGATTCGGAAGTGCTGTGGAGAGCCCATGCCCCCAGAACACCACCTCATAGACTCCCATCACACACTGTACCACAGCTGACCTTGCGCCATCTCACACAGAGAGCCAAGAGATTGCTTCACTTAGCACCATTGCACAAGCATAGGACCCACATTTCCTCCAGACACCCAAGAGGACGCACAAGCATACCGTCAAACACACTTGCACATACCCCAGTGTGTCGGGCATGAAAAAAGGCTCACGGTACAAACTGGCTAAATAATTGCTGTGAATGGCAGGCAAAAAATGTGCACACACTCACACTCACACATACCAGTCACTCAGAATAAGCCACAGGACAACATCTCACACAGCCCACACTTCTGCACTGTCATGTATGAGCTTATTGCACCTCCAAACATATCCCAACGTCCCTACCCACACACCACACCCACATCCCTGTGTGTGTATAAAAGGGTGCGATTGTGCCCCATTTTCTGCTCTTCCGTGCTCTGCCTCACACACACAGCCCCCATTAGTCTCCACATCCGAGCCTGAGGAGTCAGAGTCTCCTCTGCCCACCCTGATCACACTTTGCTCATGAAAACCTTTCAGACTCTCCCTGGGGATGCTGGTAGAAGACGGTGGCGGGGGGGGGGGGGGAGGAGGTGGGGGAGGAGGGGGGAAGGGAACGAGAACTCTAGCCAGGAGCAGGAAGTGAGCTGCGTGTGCAGAGTTAGGGTTTGGTGCATGTTAAGATTAAGAGTCAGATGGTCATGGTGGAACATGCCTTTAATCCCAGCACTCAGGAAAGCACAGGCTGGCAGATCTTTACGAGTTCAAGGCCAGCCAGGTCTGCACAGCAAGCACCAAAACAACCAGGAAATACATAGTGAGACCTTGCTTAAAAAGGGGTTTGGGAGGGGGGGAGATGATCCTGACCTCAAGGGAACATGGGAAAGGGGGGACACAGAGACACAAAGTGATGGCCTTGGGCAGGAATAGAGATAGTACCACATTAGGAGGAAGGGGGCTTCCCCCAGCACCTACAGCTTCATCACAATCCTGTTCTCTGACCTGCTCCCATCCCTCCTGCTGTCCCTTGTTGCCATGGTAACAGGGAGGCTGACTCCGCAGCAAAGGAGGTTGGGCCTGCAGATCTGGCTTGTTGCCATGGAGATGAGGAAAGGAGGAGGAGCCCCACCTTTCAGTTCAGGTGCATGTCTCTCAGACACCCCTTCCTCAAGTCTGTTCCTTACCCCTGGGATGGAGGGATTTTTACCAATGTTTATTCATTTATCCTTTCCTTCTCTAAAGATATAATAAGCCTGGAGGTCTGTCTGTGCCTGATCCACAGAGGACAGGTTAGAGATGCAGGGAAGGCTGGGGAGGGGGGGTTGGTGGTGGGAGGGTTGTAGATTTCAGGAGATACACGCTCCTCCTGCCTTCTAACTGGGCTGGAGGTCTCACCCCAGACACAGGCTCAGGCTCCTTCATGTAATTCTTCCTTAGACACCAGGCTGGCTAGACTGATGGCTGGTGCATCATGCTCCCAGTGCGAAGCTCTGCAGAAGTGTGTGTGGGGGGAGATGGGGGGAGAGAAGACTTTGGAAGGTCACAGGGATGGAGGAGGGCGGAAGAGCTCAGTGAGAGGAGGAAGGAGAGGGAGAACAGATACGGACAGGAGCTACTCCAGATATAGAGAGAATTACAGAAGCATGACAGAGGATTTGCAAAGGCAGAGATGAAAAGCCAGGGAGACTGGTAGCAGGCATGTTCAGTGAGTGAGAGTGACAGAGACACAGGGGCACCTTAGAGAGCTGGGCAGAGGATAGGTTTGCCAAATGTAGAGAGAAAAAGAGGTGAAATTCGGTGGGTTCAAAAATAGAGAAGAGCACAAAAAGAAAGGGGGTGCAAACAGAAAAATCCGCAATGATAGCCTCTTCAACTGCATCCAGCCCCAGGATAGGGTGATTAATCAGTCTCTTAGAGAGATGGAGACAGCGAAGATGCTGGGGCTGGCCTGGGATGACACACACAGCAAAAGTCCGCAGAAGCGGCCAAGTGGAGACGGAGGACACCGCACGAAGCAGCCTGACACGGGGCGGGGAGGATCTTGGGGCGTGTCCTTCTGCTGGGGGACCACGGAAGGCTGACCAGACTTTGGGTTTCTGTACACTAGGCAGGCAGCGGGGTGCTGAATGGACAGCTCCCAGTCCTTGTAAAGACTGAAGGGCGGGCTTCGCCAGCTGCCGGTTCTTAATCTGGTCTTCTTCATCCTTCGATTCTTCCTTTAGCTTTCTATGACTTCCTGTCTGTCATTGTGCCCTTTCCCTTCCCTGTTTCATTTGAGTCGCGCCCCCAGGAATGTGTTCCCTTCAGCAATCTCTCAGAGCCTCTCTCTCTCTGCTCGCCCTCTTCTCGCCTCTCACTCTTTCCAGCCCTCACCCATTCTGTCTGCATCAAGATCTTTTTCCTCTTCTCTACCCGTCTGCTTCTTCCCCACCCCCGCTGCATCTCTCTCCCTTTTCTGCTCGGCCTCGTTCTGGATCCGGCTTTGTGACCTTCAGTCGTCCTTTCTTCAGAGAAACCTCCAGAGTGGTGAGGAAGGCGGGGACAGAAGGCAGACCCACCCTTCTCTCTGCTCAACCAGCCCTCAGTCCCCTTCCCCCTCCCCCTTCCTCTCTTGAGAGCTAGAGAGGGATATGACCTCAAGGTCTAGTCACTCTTGAAGGTGGCTTCACAGGGTCACACACGCGACTCCCAAGTTCTCAATTCACTATAGCCCAGTCCCACATCGCCACTGTAGGTGCCACCTCAGGCTCTGACAGGAACAATTCCCAGGCTCTCCCATCCCCCAGCCCCATCTGGTTTCATTCCTTCGAGTCTTCCCTCCCAGTTACTCCGACTTTCCAGATCCTGCATCTCTCCATCTGTCTCAGGGTCTCTGTCGCAGCCTCCTTTCCTGAGAGAAGGTCAATGGAGAGGGGGCGGCTTCCTGGACCTGAGCTGACCTGCATGCAGCAGGCATTGCGCAAGGTGGCGAGTGTGCAAATCTCTTATTATTCTCTGCTTCTCTGCAGACTCCCAGGGTCTATAAATGCCCGTTGACCTCCCACCCCCAGAAAATAAAACCCAGGTATTCCCAGTTTTGGGGTTTTGTTCTTTTTTTATTCCAACAGGGACTGAGATGTGGCAGGGGGAGGTATAGGGGCCCAAGAGACCCTCTCCCTGGGGGCGTCTCATAGAAATTCTGAGGTTTCTCCCCCCAAAAAAGAGAGAAAGAGAAGAGAGGGGCACCAGGGGGACACCCACATGTCCAGAGGCCCTCCCCACCTCCAGAAGTGTGGAGAGTCGTGTCAAGTCTTGGGGCATCTGGGCAGTCCCAGGTTGGGGTCCTCCCCGCGGACCGCTTTCCAACTCCAGGAGCGGCCCACACAGTCCGCCGCAGCCCTTAAGAGTCCTCGGTCTCTGCGCTCCTCCCGCCCGCGGCGCGGGTTGGAATGCGGGCGTTCGCGACACCCTCGCTCGAGTCCACTAGGAGGCGCAGGCCTGCTCCTGAGACGGGCTCGGACTTCACCAGGAACTGAAGGCAGAATCACGGCATCTTGTCTGCCTGGGCGCATCGCGTCCCTGCAGTCAGTTGGGGCACACGCCCGGCTCCATCCACGGTCATTCGTGCTCGGTCAGCTCGCGGGGTCCGGTGGGGCCTGGCCGCGGCCGAGGCGGGCTGGTGGCTTCGGCTGGGGTGCCCAGGCCACGCGGGGGCGCCCCGGCCCCCGAAGCTCGCAGCGCCTGGATGCGTCTGCACTCCTGGCAGACGCGCACGTGCGTGCAAGGCGTGGGAGCCTGGGGGCGGGGTCCTCCAGGAGGCCCGGGGTCGTCCAGGAGGCGCTGCGGACCCCCGTGCGCGCCCGCGTCCCCGCCTGCGCCGGCCGAGTAGAGCTTGCCGTTGCTGAGTCGCATCTCGCGGACCGCGCGCAGCGACAGCAGGGCCCGGCTCGGGCCGCCAGGGCGCCGGCGCCTGCGGGAACGCGAGGTCTTGCGGCAAGACACGGCGTGGCGCAGCTCCTGCAGCATCTCCTGGCACACCGACACCTGGGGGCGGCTGGACGGTCACTGCGAGGCCCGCTGCATCCTCCCTTCCCGCCCTCGCCTCCTTTCTGCACCTTCTGCACCTCTCCCCTCCACTTCCCACCCCTCAACCCCTCCTTCGTTCTTTCAGCCAAAGCTTTCGTTTGCTGTACCGCTCCCCCCCACCATCCCCTTGTATCCCTCTCTCTCGGCTACATCTTTTCTTGGGTTTGTCTCTAAACCTGCCTTTTACGTTCTGACTCTTGTCTTTTCAAACAATATGTTCTGACTGCCCATAACCACTCCACACACCATTTCTGTCCCCCACACAAGACACGTTTACTGAGAGCCAGGCACCCGAGTTATAGCAAAGAATAAAAAACAGAACTCTTAGGACCTGGGATATAGGTCAGTGGTAGACGGCTTGCCCAAAACGTCTACGGTTCTGGGTTCCAACCACAGGAATGGAGGGAAAAACAAAAACCAACCAAACAAACAAAAACAAAAGCAAACCCCTTAGCCCTCCTCGAGAATGCAGAGATGGAAAATAACAAATATAAACATAGACATTCTGTCAGATAAGTGCTTCAGAGAGAAATAGCACAGAGGTAGTGTGGATGGGAGGGGTGCTGTCTTTGAGGCAGGGCAGCTGAGGAAGCTCTAAGTGAGACCTTTATGTAAAGGGTGAACCCCATGAGAACAGACCTGGGAGAGAGCATTCTAGGCAGAAATCCAGTGCAAAGATACTGAGGTGAGGCCTGGCTCACCTCAGAGGTGAGCCAGGCCTCACCTCAGTATGGAATGAGGAATGAGGAGAAGAGATGAGGCCAGAGGGGCAGAGACCAGCTGGGTAAGGCCGTTAGATCATTACAAGGCTTATGGTTTACTCCAGGGTCCAACAGGAGCCACTGGAGACCTGAAGTCCAGGGCTGCTGGCTTTGGTTGGATCAAAGCTGTACTTGAGCTGTACTGAGAACTGACCGGAGGGAGACCAAGGTGGGCAGGGAGCCCTGTGAAGAGGCTGCGGAGGTGGAGGAGAAGCCCACGGGGCTTGCTGAGAAGCGGTGGAGAGGAAGGTGCGAGAGTTGAGCCTTGGCTGTGCCTTGTGGGCAGGTGTGAGTGCAAGCCTGGACACTTGGCGTTAGGCACACTACGAGACATCTCAGGGGACACAGAGAGGGGATGGCATTTACAAACTTTGGAGCTGGGTGTGGTGACACGTACCTGAAATCCCAGTGCTTTAGAAGCTGAGATAGGAGGATCACTATTAGTTTCAGACCAGCATGAGCTACATAGTGAGTTCCAGGCCAGACAGGGCTATATAACAAGACCTTGTCTCAAAAATCCAAACCAGGGTCAGTACGATGGCTCAGCCATGGAGGAGGTGACCCAAGTTCCATCTCAGGAACCCACATGGCAGAGGGAGAACTGATTCCCAAAAGTTGGCCTTGACTACCACACTTACATCCAAACTCTGGGTTATGATGATCAAGAAACAAAACTAAAACAAAATCAAACACCAAGCCAACAATAAATCTTGGAGTGGGGGGAAATGCCATACATCTGGGCGATACAGCATCTAGTGTCTAAGTCTCGACCCTCAGTCCTCTCTGACATTCTATCAGGGTTGCTCTGAATGACAGGATGTGGCCAGAATGGCCCATTTCCCTCCTGCCTGGCTCCCACCTGGATCACTTGCTGGTGGACATGAGCTTCTGAGGCAGGAGGGCACTTAAGCAGCCCTGAGGAAAGGCCCTTCTTCGAGGAGCTAAGAGGCCTGCTGCCAGCTGCCACTAAGCGTGTGCCTTATGCTTTTGATTCTTGACTCGGGGTGTTTGATGTCCCTCTCAGAATCAACCATGTTTTAGAGATCAAAGAGTTGAGCCACCTTTTCCACCCAAACCAAATAGTAGTGAATCTAGAGAGGCCTGGGGCTGCTGACCTTTGACCCTAGCTTCTTAGAAGGCTGAGGCAGGAGGATTCAAGGTCAAGGCTGGGCTGAGGGATGAATTCAAGGCCAGACAAGCCAACTTAGTGAGACCCTGTCTTAAAAGTAAAGCATAAAGGTAAGGGTATAGCCCAGTGAGAGAGGCTTCACGGTGGATATCTGCCTGGCACACAGGGCCCTGGGCTCTCTCCTCAGCACCACACAGACTAAACAAACAGTCCCCATGTTCCAAACCTACCAACATGATTCAAAGCAGCCAGTCCCCCTCTGTCCTTTCTCCTATCCTAGATCCCCTGTTCCCGTCTCTTTCGTATTTATCTTCTGCCCGGCCTTTTCCAGGGAAACTGTAATGCAGACTGGCCCAGCCACTTCCGACCCCTGCTTCCCCCTTTGGACTATGCTACTCCTTTTGGAGACCCAAAGGAATAAAAATGGCCTCTCGATGATGGTCTGCCACGGGTATGATATGTGTAGAATAGGGTGCTCCTACAGTGCTACCACTTGAGAGGCCAAGGCAAACTGTGGCAATCCTCCTTCCTCGGCTTCCCAAGAACTGGGATGACAAAGGCATTATGCTTTGTTTGTCTGCCTGTCTCTGCCTCTCTCAAATAGAATCTTGAGTAGCTCGAGCTGGACTTGAACTCATCGCTAAGTAGAAGAGAAGTCTTGAACTGCCGACCCATGAAATGCCTCTGCCTCCTGAGTGCACCCCGACCGACCGACACTAGCCATTTTTATTTCAGTATCCTGCCCGCTCTCAGCCTCTGGGTCCTCCATACCCTTCTTTCCGAGGTTCCTTGAATTCTCGTCACGCCCCCTCTCCTTGCCTCCTCTGTCCTTTCCCATATCCTAGATTCTTTGTCCCGTTCTCTGACCTGCCACCTCCTTTTTATCTGACCAGGACTTTCTTAGCTCGTCTCTCACCTCTTGGCTCCCCGATCCTTCCTCATCTCTTGCATCCCCCTCACCAAGCCTCTACCACCCATCACTTTGGGGCCTTTATGTCCCTAGGGGTCTCCCTTGCTTCGCCCCAAACCTTGGTCAATCTCCTCACCTCCTCAGACTCCGCTGACCTCCGCGTGGACCAGATGAATTCCATGACCGCCACGAAGACAGCAATGATGAGGCCACAGATTAGCACGACAAAAATACCGCCAATGTTCTCCATGCCCAAACCTGTGGGAGGACACAGCTAGGTTGTGGGCGTGGGCCCAAGGGGTTTCTGGGAAAGAGCAGGCACAGGAGGGGGTGGCTGACCTTTGGCCCTGTGGTCCTCCTCCTTTGGGCACCGGCCGCCCTCCCACCACTTCCGCTTCAGGATCTCCAGTCTGTTGTTCTCCTGGAGCTGCAGGATGGCCAGCGTGATCTCATCCCGGAATGGGGAGCCTGGCAGGGCACATGAGGGGTTCTCCATGGGCCCCTCCACCCTCAACCCTGCCAGTTGTCCCAGCTTCTATTGGACAGCCAGAGGGAGGGAGCTCTGTGAGTAGCAGGTCGGCCCTCTCCACTCCAACTGCAGCTGGAATGAGGTTCTCCTATGATGGGGCTGCCATTCCTAGGAGTCCCCGCCCAAGGCTCACCCAGCCCAGCCACACTGGCCTCCTGTCAATCCCCATCCCTGCTCGACAGAGCCCTACTTTAGGGCCTTCACTTCACTTCTGCCTGGAATGCCCTTTCCCACACCCCCCTCAGGTCTCTGCATACACAATGGCTCCCCTTCGGCTGCTTTACTCAAAATGACGGCAAATCTTCCACTCCTGGCTTGTCTACAACTTGCTTCACAACACTTGACTGCATTGGGACACACTCCGTCTACAGCCTCAGAGTAGTTGGCTAAGCGGCTCCTCATACAGTGCTTCTGTATCTCCCCCTCCCCCTTCGTGTCCTCCCCTTGGGCTCACCGTGATTACTAAACATTACCAAAGTTTGGAAACAAATTAGTATTTGTGTTTCTAGCCCTGGAAAAGTGTGTCCTGAAGTGTAAGCTGTTCCACCTCTCCCCTTCCTTCCTGCGTTCACCAAGTACCTGCTCCGAGCTAGGATGTACACTCCGTGTAGAGAATATGAAGCAAGGAAAACCGAGACCTAGCTGAGCGTGGTGGTACATGTACTATATGTACTTGGGAGGTGGAGGCAGGAGGATCAGGAGGTTCAAGGCCATCCTCATCTACAGCCTGACCTACTTGATGGCAAGACTTTGTCTCAAAGGGGGGTGGGGGGGAAGTCAGGGCTGGAGAGATGGCTCAGTGGTTAAGAGCACTGACTGCTCTTCCAGAGGTCCCGAGTTCAATTCCCAGCAACCACATGGTGGCTCACAACCATCTGTAACGGGCTCTGATGACTCTTCTGGTATGTCTGAAGACAGCGACAGTGCACTCACACCCATGGAGGTGTTGCACCTCAGCTCATGTCTGCTGAGGTGTACATGCAAAGTCACAGAATTCCCTTAATAGTCAGAGGCTGGAGCTCACTGGCTTCTAGGCAGACATTTTGTGTGCTCAGGGTGCAGAGGCTCAGGATGGTGACTACACCTGCCCAGGGCCACACAGCATGACCACTTCTCTCATGGAAGGCATGGGCTGCTCCTGGGCTCATTCACACATCTTGGTTTGTATGCCCCCATACCTCACCCCACATTTCAAGCTTAGCCATGCTCATACCCAGCGGCATGCCGATGCCGTAGCCCTTGGTGTCTAGGAGGCCCCCGATCTGGGTGAGGTTGCAATTGAGGCGCCTGTGGTACTCGTTCATGGTGGACTCCAGCAGGAAAGCATATCGAGAATTGAGGACTCGGGCAATTCCCTCCTCTGTGCTCTTGACAAACACGCTGGGCTGCTTCGACTGCATGTAGTTCCACATCCGCTGGTACGTCTGGTACCGTGAGTTCTTGGCAGAGTGAGTATGAAGGGAGACAGGTGAGGGCCACTATGCCGCTTTCCCTTGAGCCCTGTGAATTCTTCTCATCTTCCAGCTCTCCCTCCTTCCTGATGACAACTCAATACTTGGCCCAACCCTCCCAGTGGCCTCCTTGACCTTATTCCTCCTGTACTGTCCAGTATTGACCCACATTAGATCCCTGTCTGCCTCCATGTTTCCACTCACCAGGTGAAAGTCAGGGTGTTCAGCCAGGTGGTGATACTGTCCCCAAACAGGTCAAGTATGTCTATTGCCCTCATACCTAGCCCGAGAGGTTCTAGGAGAGCCCCACCTGGAAGAAAGTCATGGTGGAGCCAGCGTGGATAGTGCCGTACTCAATGTTGGTCTGGTCTGCCAGGTCGTCAGCTGACTCCACAGGCACCTCCATGCGCTGCACTGTGAGGAAGGCTGCCAGGTTGGCCGTGTAAGAGGAGATGATGATCAGGGTGAAGGCCCACCTGAGTGTGGGAAGGGTGAGGGAGGTGAGATCCATGAGGACAGACAAGCAATCCTCTCAAGCAAAGAACAGTTCCTCAGGGTTCACACAGAGCTGATGTTCCTCCAAGCAGAGGCAGAGTCACTAACAAGCAATGGGAGGGAGCTGGAGAGATGGCTTGGCTGATAAGAACACTGGTGGCTGTCTTCTAAAGGATCTGGGTTTGATTCCCTGCACCTACATGGCAGCTCACAACCATCTATAACTCCAGTTCCAGGGAATCTGACATCCTCTTCTGCCTTCTCTAAGCACTGCACACATGTGGTACACAGACACACAGGCAGGCAAAATACACACACACACACACACACACACACACACACACACACCGATTCACGTAGAATAAAATGATGGACAAGTAATACACCATGTAAACACCAGGAGTCAGAAAGCTGTACTGCATTGCTACTTTCAGAAAAAGCAAGCTGCCAGGACTGAGACATGACCTGATGACAGAGGGGACAGTCAGCTCAGGAGTACAGAACCCTCCCAGGCACTAGTGCATTTAATTACAGGGCTTCAAAACTCAAAACTCCAGGCTAGCAAGAGACCACTAAGTAGGTGTAGTGGTTTTAAGAGGTTTGGCCCCCACCAACTCATGTGTGAATGCTTGGCCCATGGGGGTGTGACACTATTAGGAGGTGTGGCCTTGTTAGAATAGATGTGGCTTTGCTGGAGAAAGTGTGTCACTGCGGGGGTGGGCTTTGAGGTCTCTATGCTTAAGTCCCACCCAGTGTAAAATTCCACTCTCCTCCTTCTCCAACACCATCTTTGCTTGCAGGCTGCCATGTTCCCACCATGATGATAATGGACTGAACCTCTGAACCTGTAAGCCAGCCCCCATTAAATGTTGTCCTTATAAGAGTTGCCTTGGTCCTGGCATCTCTTCACAGTGACAAAACCCTAATTAAGAGAGTGGTTCAAGGCATTTGCCACCAAGCCCGATGACTTTTTGATCTTCAGGCTCCACATGGTGGAAGGAGAGAGCTGACTGCCACAAGTTGTCCTCTGAGCTGCGCCTGGGCTCTGTGGCGGGCACACGCCCCCTCCCGTAAATAAAGACAAGTTTTAAAAAGTTATAAGGCAAAACCCGATTCCACAGCGGGGCGCTTGTCTAGAATCCCCCAGTGGGGCTGGGGGTGGCTCAGCCAGGAATTCACCAATGAAAGGCTGAGAGTTCAGCTCAGGGGCAAAGCATTCTTCCAATGTCTGGGTTTCTAAGACCAATGAGAGAGAGAGAGAGAGAGAGAGAGAGAGAGAGAGAGAGAGAGAGAGA
>JADRCH010000201.1:924796-940906 GCA_019843965.1 Rhynchomys soricoides | reverse complement strand
AGAGAGAGAGAGAGAGAGAGAGAGAGAGAGAGAGAGAGAGAGAGAGATATGTGTGTGGAGAGAGGGGGGAGTTTCTGTTTCTCCAAGATCACAGGGCAATACTCTGCCATTTCCCTCTCTTTGGTTGACAGAACAGCCAGACAGAAAATCAGTGAGTGAGGAGGCAGAAGCCTTGGACAACACCACCAAAACACTTGCCCTCAGTGGTATTTCTAGAACATTTCACCCATCAACACTAGAGTCCATCTCCAGGGCATGTACAGGGACCATTCCCCTAGACAGAGCATGTTTCAGAGCCATGAAACAGTCTTGATGAATTGAAATGGACTAAAGACCTGCAGAGGATGCTCTCTGACCACAACGGAAGTGAGTTAGAAATCAATAATGGAAAAAACTGGAAATCCTCAAGTCCTGGCTCCACCTGAGTCTAGCTGGATGACTGTGAGGCTGTGCTCTGGCGTCCCCACCTACTCGGTACACATCACTGCTGGCTCTTCCACGAGGGGTTTTGTGCAGAGTGCACTAACCCACCACACAGAATGTGCTGGACAAGCGTTTACTGTCACTGTCTTAGTGACATGGCCTGACTTGGGAAGGAGCAGCAGCAGCCAACCACGGCCGCCATTTGTTCTACTCTGGCTTTCTCTGGCCTGCTTCCTGCCAAATAAGAGTGGCCAGGCATCTGCAGGCCACAGACCAGAGAAGACCTCCCTGACCCCACTGGCTCATTATCAGGCAGGAACAAGAATGGACAGCTGGGGCTGGAGAGATGGCTCAGCGGTTAAGAGCACTGGCTGGTCTTCCAGAGGTCCTGAGTTCAATTCCCAGAAACCACATGGTGGCTCACAACCATCTGTAATGGGATCTCATGCCCTCTTCTGGTGTGTCTGAAGACAGCTACAGTGTACTTACATATAATAAATAAATCTTTTTTAAAAAATGGGGGGGGGACAGCTGGGTTGGGAGAAAGCGGACAGAGGTGTGAATAATACAGTTTCAGGTAGTCAGGGTGTCTAACCCTGACACAGTCTCACCATACCCACCTCATGGGCCAGCGTTACTCACTACGAAGAAATAATCTAGTGCCTGCCCAGCACATACCAGCATACTGGCCCTTGAGACTATGACATGGCAGGCAGGTGGTGGCGATGGAGTACGGGGTGATAGGACTTGTTGCTCACTGGTAGAAGGAATAGATAAATAGATAGACAGATAGACAGACAGACAGACGGATGAATAGATACATAGATAAAATAAAGATAGATAGAGATTTGGAAGCAAAGAGATGAGCTACTTTGGACAAGGTGAATTTGAAGAACTCTATTAACATGCAAGAGAAGCACTCCAAGTTAGCCAGACATGTGAGGAGACTCAGATGAGGATTCTGGAAGTGAGCAGCTCCAGCCCAGTGCGTACAGGAGTGGCCTGCAGTGGGGACATGCATCTGGATAGTGTTTAGTGTTGGGTCAAGTGTGGCTGTTCTGATTTCTGCCAGTGGGCAGGCTGACCATGGAAGGCCTGGTCTAGGCAACACAGAACTCTGAGGGCACAATTCCCAGAGCCTGATTCCTTGATGCAGGAAACACAGTGTTTCTTGCACAGTCGCAGTATGAACTGAGGTCATAAGAATGCAGTTCTCACTCAGCATGAGGACTGGGTGCTGTCATGTAGGGAGCTCTGCCGGAGCTGCTCACCTTTCTGAGAAGTCACAGCTAGGATAGCAACCCCATTGGTATTTGATTTGCTCAGTCAAGATGCTTGGGCCAGCCCCCCCATTGGTATTTGATTTGCTCAGTCAAGATGCTTGGGCCAGCCCCCCCATTGGTATTTGATTTGCTCAGTCAAGATGCTTGGGCCAGCTCCCCCATTGGTATTTGATTTGCTCAGTCAAGATGCTTGGGCCAGCCGAGTCAGTTCCCGGGACTCACACTGGCACCCGCACGTTCCTTTGTCAATTATTTCCAAGTGTCAAATGTTGAGCATCAACAATGATCCAGTCAATGGCCTCACTCCTCAGCATCTGAAAGTGACACTATAAATAAATGTCACCTACCTTATGTCCTCTGACATATTCATGCACAAGCATTGGCTTATTGCTCTCATCTGATTACAAATCATATCACCCAGCCAGGTGTGGCGGTGCCCGGCTTTAATCCAGAACTTGGGAGACAGAGGCAGGTGGATCTCTGAGTTTAAGTCTAGTCTGGCCTACAGAGTGAGTTCTAGGACAGCCTAGAACCTAGAGGGCTACCTAGTGAAACCCTCACTCAAAAAACAAACAAAAAAGAAATCGTATCTCCTTTTTCTCATTACAACTAGAGCATTATACTAAAAGTTTAAAATAAAAATCTTGCATCTGTGCATGTGAGTACAGCACCACTGGCACCCTTAAGGGGGTGTTGGATCCTCTGGAACTGTAGTTACAGGCAGCTGTGAGCCTACTGAGGTGAGTGATGGGAACTGAGCTTAGGTCCCTGGCAAGAGCAGAATGTGCTCTTAATCACTAAGCCATCTTACCAGCTCTAAAAATATTCCATTATGTATGTATGTGGTGACTTGAATATGCTTGGCCCACGGGAAGTGTGGCCTTGTTGGAGGAAGTGTGTCACTGTGTAGGCTGCCTTTGATGTCTAGTGCTCAAGCTTGCCCAGTGTAGAAGAATCTCCTCCTGGCTGCCTTTGGATCAAGATGTAGACCTCTCAGCTCTTCCTGCACCATGCCTGCCTGCACGCTTCCCACCATGATGATAATGGACTGAACCTCAGAACTGTAAACCAGCCCCAATTAAATGTTGTCCTTTATACAAGTTGCCTTGGTCATGGTGTCTCTTCACAGCAGTGAAACCCTAACTAAGACAGCCTGACCCTTGAATATCAGCTCAGGGTGAAAAAGCATTAAAGCAATATTAGTCATAAGAAGAGGGTCTGTAGACCCTGCTCGTGTCCGTGGGCTCACCGAGGGGCAGTGTGCTGTGTCAAGCTGAGTACCGAAGTGCGGGAGAACTGTAGAAGGGGGTTAGCTAGCTGGATGCACACATGCTGCCTGTCACGGGTGAAGCGAGGGTGGGGGGGGACTTCGATGATAGCTAGATGAGGTTGAGGGGTTCCATGTCAGGAAAGTGGGGTGACTGTTGCTGAGGAGGTAACCTGGAGACCTACCTAGACACTGAGATGTGAAGGCAGGCAGGGCTCAAGGAGAGCAAGGTCAGGGGACTTGATTCCCAAACAGTGACCAAGGGAGAGCCCAGGGGGTGTGGGGGGAGAGAATAGGGGCTGTGGTCCAAGCGTGCTGAGGCAAACCTGTCTTCAGTGATGAGCTGGCAGGAATAGCTGCAGAAAACTGCGGGCTGAGTGGCTGCTGCCCAGGAGGCCTGTCCTGGCCAGGTGCTCACAGAATCCCCTGTGATGGTAGTAGTAATGCCTTACAGTCTCACTGCTGGATTGTGGGTCCCAGGATGGTGAGGATTACGGCTGCAGTCACTGTGCATTGAGTCACATTTGGAGATTAACCAGTGCCTGCTGAATGAGTGGCTTGTGCGGGAGGACTCAGGGTTTGGGAAAGCATGAGGCTAGGCAGACAGCCCCAGTGAGCAGGAGGACGATGAATGGCTTCCTGGGTGGCTGCAATGGGAGACAGCAGGGAATGACTGGCTAGACAGCATGGCCCTCAAGAAGCAGGTCTCAGGCTGAGGGGAGAGAATGGGGCTTGCATACTGGAGACCACTGGTCTCCTGTCTTTAGGACTGTTCAGATTCATCAACTTGGGACCATTCTAGACTGTTCTGTCAGAGCACCTGGCCATCCCTTAACAGCACTCAATGTACAGCTGAAACACCACTGGTCGGAGCACACAGATGTCTTCACCTGGGCTGGGAGGGAACAAAATAAGCCCCTCCCACTCACCAGACATATACACCTTAATCCTTGGAAAAGATCGATCTGTCAACCTACATGGTAAAAGGGACTTTGTAGATGAAATTAAGGATTGAGATGAGGAAACAGGTTGGGCAATGGTAGCTCACACCTTTAATCCCAGCACTCGGGAGGCAGAGGCAGGTAGATCTCTGAGTTTGACGTCAGCCTGGTCTACAGAGTTCCAGGATAGCCAGGGCTATACAGAGAAACCCTGTCTCCAAAACAAAACGATGAGCAAGTGACCCTGGACCACCCCAGCAGGCCTGGAGAATCACAAGAGCATGGGTATGAAAGGAATCCGAGTCTAGTGGGAAAGCATTAGTTCTTCAAAGGTTGAGGCAGGAGGACAAAAAGCTCAAGGTAAGCTGAGGCTGCAAGACTGAATTCAAGACAAGCCTAGGCAACCTAATGAGAATTTGTCTCAAAATACAAAAGCAAAAACTTGGCCAGGGGTATAGCTCAGTGGTAAATCTCTTATCTAGAATCCCCAATGAGGAATGATGGGCATGGCTCAGTGGTAGAGCCCCTGCCTAGAATCCCCCAGTGAGGGGCTGGGAGCGTGGCTCAGTGGTAGATCCCCTGCCTAGAATCCCCCAGTGAGGGGCTGGGGGCGTGGCTCAGTGGTAGATCCCCTGCCTAGAATCCCCCAGTGAGGGGCTGGGGGCGTGGCTCAGTGGTAGAGCCCCTGCCTAGAATCCCCCAGTGAGGGGATGGGGGCGTGGCTCAGTGGGAGAGCCCCTGCCTAGAATCCCCCAGTGAGAAGCAGCACTCTCGTTTGCATGCAGAAATCCCTAGGTTCAATATCTAGCTTTGCAAAAATAAATAACAAGTCAGAGAGAGATTTGATGTGTTATGCTGTTTTTTTGAAGAATTAGGCCATAGGTCAGAGAATGAGGGAGGCTTCTACAAGCTGAAAAAGATAAGGACAGGATCTTTGGGTTCTGCAGGAGGCTGACTAACTAATGACTTTTAGCCCTGTCAGGTCAAGTTCGGGTTTCTGACTTCCAGAACCAAAAGTTAGTACATTTGTGTCATCTTAAACCACTAAATCAGTGGTGATCTTTGTAGCAGACATAGGAACAAACACAGATGTGCTATCTGAATTTATTTTTTTCCAGCACTAGATATTAAACTCAGGGCCTTGAGCACACTAGTCAAGTGTTATTGAGCTATATCCCTAGCTCCTCCCATGACTTGGCTGTTTATTGTCATTATTACTGTGTGTATGTGTGTATGTGTGTGTGTGCACACACAGCCCTGTGAGCCCATGGAGGACAGAGGAGAACTATACATAGTTGATTCTCTTTCTACCTTTTGTGGGTTCTGGGATTAAACTCAGGTTGACTGGCTTATCTCAGAAGCTTTTGTACACACTGAACCATCTCTTAGAACTTCTAGTTAAATTGGTGAACTCTAGGTTCAGTGAGAGACCCTGCCTCAAAAAAGAGAGTGGAGAGCAACAGAGACAGACATTCAGTGTCAGCCTCTCCACACACTCTTGCACACTTGTGCACACACACCTGCATGTATATATGTACCCACGCACACACACCATACCCACCACACACACAACAAACTAAAACTGAAGGCCCCAACTTGACAAGACAGACTCCATCTTGTAACCAGGTCTCCATTTTATACACTAGGCCCTGTCCTCAGGCTAAACTCTAATTACTAGAAAAACAGAAAACTGTAGCAGGAAGGAACCACCCTCCACGCAGGCCACCAGCAGGTAAATATCTAACATTCTAGAGACTGTAGATAGATATAGATTGCCTAAGCCAACTGAAATCACTGTTAGCCAATCATGTAACTGCCAAGTTGATAGGCTGTAACCACAATAAAAAGGTGCTGGGGCTTTCTGTGCTACCTTGCTGTGTTGGAGGGTCCAGGTCTGAACTCAAGCTTGAATAAAGACAGTATGCTTTTGAGTTCAACTCCTGGTAGTCTTGGGGACCCTTGAATCTGGGCATAACCCTCACATACATGCATGTACCTGCCCTGTACACACGCAAGCATCTGAATACAGGCATCATGACCTGTAGCTGGCATGAACTTCTTGGTGTGTGTACCAGGGGAAAATGCATCTTACCCAGGAGAGTTCAAGGACTCTCAGTGTCTGTAACGACCAGGGCAATGTCACAGACATAGTAGCAATGCTCCTCATGTCTCCGTAGGCTGCTCAGCTCACGTCACTTTTCCATAACTCAGTGGCACCCAAGTCATGGGCTTAGCATTGAACTTTGCTGCTTGTACATGTCAGCCACATGCTCTGCCACAAAGCCATGCCCCAATCCTTGGGATTTGGGGGGGGGATTTGGGGGGGGGGGAAGGAGCACTGTCTTATTAGTAGCCCAGTATGGCCTTGAGCCTGATATTTAAGCTCAAGCTGAAATCAAACTCATAATTCTCTGCCCCAGACATTTTTAAATGCTGTGCTTTTAAATGTGACACGGCCTTTCTGTCTTATTTCGGGTGCGGAAGACTGAGGTAAGGAGAGAGGACACCCCTAGCCAAGGCCATAGAGACAGTGGGCCACTTTGTTCATTGCATAGCCATGGCGAGGAACAGAAAGATGCCTGGGAGAGCACACAGCAGCCCATATCCCCAGAATGAAAGGCCTCCCAGTGTAGATAAAAAAGGCTCACCAGACTCCACTGACACAGCGTGTGGACAGCGCCCGGGGCATGATCTCCGAGCCCTGCTGCATGAAGCCACCCACAGGAAACCAGAGGCTGTTACCCAGCGTGTACTGGTTCTCCAGGATATGGGGACGTGCCCGAAGACACGGGTGTGGGTTGTACCACTCATAAGGGCTCAGCCTGTGGAGAGACGAGTGAGTGGATGAGGGTAAGGAGAGGGTGCAAGAGGTAACAAAGCCAGTGTGATGAGGAGGGAAGGGGAACAGAGGTGCTGACACACCACAGGAAGAGACACTGCAGCAGAGCGAGGAAGGAGAGAGTCCAAGTCAGATCTCCAGGGGGAAGATGAGAAACAGACAGGGCAGGTATCGGGCACCTGTGGCCCCACAGTGTTCAGCCAACAGAAGAGGGATGGCTCGGGAAGCTTGTGGGCTGGGCTCCTGTCTCTCCCCAACCCTCTCACCAGTCCACTCACCTGGCAGCCAGGAACAAGACACAGCTGACAGCCAGGTAGGCGAGAAGCATGAAGAGCCACACGGCAGGGGAGAAGGGATCCAGGAAGGAGAAGTAGCCAGGCTTGCGGCCCTAGGGGGCAAAGGACAAGTGAAAGTAGCCACCCTTGCCACAAGCTGTGTGCTCAGCTCCTGCATCCTCCAGGAATTCAGAAGCCATAGCAGCTGATCCCCCACCCACAGGTCCCTAGTCCCCACCCCATCCCCTTGCCAGGTCACAGCACTCCCTACTCCCAGGGAAACACGTACCATGTGCACCCTGTACAGGATGCTGATCCCCAGGGTCATGAAGGGCTTGGAGAAGTCGATGACCTTCTCCCTCTCAGCGGTGATGGTGAAAGCTGCCACAGCCAGGTCTGCCTTCTGCTGGAGAGGAAGCAGGTGGGGCAGGGGGAGGGGGCACGAGACAGAGGGGCAGTTAGAGATAGGACTGGGCGAAGCTCTGTTCCTGTCCCTCTGGGCTCATGACTCCTAACCGTACTACGGTCAAGTCTATCATAGCAACCCTGTTTTTGTTTTATCTTGAGAGAGAATCTTAGGTTGCTCACCTAGCTCTGAACTAATTACATAGCCAAGGCTAGCACTGAACTCCTTCTCTTCCTCCCTTTGCCTCCCAAATGCTAGCATTACTGGCTGACAGCCTTGTCTTTAAAGCCCCACATCTGCTGTTGTCTGCCCTGTATACTTGGGTCGTGAGGAAGCAGGAGACTGGTACCCAGGCACCCAGACACTGGCTTGTTCTGGGACCTTGGGAATAGATGGCATTTCTTAATTGCTTACTAGAATAGATAGACATGTTTTGTTTGTTTTTGGAGTGTGTGGATATAAGCACATGTTCATGCATGTGCATGTGTGTGGAGGGAGATGTGTTGTATGCACACATGAAGGCCAGAGGTCCAGGTTGGGCACCTTCCTTGCCTGCTCTCCACTTTACTTTTTGAGACAGGGTCTCTAGCTGAGTCTGGAGTTCACTGAATCAGCAAGGTGGACTGGTGAGAGCAAGCTAGGGGCACTCCTGGCTCTGCTTCCCCAGCACTGGTACCATGCCCAGCTTTATACCTGTGCTGGGTGAACTCAGGCCCTCACGTCTGTGCAGAAAGCACTTTACCAACTGAGCCCCTGGATAGAACTTATCAATCATCTTGTAGACCTCTCCCGAAGCTCTCGGAGTCATTTATAGATAGGGAGTCTCAGAGAGGCACTGATGAGAAAGGGCAGCAGCTGGGACACTGAGCAGCTAGGGACCATGAAGTGGGGTGTAACCAGGAGTCTGGTCCAGCAGACCCGGGCACTCTAGACAAGTGTTTGACGAACACAGGACCAGGATGCAGCTCAGCAGGAATGACCTCAGGGAAGTTTGCATGCTTCCAGTGGGGACAGGTGCCAGGGGACAGGCCTGAAGTGGCGAAGGTTGGGGCAGAAAGAAGGGTATAGGCTGGGCTGTCCTGACCTGCAGGGAACCCCTTTCATAATGAACTGGGATCCTATAGGAACAGCGCATTTTGTGGACATTAGCCGGCTGTGAGCTGAGGGCTGACAGGGAACAGGGAAGAGCCCAAATATCATACACAGATTGGCACATGCAATACTGGAGTGCAGTCCAGGCATTTCTACGACACAATGGGTTCCGAACACTATGCCTACGAGTGTGCTAAGACACTGGCCAAGGGTGACACACACTGCTTATGTGACTGCACACACATGTAGTAGGGGCATGCAGTGACATCTCTTAGGGGCCCAAAAAGTGACACTCAATCTCACAGTTGAGAAACAGAGCAGGTAGGGTGGGTTAAGGAATGCAGAGTCCTGGTCGTACACACACACACACACACACACACACACACACCCCCGAATTAGTGGTGATGGTTCTCACACCAATTCACATCTTAGTTGTAAATGTGACCAGTTTAAAAGAAGGGATGGGGGGGCTGGAGAGATTCGTCAGCAATTAAGGGCGCCAGCTCCTGCCCCTCCTGAGGTACCTGGGTTCAATTCCTAGCACCCACATAGCAGCTCACAACTGTCTGTAAATTCAAGATCCGACACCATCATACAGACATACATGCAGCCAAAACACTAATGCACATAAAATTAGATAAATCATTTAAAAAAAAAAAAAAGGATGAGCATTCCTACTCTCGGCCCCCAGGAATCCCTGGGTACGTCTCCACACCCCTTCTCCTTTGGTGTTGCCTCAGGAATGAGTTGTCTCCTGCATCTAAGCTCTTTTAGGCTATTCCTCTCTCACCCTGCATTCCTTGTTAAACCTGCACTGTGTCTCATGGCTCTGGTTAGTCATCAGGTCCCTGACATTGAAGAGTAAATTGTCTTTGAGATCTGCCTCCTCTCTTCCCTGCCCTGTATTTCACTGGGGATCTCTGCTTTTTCCTTGACCTTGGGTTCATATGTTTCTGTTTTTGTTTTGTTTTGAGGTTGTTTTTTGTTTGTTTGTTTTTAATGGGATCTCACTGTATAGCCCTGGCTAGTCTGGAACTCGATATATGGACCAGGATGGCCTTGGTTTGAAGTCACAGAGAACTGCCTGTCTCTCCCCCTCCCCCATTCCCAGTGCTGGGATTAACCACACCCAGAACTATTGACCTATCTAGTCTGTGTGTGCATGCCAGAGAACAATCTTGGGTATCATCCTCAGAAATGGTGTCCACCTCATTTGAGACAGGGTCTCTCACTGGCCCGGAACTCACCAGTTACATTATACTGGCTGACCAGTAAGTCCCAAGGATCCACCTGTCTCTGCCTAACTGATGCTGTGGTTGCAAGTAAATTCCACTGTACCCAGCTTTTCCATGTGGGTTGCAGGGATTTAGCTTTGGTCCTTGTACTGGCCAGGGGAGGCTGAGTTTCCTCTCCATCGCTGGTGCTGAGTTTTATTTTTGTTATGGTTATCCTTTAGGCCTGTGGCATCTTTCCTGGACTTTGGATTACATGTCACCTATGCCAGACTCTTTGGTTTAGGGCTGACTCTTACTCATCTAGGGTCATGATCTGGCTCTGTTCCTTGTTTGTGGTCTCTCTCCTCCATACAGACTCTGTTAGGGCTCTGAACCCTGTCTCCCCAGTCCTAGCCTATTCTAGAGGCCAATCCTCCCTGCCACCTGGCTATTGGTACCTTTTGTGTTCTCAGCCTTGACCTCCAGGAGGCGCTCTCTTCCTAAATTTGGGTTTGGGTGTCCCCTTCCACCCCCAGGCCCTGATGCTACAGCCCTGGCTGAAGTCTGGGGGATGAAATGGAAGTGTAGGGAAGCACACACACAGGAGCGTGTCCCAGTGGCCTAAACCCCCCTTACAGAACTGTAAACCAAGGCCCAGGCACATGAACACCCTGCTTGAGGTCATTCAATAATGTGTGTGTGTGTGTGTGTGTGTGTGTGTGTGTGTGTGTGTGTGTCCTTAGTGGTCAGGATCCCATGAAGACAGATAGAAACAGCCTTTCAGACATGCCCCCAGGCTCTGAGATCCTTGGGACAACTGTCTGTCGATCCCCTCCTCCCCTGAGAGCCTGTAGGGCTCCCCTTTGCTCTCTGCCCATCTCTGTGACTCAGCAGAGCCAAGCCTTGGGCCCCATATCTGCTCCAGCAGTAATTCTGCAGCTCTGCTCTGGAATCCTCCCAGGCCTGCTCACTCCTCCCCATCACCTTCAGCCGGGTCTGTGACACCTAGTGCTTTTCCTGACAGCCAGACTTGCCTCCTCAGCAACCCCTTGTAGCTTGTCTTTGGCCACTCTGTGGGTTCTTCTTTCTCCCATCCCTCTCCTCCCCCCTAACACGAGATAGGAGGGAAAAAAGGAGAGAGGGGAGGAAAGAGATCCCTGAATAAAGTCAGGGGTCCGTAAGGGGCAACGTTATCGTTAGACTAATGAGTTCCTTGGAGCAAGTTTGATCTTTGCTGTCAGGATATCTAATTTTTTTTTCTTTTTCTTGTGGTTGCTTCTTTGTGCATGACTACTTAAAGAACTGACCAACAACTACCAACAACCCGCCATGCCTCTCGGGGGTCTAGCATTTATACCCCCTCTAAAAGTATCCCAAAGGTCACACAATCGCAGAAACTATCTGCAGCTGGCAAAAATCACATCCCTGCTAGAGCAGGAGGGAAATCACAGTCAGCTGCTGTGGACAGCCCGAAGCGGCACCAAATCTCACACCTGGGATCAAAACAGAAACACGTTCCCATAAGATTTCTGTGGGTTTTTTTAAAGAAATGAAAATTCCAAAATTGTCACACACACACATCCCATCTCTCACAAAGTCTACATCCACTCCACACATAAGCTAAAGGGAGGCCGGAGAGACAGACAGCTCAGTGGTCTCTCAGACCACTGGCTGCTCTTCCAGAGGACCAGGCTTCAATTCCCAGCACCCGCATGGCAGCTCACAGCCATCTGTCTCTGCAGTTCCAGGGGATCCAGTGCCCTCTTCTGACCTCTGTAGACAGCAGGCACCCACGTGGTACACATATTTTCATGCAAAGTACTCACATACATTAAATTAATCTTAAAAACAAACAGACATATACTATCCATATCCCTCTGTCCTCAGAGAGCCAACCTCCTGCCTTGCTGGCCTGCCTGCACACATGGGCCTCTATTTCACTCTGTCGTCTGTGGCCTGCTTTTTGCTCTCGGACTCTGAAGACTCAAGCCCTACCACAGGACCTTTGCACTTGTTCCTCCCCAGATCTTCCTCTCCACCAAAGGCTGAAAACAAAGCTCAAGATCAAGGAGAATAAAGACAGCTCTCGGTTACAGCCAACCTGTCAGCGTGGAGGAGTTAGGTCTCCCTAGAGCACCTTACAGAGCACCTCACCTCCACCCCAGGGTCCTTTTTCTCCCAAGTGTCTGTTCAGCAATGGACTAGGTGTGGTGGTGTACACCTTTGATCCAGACACCCAGGGGGCTGAGGTGGGTAGATCTCTGCGAGTGTGAGGTCAGCCTGGTCTGCATATCTGGTTCCAGGCCAACCAAGGCAATATAATGAAACTCTGTCTTTAAAGGGGGGATTGGAAGGTGATCCCAGCCATTCCTCCAAAGCCCCTCAGATAGTCCAAACATCCCTTGACCTCAGCACTTAGCTCAAACTATAAAATGTCTGTTCACTTCTGTGTTTCCATTACTAAACCACAGACCTTCAGTGGCTGGTCTGGCTTGCTATGTCATCTGTCTGTGACAACTGCACAAAGACCAGATCAGGTCAGGGGCTGCTGTATCTCGTGTCCCATAATCCTTTGCTGGGGCCTGGAACATCACTGTTGCCTCCTAGGCTTCCAAGTGCCTCCTTTCGGCACCACACAGGAATCCTACAAAGTTTAAACACTTCCGCATGCATGACACTGCCCCGCATGTCCCCCGTTCTGGGGGCTCCCTACAGCAGTGCATCTGATCCCCAGATCCTTCATCTATGCAGAGGGACCTCCATGCCTACCATGTTACATGTGAAGAAACAGAAACATGGAGAGGGGGCACACTTTGATGTTGATTCTGGGATTTGGAACCACTTGCCTGCAGTGTGGCTGTTCATGTCTGCTGTTCCCACCATCCAAAGTTGGGGGCATCTGAAGTCAGTCCCAGGCCTGACTCCTCTGTGTTTGCAGGGAGCTCAGCATATAACTGCAGACTGACTTTATTTTACATGTATGAGTGTTTTGACTGCCTGCATGTATGTATGTACCACAGAGATCAGATTAGGTTATGAGTCACCATGTAGGTACTGGGGACAGAACCCTGGTCCTTAGCAGGAAGAGCCAGTGCTTTTAACTGCTGAGCCATCTCTCCAGCTCTGGGGAGGCTGCAGCGACTTCAGTGTCTTCTTATGCCCCAGCAGTACTCTGGGTCTGTCTGCCTCACCCCTCCCTGAGAGAAGCCTAGAGGTCAGTCCCCACTCATCTGTCTCCCTCACCCTGGATGCATCTACACTTGGTCTTCCTGACTCTGCCCCTAAACACCTCAGGAATGGCATCATTGCCCTCTGCCTCGGATGCCATTTGTTTGCTTCCTAAACCACTCAGCTGGGAGCCTGAGGGGGCCCCAAGCTACAACCACACCAGCCCTTAAATGCTGCAGTAACACTCACCCTTCGGCTACTGCCCAACATTCTCAGCTGGCTTTATGAAGCCCTGAGCACATCTGTCTGCTCCCCTAAGACCCTACCTCAAACATCTCCCACGAAGCCTTATCCCCCGCCTCCCCCCATCTTACTCTGTACCCCCACACTGCAATCACCTGTCCACCCTGCTCACCCATCCACTCAACAGATCTTTACATATTTAGAGAGCCCCTGAGTTGGCCAAGCAGGTGGGGCAAAGCCTCATGGGCGAACAGTAAGATGCTGAGCCTCAGGGGTGGTGTGACTTTTTTTTTTCTTCATGGTGGAATAAAATTCCATTGTGTGGGTATAGAAAGGGGCTCAGACGGCAGGAAAGAAAAAGGGGGTTAGCTAGATCGTATGAAGCCCTAGGTTCAGTCCTCAGTTCTGGAAGAAAAAAAGAAAGACTAAAATAAATAATAGCTAGGTAAGATAGAATTTAAAAGGGGCAGGGGAGAGGCAGGAGGGGAGAGGCAGGAGGGGAGAGGCAGGAGGGGAGAGGCAGGAGGGGAGAGGCAGGAGGGGAGAGGCAGGAGGGGAGAGGCAGGAGGGGAGAGGCAGGGTAATAGAACACACGAAAGAGGGCAGAAAGAACTATTGGAAGTAAAAGGACACAAGGGTGGGCAGGACAATTGAAGGGGGAAGAAGGGGATCAATAAAATAAATTATGTATGAAAACACTATAATAAAACCTATTATTTTGACTGATAACAAAATAACAAAAGAAATTATGGAGGAAAGGTCAACTGAATGTCCCAAAGGCAACAGAAGCCCTTGTGATTGTCCCTCTGATACGTCCAAACCCACACTCCAGATGAGGGAGGGAAGCCAGCCTGAAACTCACGTTTGTTTTGCCAATGCGCTACCAGGATCCACCAGTAGGGGGCGCTCGAGGGAAGGCTTCAAGGCTGTAGCCCGAGGGAAGACTCGCTCTGCCAGGCTCCTCTCCTAGGGGGCTCTAGAGCAGTGGTTCTCAGCCTTCCTAATACTGTGACCCTTTAACATAGTTCCTCCTGTTGTGGTGACCCTCAACCATAAAATCAATTTGCTGCTACTGTAATTTTGCCATTAATTTGTAATGAACAGTAAGGTAAATGTCAGTTTCCCAATGTTCTTAGGCAACTCATGTGAAAGGGTTGTACAAGCCCTGAAAAGGTAGAAACCCAAGTTGAGAACCACTGCTCTAGGACATAAGGCCTGCTCCTGCCTCCTGTTCTGTCCTAGCAACAACTGCAGGGCTGGCATTGCCCAGTGCCAGCCTCAAGGGGGCCAAGTTGCAGCATCTTTGCACTTCTGATAAATAGCTCTAGCTTTCCCCTTTGCTGTCAGAACTAGAGGTATGGCCACCTTCAGCACAGCACCAGAGAAGGGTAGGCAAGAGTGGCCCTGCAGCCAGGCCTAGCTCAGGTGCCTTTGCAAAGCTGGAACACAGCTCCTCGTTTATATATTGTCTGACTGCAAGTCCATATGACAAAAAGGCTGAGTGCCAAAAATATTCCTGTGTGGTTCTTTACTGGGAAGTCTCAGACTCCTGGCTTGGAGGTCATTTACTCTCTCACTTAGCAAGTCAACGACGTGGTGAGGATCTGACTGAAATGACCCACAAGTCAAGTCCTGATGGGCACTCAGGCCACACGGTCCTCAGACAGACGATCAGGTGCTGGGTGTCCTGTGGAGCCCTCCAGGAGCCAGGAGGGGTGTCTCAAAGGACAAGTCACCAAAGAGAGTGGGGGTTTACCTCCACATGTGTCACAGCACTTGCTACAGCCCCAGACAGCATCTCACAGGACACCAGCATTCTGCCAATTTCTGGATTGCTGGGCTCAGGGGACTGACCAGCCTCCCTCCAAATGCAAAGCTGGACAGGTCCTTTGGTAGACAGGTGTGTGGAAGTCACACTATCTAATGTGGTGAAAATTGCCATGAAATCCCAACACCTGCCAAATGTCAACAGTGCCAAGCAAGCAGTGGTGCTGTGGGATGAGCTGCTACCTTTGAATCCCTCGGTCCTCAGGCAGGAGCTGTTGCCTTGTGCTCACGCCTACCACTGAGCGACACCCCCGGACTTCTTTTACTCTGTGTGTGTGTGTGTGTGTGTGTGTATGTGTGTGTGCACGCGCGGCCTGTACAGGCCATGCTGCTCGTGTATGAGCAGAGGACAATCAGCAGGAGTAGCCTCTCTCTCTCTCTCTCTCTCTCTCTCTCTCTCTCTCTCTCTCTACTGTGTGGGTTCCAGAGATTAAGCTCAGCCCATCAGATTTGGGAGCAAGGGATCTTCCTCACTGAGCCGTCTTGCTGGCCCCCTTTCCCTTTTATTCTGGGACAGAGTCTCACAATGTTGCCTAGGTAGGCTTAAATTTGTAATCCTCTTGCCTTAGCCACGTAAGTGCTGGGATTTCAGTGGCCCTGCCGTAACTCGTTAGTTGGCAATTCTTTCTAGAGCTGGGGAGATGGCTCAGTGGGTAAATTGTAAGCCTAGCATCCACATAAAAGCTGGGCACAGAGAGGTGCGCCACCTGTAGCCAGTACCTGCAGGAGGGAGAACACACAGGTGAATTTCTGGAGCTCACGGGCCAGCCAGTCTAGCTGGCAAGTTCAGTGACGAGCCTCAAAATAAGATAGAGGGCTGGAGAGATGGCTCACTGGTTAAGATGACCCAGGTTCAATTCCCATCACCCACATGACAGCTCACAACCATCTGCAATCCCAGTTCTAGGGGATCCGAAGCCCTCTTCTGGCATCCCTGAGCACCAAGCACACATGTGTGGTACATATATAAAAATGTATGTACTCATATACATACAGTAAAAATAGTGTGGAGGGGGGTAGAAGAGAATCACAGATACTGGCGACAGCCTCCACGTGAGCTTTGCGTGCACACACAGATGTGCATACACACACATTGTACACATGAGCTTTGCGTGCACACACAGATGTGCAT
>JADRCH010000201.1:886338-924786 GCA_019843965.1 Rhynchomys soricoides | reverse complement strand
CACACACATTGTACACACACACAACACAAGATAGTCGTGAGTGCACATGCGCAGCAATCCCAGCACTTGGAAGACTGAGGGAGGAGGACCAAGAGTTTAAGAGCTGAGGCTATGCCTTAGTGCATGCATGACACTTTAGGTTCAACCCTAGTCTACACACACACACACACACACACACCCCACATTGCTGCTGTGATTTTAGTGAGTTAAGTAGTTATTTTTATCTCCAGGGTGGTCTTGGCTGACGTCAGCAAGGACTACTGCTCATCCCACTAATGATTGGAGTAGTGCCATCCAGGCAGCCGTCAAGTGGGCCCTGGAGAGCAAGTTCTATGGAGCCCATATCAGGGCAGAGAGTGGAAACCCTGATGGTGCCCTGAGGCGGCCCGGGTGGTCCTTAGAAATCAGTGTGGTTGTGAAGACACCTGCCGGGCGCTGCATGTGGGCCAACAGCTGTGCTGATTGGCTCTGGCAAAACACTTTATTTGTAACAGCAACTGGAGTTCAGTCACCACTTGGTTAAAGGTACAATAACCCACAACCATTTTCCAGGATCCATCTGCCTTTGCATGTACCAAACAGGCAATGAGATGGGGGTGGGACAGGTACCCTGCTCCTTTCAAGCTGTGGTCGGCAGCACTGATCTCCACAATTCCCCCTGGAGGATAAAGAACTGCTTTTGAGTTACTAGGAAGGGAAACATGGTGCATTCTAAGTAATAGGCTTTTGCTACCACGGTGGCCCTGGTTCCTTGGGCCAGTGCGCCAACCTGGAGCTCTACCAGTTTCTGGATATGTGAGTTTCAACCCTACAGCCAGGAACTGGGAAAACACAAGGCGGGTCCATCACCCTATCAGACACATTCTGAGTTGAATTTAGGCATAGACTCTGTCCACCATGTGACCATATCAGCATTCCTGTGGTCCAGCAGGCAAAGCTGGGGTACAGCCTACAGAAACAGTGACAGGGATGGGTATGGTGCTTCTGAAAAGCAATTAAACAATAACAATGAGGCCATAAGAGGGCAGGCTTGCTCTCCCTCCCCCTCTCCCTCATGGGCTGGGGATGGAACCCACGGCCTCATATATAGCAGGCAATTGCTCTACCTCTGAGCTACATCTCTAGCCCTTATCTGGTCTTTTTTCCTTTTCTTTTCTCTTTCTTGTTCTTGTTCTTCTTCTAAGGCAGGGTCTCACTGTGTAGTCCTGGCTGCTCTGGAGCTGGCTGTGTAGACAAGGTTGACTTCAAACTCTAAGATCCAGCTTTGCTGGGGTTAATGGTGTGTATCACCATGCGTGGCTACTGGTCATTCTATACCAAGAATCTGCCTGGGAAAAATAAGGGGCCAGGAATGGTGGTTCATGTCTACAATCTCAGCTCTCAGGAGATGAAGATAGAAGGATCAGGAGTTCAAAGTTATCTTCAGTAAGTTCCAAGGCCATCTTGGACTATGTGGCATTCTACTTCAAAATGAATTAAAAGCTAGGTAGTGGTGGCACATGCTTTTAACTTAGGAGGCAGAAGCAGGCAGATCTCTGTGAGTACCAGGCTAGCCTAATCTACAGACCGAGTTCCAGGACAGCCAGGGTCACACAGAGAAACCCTGTCTCTAAAAACCAAAAAGGAAGAAAGAAAATAAGCTGAGTGTGGTGGCTGGCATCTGTAGTTGGGGCTGCTCCAGAGGCTGAGGTGAGAGAATCACTTGAGCCAGGGAGTGGAGGTTTACACGGATGGACAACATAGCAAGATCCCATCTTAAAGAAAGGATCAAAGGATGCCAGGAAGGCAGTGGTGGAATGGAAGAAAGAGAGACGGCTCAGAAGTTAAGAGAGCACCTGCTGTACTTGTAGAGAACACAGGCTCAAGTCCCAGCACATACATGGCAGTTCCTGTTCATTTGTAATTCCAGTTCCAGAGGATCCAACAATCTTTCCTGGCCTTCACAGGCACCAGGCACCACATACACACGTGCAGGTAAAAATTCTTTCTACACACACACACACACACACACACACACACACACGAGTGCACGTGGGGGGGGAGGGAGAGAGAGAGAAAGAGAGAGAGAGAGAAAGGTTTTTTAAAAATCTAGTTAAATCCTAAATGGTGTATCCACATAGGGATTGCAGCTATGTAACTGTTTAGGTTAAAACAATCAGATATTTTTTTTGGGCCTTCCTCATTGGCAACCCCCCCCAACCCCAACACCCCACCCCCACCCCAGATTGTTAATATCACTGTTGGCAAGTGCTCAGGAAACCTGACATTCTCCTCCATTTTTGTGGGAATATAAATCGTTGGAGCCTTTTTGAACAGCCATTTGGCAGTATATACTTCAAGACAATCCCTATTCTTTGACCCAGCCCTCCTACTTCTCAGAATGCATCCCTCAGGGACATTCCCACAAACCTTCAGGCCAAGTTCAGAGGGGCAGCGGCTGTGCCAGCAAAGACTGGAAGCCACCCAGCCAGCCTTTGATAGGGGATGAGCTTAGTAATTCACGCCACAGCCATAAATGAAATTTCCCAGTCTTCCCTTTCAGTCTCAAACCGACACTGGCATCCAAATGTAGCTGTCCTTTCTCAATCTGACCACTGCATGCTGGGAACAGGACACGTCATCCGTCCTGCTGGTCCAACCCCACAGCCACTTGACTCCCTCCATGCACATCCAGGCTGGGAGCACACCTGCCATGACTGACACTGCAGCCCAGGCCGAAGTCTCCCACATGGGCCATCTGCTCCTCCTCTCCTCCTATTGTAGCTGCTTCCCAAGAGGATATCCAGAGCACACACTTTTTCCTCTAGCGATTTAAAAGATCCAAGTGGTATATCTCTTCAGTTAAATGCAGATAAATAAAAAGGAATGTAGAGATGGCAGCTTAGTGGTTAGTAAAGGTGTTCTCTGCCAAGCCTGCCGGCCCAAGTTCAATGCCTGGAACCCATATGGTGGAGAGAAGTCACTCCACAGGTTATCTTCTGGCTTCCACTTGTGTGCCATGGCACCCATGCACACACACACACACACACACACACACACACACACACACGAAAAGATTTTTTAAAAAAAGGATTGTGGTACTGCTATCTGACCTCCACAGGCACCGCATGCCTATACTACACAGACATACATGCAGGCAAATACCCATGCCTTGAATAAATAAAAACATTTTAAAAAATCACACTGAGTGAAAAGAACCAGACTAAAAAGTCTGTATGCTGGATGATCTCACCTATCTGAAGTATCCAGGATAAATAACTACAGAGACAGAAAGATTCTTGGCCTCTAGAGGCTGGGGTGGTAAAAACAGGAACAGGAAACATTTACTAATGAATCCAGGTGTGTGTGTGTGTGTGTGTGCGGTGTGTGTTGTTGGAATCAGATATAGGTGGTTTCACAACAATGAATGTGTTATTTGCCACGTCTCCGTACTCCTGTAGCTCAGGCCTCAGCTTAAGTTAGGATTACAAGCACGGCTGTAATCACTACAGTGCCTGTATGTATCTTTTAGAATGGCTACTCTGGGGCTGGAGAGATGGAAAGAGCATGTCCTGCTCTTGCAGAGGTTTGGTGCATGAAGGCTCAACCATCTGTCACTTGGGTGTCAGGGGATCCATCACCCTCTTCTGGCCTCTGTGGGGACTGCACACATGGTGCACTTCCATACAAGCAGGCAAAATGCTCAAAAACGTAAAATAAAGTTAAATACATCTTCTAAAAAATTAAAATGGTTACTTTCACTCTAGGCACTTGGGAGCCTGAGGCAGGTGTTCAAAGCAAACCTGGATATGAGATCCTGTCTCAAGAAACAAAACCAAGGGCCATGAGACGGCGAGAGGGCTAAAGATGCTTGCAAGCGAGTCGGACAACTGGAGTGTGAGCCGTGGAACCCACACGGTGGAAGGAGTGAGTAGAGGCCTACGAGCTGTCCTCTGACCTCTGTGCACACATGATGTAGCATGTGTGCACCTGTGCTCCCCTCCCCCACCCACCATACCTAAGTGTTGAAAAACCAACCAAATAGATAAAATAGCAGCTAACCTTATAATATATGAAGGAGGAAAGAGGACTTAGAAGAGGTGGTGCACATCTTTAATCTCAGCCCTAGGGAGGCAGCGGCAGGTGGATGTCTGTGAGTTTGAAGCCAGTCCGGTCTACTTAGTATGTTACAGGTCAGCCTGGACTCCATATAAGACCCTGTCTCAGAAAGAGAGGGAGCCGGGATCATTTGACAACTCTTGGTCCTGCCATAGTGTCCCTGCTTAAATTACACAGTGGCTTTATAATGCAATTCAAAAGCACTCCAGATCTGTCTCCCTGATCAGCACCCCGTGCTCTGTGCCCTCCCTGTTGGACCACACAGCTGCCTCCATTCCTTCACTCCGGCTCCTCTCACAATGGTGCTGTTTTATTCCTTAGATGCTGGTGAGCTCAGTCTAACTTCCAAGCGACCTTCTGGCTAGGGAATACTCTTCCCTCAGACCAGAACCTCCTTTCAGGCGGTATTATGAGAGCCTGCGGGGTAGTAAATGTTTTCCTCCGCTCACTGCGATCTTTTCCTACACATGTGCATGCACCGGTTGGCTCATTTATCGACATTTCGTTTTGTTTCTATCCACAATGCCCCCACTGCCTCACACGATACATTCGCAGTCAGTTTCTACACTGGAACAGCAACTTCAGAGGAACAGGCGATCTCTCTGGTCTGTACACAGCATCCTGCAAATGTCTGGAGCACAGATCGGCATGTGGTAGGTAGACAACAAAGAAATGAAGTAGGGCGTGGTGGTGGCGCACGCCTTTAATCCCAGCACTTGGAAGGCAGAGGTGGATCTCTGTGAGTTCAAGACCATGAACTACTGTCTGGTCTACAGAGTTCCAGGACAGTCAGGGCTACACAGAGAATCCTGTCTCAAAAAAAATTAAAGGAAAAAGAAGGAGGAGGAGGAGGAGGAGGGGGAGAAGGAAAAATTAGGCTGTAGATGACTAGATTCAACTGCTTTTAAAATTTAAGACATGGAGGCTAGTGCTCTTTTCTTCCAGAGGTCCTGAGTTCAGTTCCCAGCAACCATGTGAAGGTTCACAACCATCTGTAATGGGAATCTGATTCCCTCTTGTGCAAATGAAAACAGATCAGTCGTATACATAAAATTAAGGCCTGGGCAGCAAGATGGCTCAGCTGGTAAAGGCGCTTGCTGACAAATCTGACTGATGTGAGTCCAGTTCCCAGGACATGCATACAGCAAAGAGAGAACCAACTCTGGCAAGTTGTCCTCTGACCTTCATGTATGTGCCATGGCACACCAAACTAAAGTTTTAAATATGTAATTTAACTTTTTAAAAAATGGGACAGATCTATATATATACTGACAAAAAAAAATGTCAATAGGCTAAGCATGGCAGCACACACTCTTAACACCAGCACTAGGGAGATGCAGGCAGATGGAGCTCTGTGAGTTCGGGGCCAGCCTGGTCTACACAGTGAGACTCTGGGGGGGGGGGGGCACACATAAACACTCAAGTGAAGACAAAAGAGAACAGTAGATTACACAGCATTACACGTAACATGATACCATTTTTGCAACAAGAAATAAATACATAACTGGGTGTGGTCATGTGTGCCTGTCATACCACTTGGGCATCAAGGGCAGAAAAGACAGGAATTCACAGTTGCCCTTGACTATACAATGAGTTCCAAGACAGCCTGGGCTACATGAGACCCGGTTTCAGAAAAAAAGATTTTTTTAAATGTATGTTAATGAATTTAAAGAAAAGACTGAGAAGCCAGGCAGTGGTGGCGCACGCCTTTAATCCCAGCACTTGGGAGGCAGAGGCAGGCGGATTTCTGAGTCGAGGCCAGCCTGGTTTACAGAGTGAGTTCCAGGACAGCCAGGGATATACAGAGAAACCCTGTCTCGAAAAAAAACAAAAACAACAACAACAACAACAACAAAAGACTGAGAGATCTGCCCTATTATCCTGGCTGTCTCTGAGGTGTGAGGCCATGGTCCATGCCAAGCCACACTAAGTGTTCCTGCTAATCCCTCTGATGGTATATCAATTTGTGTTGCACATTTGAACGGAGGCAAACAAAGGGCTTGTGTTTTGGTTTAGGTTCTGTAACACTCCGAAACTCAGAGCCAAGCTTGGGCAAGCCAAACATTCTACCACTGAGCTAGGAACACCCCCAGTCACATGATAACTTTTGATAACATGTAGGAATGTAATTTTGATATAAATACACTTTATGCAAAATAACAATAACAATAACACTGTTTTTGTTTTGTTTGTTTCAAGGCAGAGTTTCTCTTTGTAGCCCTGGCTGTCTTGGAACTCACTTTGTAGACCAGGCTGGCCCCAAACTCAGAGATCCTCCTGCCTCTGCCTCTTGAGTCTGGGGTTAAAGGCATGTGCCACCACACTCAGCTATAATACTGTTTTATAACACAGTTAGATACTCTATGGGTGCAGCAAGGTGATTTCGTTGTTTTGTTTGGAAACAGGGTCTAGCTCAGGCTGGCCTTGAATTTGCAGTCTTGCTTGGCCTTCTGAGAACTAGAATTCTAAGTAAGCATCACTATGCTTGGCTAGGGAATGTTGTTTCCTTTTTATTTTTTATTTTTATTTTATGTGTAGGGTATTTTTCCTGGCGCCAGCAGAGGACAGAGAGGTTACTGGGTATCCTGGAACTACAATTATAGACAAGTGTGAGCCTCCATGTAGGTGGGTGGGAATTGAACCTGGGTCCTCTGGAAAAACAGCCAGTGTGCTCTTAGACATCTCTCCAGCTCCAAGATGATGGAGCATACAAAGCTGCCTGCTGTATGGTAATATTCCTTCCTATCTCTGCATCCACCTAACTTCCTTAACACATCAGTTTTTGGAACTAGAACGGCAATACAGCAGAGTATTTAAAAATGCCAGTCCAGGGGACTTGGTGCAATCCCCGGGGACAGGGCTGGATGAAGACCGTAAGCAGGCTGGAATCAGCTGCAATGTGCTTGGCTGAAGAAACACCGTGTGCCTGCACGTGCGGGATGGGCAGCAGCTCTATGGACCCCTCTGAAAGAGTCAACTGTTCCCTTGTTCCACGTCAGCTTACAGGGCACAACCATATCCCTGAGGTTCCTGCCTAGAGTGTTTCATATTCAAGGTGATGTGAACATTTTCTTGGGTTCTGACAGCATGTGTGTGGATCTCATCTGTCCCCCAATGATGGCCTTCCACATTTAGGGTACACTAAGACTCAGATGAGCACCTGCCTGTCTGCAGGTCACACAACCTGCAGGCCAACCTGGGATACATGAGATCTCGTGAAAGGAAGGAAGGAAGGAAGGAAGGAAGGCAGGCAGGCAGGAAACAAACTGGGGCTGGAGTTATGGCTCAGCGGCTAATAACACAGCCTTCTCTTGCAAAGGACCCAGGTTTGGTTTCCAGCGCCCTCATGGCAGCTAGCAACTCTCTGTACCTCCAGTTGAGGGGATCTGACATCTTTGTCTTTTTCTAACCTCCATGGACACCAGGCACGCATGTGCTATGTGGACATACGTGCTGGCAAACACTCATATACATAAAAAATAAATAAATCTTTAAAAAAGAAGAGGGACAGAGCCTGAATTCTTGGCACAGTGGAAATGACAGTCTCCAGCAGTGGCCACTGGGTGGGATAAATGGACAGGATTTTGAGAACAACCAAGGATCCCTGGCTGGGGTCAGCGCTCAGGCCGCCTTCTGTCTGGAAGTCATTCTCTAGCTTGGGACCAGCCTAGTGGGATGCCCACTCTGGCTTGCAGTCACTAACCCGACTGTTCAATGCATTTGAGGCAAATACTAATCTTTCCTTCACTGTGAAGCTATGAGGACGGGGTGCTTGGACATTTGATCAGCTATAGCAACCACTGTCCTGGGAGTTTCAGGCTTCCTAAATGTCTGCTGGGAGGTCTGCAAAGGATGTTGCCTTAGGGACAGACACACCTGGCTGCAACCCTGGGGAGTTGGGACATATCCCTGTGTTGCTAAGCCGCAGGCCTAGAACAGGCAGGGGGGTAGTGACGCTCCGAAGTTAAGTAACAACTGGAAAGTTGCCAGCACATGGTGTGAAGTCAAGCAGGGGCAGCTGCTGCTGCTGTTGGGTGATCTGGCAAGGACACCCACGTGGCTCTGCAAGCCTGGCCACGCCACTGCAGTCAGCACAGACTGGGCAGGGCCCAGTCTCAGCCTCCTTGTGCACCCAGCTTGCTTCTCCTCTATGGTTTCCTCTGTAAGTGTCAACAGCTGCCCCAGCCGGACATGGGGAGCTGTACTGCATCCTCCTCCTTGCCCCCACTTCCCAGGAGCCATTAGGCCCTGCATTCACCAGGCCCTCCCTCCCCAGTCTCTGCCGTACTCCAGCCCTGGCCCCATCATATCATCTACAGTCTCTACTGTGATCCTCGGGCCAGCCTAGCCCTCTCTCACACACTTGAACCAGCCTGACCTGCTGGGGTTCCAGCTCCTTGATCTGCCCAGTAAGGGCAAGATCAAGCCTGGCTTGGTTATTTCAGGGTAAAGCAGAGAGCCTGGTACATAGTAGGTGCTCAGTAAATGCCAGCTGGATGGCAAATGGATGAATGCATGCACGAACTGAGCATGTTGACAGGTGTAAGAACAATAACAGAACAGCTCACAGGCAGGTGGCACCTCTGCCTGCCAGGCCCTGCCCCAGGTCTTTTATATTCATTTGCTACTCCCAGCTATGCTACGGGCCAGGAGCTATTCCTCTAATTGTATATGAAGGCATGACATACAGCAACATTAAGTAATTTGACAATGGTTACATGGGTAGTGCACTGCAGAAGCAAAACTAAAGGGTTTGATACAGCAGTTCCAGGTACCAAATCTTTATGCTCACCTCGTGAAGCCAAAGCCACCAAGATGAAAATGTGCCTGAGGACAGGCTGAAATATCTTCCTTAGCTGACACCTGGCTCTGGTCTATTAAAACCTCAAGCAGAGGGGGTGCTTCTCTGAAGGGTGTCTATTTCGGGGGGCTCCACTTAAAGGAAATTTCTGGGGCTGTGATGGGCTAGTGGGTAAAGCCTTAAGGCCTAAGTTTCTGACCTACACACAACACAGGTGCGTGCACACATACACAAACACTCTTAGAAAGAAGAGCAGGCTGTGGATACAGACTCTGGGGAATCTAAACCTGGGATGGGTACAGGACCAAAGCCTTGGGCTTCCTTCCCTCTGCTCAGGCTCCCCTTTTGGGGATTCAGGCCTTAACACCTATCTACTCTGGGACAGAAACTTTTAAAACCAACCCTATGCCTCAGGGTACCAAGCTTTGGGGCTTGCCTGCAGGCTTAAGTGGGGGTACCAAGCAGTCAGGACTGGGCCCCACACCTTCCTTCTCAGGAACAGCTCTGCTTTGTGTGGGCTTCAGAAAAGGCTTTGCTTTCAGGGAGGAAAAGTTCTACTGTTCAAATAACTTCAGAGAATCAAAGCCCGGAGGGATAAATGTCCTTGCAACAAAGTATCCCGCTTGAGTGTGTCTGGATGACTTTCAGGGGCTCCATTCTGGCTTGGGAGAGACAGAAGGGCGGGCCTAGCCAAGTCCAATGTCAAGGCTGCCCACACTGCAGTTCCTTGCTCTGAAACACCAACTCCTCTTGCCTCTAACTATTTCCCTTCTGGTTTTCTTTGGAATAAAAGACAAAGCCTACAGGGGTCAGGGATGTGACTTATTTGGTAGAGTGTTTGTCTAGCATGCATAAAGCCCTGGGTTCAAACCCCAGCCCCTCCCATAAACTGGTGTTAAGTGCCAGCAAATACCCGTAATTGGGAGTTGGATCAGAATGATCAGGGTCATCTTCAGATACACACTGAATTTAAGAGCAGCCTGAAGCTGGGCATGGTGGTGCACATTTTTAATCCCAGCACTGGGGAGGCAGAGGCAACTGGATCTCTGAGTTCGAGGCTAACTTGGTCTACAGAGTTCCAGGATAGCCAGGGCTATGCAGAGAAACACACACACACACACACACACACACCACACACACACAGAGAGAGAGAGACAGAGAGAGAGACAGAGAGAGAAGCTTGAGCTACTGAGGCTTCCACACATGTGCACATACAGCAAGCTACACACATGCACATCACAGACAAAAACCACACATCTGTGCTCACACACATGGGTAATGGAGAGAACTACATGGTTCCCTGTTGTCTGACAAGCGACGCTTGAGGCCCGTCGCAGGGAAGAGGAGAGTGGGTTCAGAATAGAGAAAAGGTCCATGAACTCTAGCCCAGGTTGGTCTGACTCCAGAATATTCTTTCCACTCTGCCCTTGCCTCTCACCTTCTGCCTGGCTCTCCCCCTCCTCACCCTCATCCAAGCTCTTCCCACGCACAGGCAGGCCCAGCTGGCTCACCCAGAGTGCCTCACTCTCAGAAGGCTCCACCTCTGTAAGCCATGTTTCCTTTGCTCCCTGGTACCTCCTTACCTCCTGACTTCATCATGCCCTCTTTTGGGGCAGGGGGAGGAGGGAGGTTGAGACATAGTCTTATTATGTAGTCCTTGCTGGTCTGGAACGCATCATGAGATTGGCATTGGTAATCCCCCTGCCTCTGCACCCTGTCTGCTGTTGATTACAGGTGTGTGCCATCATGAGTTTTTTGGTTTTTTGTTTTTGTTTTTTTTTGGAGTGTGTGTGTGTGTGTGTGTGTGTGTGTGTGTGTGTGAGAGAGAGAGAGAGAGAGAGAGATGGGGGGGGGACAGGTCTTGTCCTGCAGCCTAGGTTACCTTTAAACCTATGCTCTCCTTCCTCAGCCTTCCATGTGCACCCCCACACTTGACTTCCTTTATGCCCCCTGCTCATCACTTCAGGCAGCATGGTCCCTTCTGGGAAGCTCTGAGTGCTGAGTCAGGGGCCTGTTCTGGGCCTTCCCTCTGAGTTTGCTCCATCAGAATCTACATGGTCCTGGACTGTAGTCATTTGCCTTTTGGACCTTTACAAGACTTTAAATTCTTGAGGGGCAAGGTCCCTGCCCACTGAATCCAGCTCAGGACAAGACACATAGTAGATACTCCACAAGCACCTAATGAGAGCTCTGGTGGGTTTTTATTGTTGTTTTTTAGCTGGTTTTGCAACAAGGTCTCAAGTGACATAACCCAGGCTGGCCTCAAACTTACAATGTAACAGTCTTCCTGCCTCCACCTGTCAAGTGCTGGGATCACAGGTGCACCACCATGCCTGGTTTGTATGGATTGAACCCAGGGTCAACAGATCTGCACCCCCAAACCCCGACAGACAACTCTTAGTGCCCGAAGTGTGCCAGGCCTCCCTGGTGGTACTGGGCAGACAGCAGTCCTTGCTCTTGGCCTTGCCTCCTGCAGGAAGCCTCCCTTGACTACTTCAGGCTTTTACCTGATTCCTACTCTATGTCACCGTCATTCATGATCAAACCTCTGCGCTTGAGAGGAGCATCCTGGGAAAACACAGGAGGTGACACAATGCTGTGCCTTTCCTCCCTGGCCCCAGGCCCCTCGGGGCAAAGATTACTGGCTTACCTTCAAACTTTTGCCTTTTTCTTTTGCTTTGTGCTGTGATCTGGCCCCACCTTCCCTCCCTCCTTCCCCAACCTGTCAGCCGTACCCGGTTGATGAGCTCGCCAACCATGCCTGTCCAGGAACCGTTGGGCTCGGGGGCTCCATACAGTCCGTCCTCTACCAACCGCAGGCGATACCGGAAGCGCAGCAGCTCAGCCAGCTCCCGAAGCATGTCCACACAGAAGCCCTCAAAGCGCTCATTCCCTGACAAGGCCTGGAAGTTGGGCCGGCGCATGACATAAGGGTTCTCCTGAATGGGCAAGAGAGAGCAGGAGTCAGAGAATTAGGGGGCTGAGTCAGGGATCCTGGTCCCAGGGTCATCTGCCATGAGAGGAATCTGTGCCCAACGTAAGGATAGATGGCAGACTCCCTGCATGCTTGCTTGCTTTTTCTGTTATTGTATATACATGCCGTGAGTGTACACACGTGTGAAGAGGCCCACTCAGGTATCATTCCTCAGGAGCTATCTGCCTTGATTTTTCTTTTTATCTACTTTATTTTATGTATATGGTATTTTGCCTCTGTGTACATGCCTGCTGCCAGCCAAGGCAAGAAGGTAAGGTTGGATCCCATGGAACATGAGTTACAGATGGGCATGAGCCCCCACTGCTCTTAACTGCTGAGCTGTTGTCTCTCCTATCCACCTTGTTTTTGTTTATTGTTTTCCTTAGACAGTGTCTCTCACTGGCCTGGAACACATAGAGTAAGGTAGACTGACTGGCCAGCAGGCCCCTGGGATCTGTCTGACTCTGCTCCCCAAGCATTAGGATTACGAGCCAGACTGAGCTGCCTCTGGAGCCCTGTTTGTGATTTTTTTGAGACTGGGTCTCACGTCACCCAGGCTGAACTCAATGCATAGACAAGACTGGCCTTGATCCCCTGATCCACTTGCATCTACTACATAAGGGCTCACACTACAGGTGTGTGCTACCACACCCAGATAGTGCACATATTCCTTTAGCAATGCTGTGGACTGAGAACAGGCCTGAAAGCTGAAGAGTCTGGGGTGAAGGCTGGTTCTGCCAGCCTCTTATCAGACTGTCACTGGGAGGCAAGAGACTCTACAGCCAACCCAAAGCTCACTGAGCTCCATGCCTAGGATCAAGGGGGAGCTTTGGAGGGAATCAGACTGGGGATTACACCAAAGTAGAAGGAAGTTTTCCAAGATTCTCTAAGGACACACGCACATTACCCAAATTACCCCTTTCACACGCACAAGTACACACAGGCCCAGCTTCAGTCCCACCAGACAGCCGTCGCTCTCTGTCGTCGCATACATGGGTGGTTTCAATTTAGAGTTCTTCATTCTATCGCACACAGCCAGGAGTGAGTCACTACACCAACTTTACGAGCCACCGATGTGCCCCAAGAGAGTATCCCTCACCAGGATTTCACTCCAGCCTGAGCTGTCACGTGGCAGGCAGGCATGACATGCCAGATGGTGAAACTGCAAGAGAATTTGGAAGCCTGGATTGTTTTGTAAAATCTCCTGATTATGAATGCTAGCAAGTCCTTGAGATTCTAATACCACTTTTTTTTTAGGCCACAGGAACACACCTGCCAGTTTGCAACGTCTGGCCTTTTGCTAGGTGGATGGTCTTTTGGTTGGTGTTCTTTTGAGATGTTAAATTTTGATGCATAAGGGTGTTTTGCCTGCATGTATGTCTGCACACCACATACCCAAAGAGGTCAGAGGAAGGCACTGGATCTCCTGAAACTGGAGTTACGAAAGACTGTGAGAATACCATGTAGGTGCTGGCAACCAAACTCGGGTCCTCTATAAGAAGAGCCAAGTGCTGTTTGGTTTTTGAGACAAGGTCTCACTGTGAAGACCAGGCTGGCTCCAAACTCACAGAGCTCCTTCTGCTTCTTCCACCTGAGAACTGGGATTAAAGGTAGCCATCTCAAACTCACAATCCTCCTGTCTCAGCTTTCTGTGTGGGGATTTTAGATACGTGTGTCACTGTCCATGGCTATACTGAAGATTACTTTTGAGGGTCACAAGAGAGCTTTATTGCTCTCAGCATGACAGAGCAGCACAGAGGCAGAGACTTCCAGAGTTCCAGCAAAGCAAGGGTGTCTGGAGGCAAATGGAATAAAACCATCACTACCTTGGCAGTTATCTAAATGGGTGGTAGGGCAGTGTCTCTCTACACCAAGGAACTTAGGACTCAGAAAATACCCAGGAGATAACTGTCTGGTAATAACAACCATGATGCTTACCATGGGATAGACCCTTCCCCATGTTATCTGTCCTGTGTGGAATTTTTAGATAACTTGACTTGAAAAAAAGTATCCTTAGCCTGGTGGTGGTGGTGATGGCATATGCCTTTAATCCCAGAAGCTGGGAGGCAGAGGCAGGTGGAACTCTGTGAGTTTGAGGCAAGCTATCTACAGGACAGCCAGGGCTACATAGAGAGAACTTATGCCAAATTTTTACTCACATAAACACACAGCATACACACAGAACACACGTATAGGTCAAAGGATACTCTATGTAGTCTGTCCCCTCCTTCTACCTCCATGTGGGTCCCAGGAATCAAACTCAGGGCATCAGGCTTTGAGACAAGGGCCTTTGTCTGTTGAGCCCTCCCATCAACCCCAGGTCATTTGGCTTTAAACCCTCACAGAAATCTATATTAAAGCAGAAGACTGAATCTAGGGCCAGGGCAGGGTAGACAAATGAGCACTCTCTCTCTAAGCCACACCCCCAACCCCTCACTGGCAGAGTCAGGACTAGCTCTCTACTGCTGAGCTACATCAGCCCTCTCTACATTTTCTTGAAACAGGGTCTCAGTAACTTGCCCAGATCTATACAGACCAGGGGAGCCTTGAACTTGAGAGTCTCCTGCCTCAGTCTCCCAAATAGATGGGATGAAAGGCCCAGGCTCATTTTTAATGTACACACACTGGTGTCCAGAGAGCAGGTGGCAGATGTGGCTATCCTATTCCACTCCTACCCCTCCATTTTACCTCCCCTCCATCAGCAGGCGGTGGCCACACACCCAAACCCACTTCTTGTCAGCTAGCTTTATGACTTGTCTTGACAGAAATCATGCTGGCTAAATTC
The DNA here is from genome assembly GCA_019843965.1 of Rhynchomys soricoides. Classification (NCBI taxonomy): domain Eukaryota; kingdom Metazoa; phylum Chordata; class Mammalia; order Rodentia; family Muridae; genus Rhynchomys; species Rhynchomys soricoides. Next base: position 910,128 of record JADRCH010000201.1, on the reverse strand, counting down.
TGGAGCCTCAGACTTCAAGCAGTTCTGGGACCTCCATGTAAGTAAAGCCCAGGCCAGCCTGAAGGAGGACAGGTGTACCAGGGACTGGAAGCCAACGGGAGCACCCGTGGATATTCTAGGCTTCTGTTACCTCGTTGCCAGCCACAAGATGCTCAGCCACAGTGAGCCCCAGTGGGGACACATTGAGAACCACTCAGTCAAACCTCAGAACCACGAAAAGTAACAGTTTGAAGTCTCTGAGTTTTGGGGGTTTTTAAAGAGGCCGTAGATAGCCATTCTTTCCACAACACTGGGTTACAGCACAGGCCCATGCACTCTCAGACCACAAACAAAACTGGGGGACATCTGGATAGCGGGAGGCTGGGGCTTCTCTCCCTCCCAAGCTGCTTCTCCAAATGCAAATATGTGGAGCAGGGAGGGAGATGTGAGATAACACTAATAATAGCGGCGGCCGCTAGCGTTTCTCGTGGGCTTGCTGGGTGACAGCTCTGTCAGCGTGGGAGGGTAGTGTTATTACCTCTGTCTTACAGCTGAGGACACTGAGGGAAGTCACTGCGACTCCAAAGCCTCAGGCTTTGCTCTTAAGCCCTGTGCTAGACTGAGCTCAAGTGGACAGAGTGGGGGAATGGACATGGGAGAAGCCAGACAGACTGGGGGAGCTGGAGAGTAGGAGACAAGAAGAGCTTTTGCTGGGGCTGGGATTCTCCTGCCAGGTTCTAACAGGGGAGGACACAGGTTAAGGGTAAGGTGTCCAGCCCAAGGCTACCAGCCAAAGCAGAACAGAGTGAAAGAAAGCACAGAGCTGAGGCCCACACACAGCAAGCACTCACCAGAGCTCTGCTGGGTCCCATGTGCCAAGCTAACCTCTGAATCTGAGACAGTGGGGTCTGGGCTCCTTACATCGATGGCAAGGATGCCAAGCACAGAACTCCAGCAAACAGTTGGGACACAAGGCTGCAACTTAAAGCCCTGGGTACTCAACTAAAGATCCAAAGCCCCGTCCCACTCCCCCGCCATATTAAGGATTGAACCCAAGGCTTCCACTGAGCAAAGCTTCTAGGGCTCTTCACTTGTTTGTTTCATTAATTCATTTGAGACTGAGTCTCACTAAATTGCCCAAGCTGGCCTTGAAGTCACTCTGTAGCCCAGGCTAGCCTTGAACCATTGATCTTCCTAGTGGTTCTTAAGGAGGAGGCTCCTAGCCAAGATTATCAGACCCCTTTCAAGACACACTTTAAGAAACCCAGCTCTTAGCCGGGCAGTGGTGGTATACGCCTTTAATCCAGCACTTGGGAGGCAGAGGCAGGCAGATTTCTGAGTTCGAGGCCAGCCTGGTCTACAGAGTGAGTTCCAGGACAGACAGGGTTACACAGAGAAACCCTGTCTCGGGGGGGGAAAAAAAAAAGAAAGAAAGAAAGAAAGAAAGAAAGAAAACGAAAAAAAAAGAAAGAAAGAAAAAAAGAAACCCAGCTCTGTGGACAGGCTAAGGGTGTTACTGAGCCCAGCTCTAAGAAGCTGTCCCATGACTAGCTGAGCATCTATGCACAGAAATACAGGTCCAAGAAAAGACACTGCAGTGGGGCTTGGGTGGGAACAAAGACCTAATTTGGAACATGTTAAAGAGATCATCAATGTCATAAAAGGATCCCAGGCAACCACTAAAATAGCAAGGTCTGTAAGATATATTAAGAGGGGAAACGCGCCAGCTACAGAACAACCTGTACAATATGCTGTTCTCTGCGAAAGAAAGAGCTGGGGTGTGCTTGTAGATAGAGACATTTCTGGAAGCTGCTAGCCTCCAAGAAAGGAAAATAAGGGTCCAGGGAGGGATGGTGGCTAGTTTTGTCCTTATTAATTTGGGGGGGGGGGCTGGCTTGAGATAGGCTCTCACTGTATGTACATTATGCTGGCCTCAAACTCAGAAATCCACCTCGTTTTGCCTCCTGAACGCTAAGATAAGGTGTGTGCCACCATGTCCCATTGTCCTTACTAACTCTTGATGAAAATCCTATGCATGTTTTGTCCCCTAACCAATGCCCTCAAATTTCTGTTTTAAGGTAAGACCTCACACTATGCCCTCAAATTGCTTCTGGCAAGTTCTGGGGTTACAGGTGAGCATCACTACACTGGGCTGGTGAAGGCTTTAAAAACTACAGATAGATGATATAGATATAGACAGACATAGACATAGATACAGGCACAGATACGTGCACAAATATAGATTTACTTACAAGTGTGTAGACCGCAAAGGGTTAAAGCATGTGGAGCCTCAGTAAAAGGGAATCTCCAGCAGCTGGGAGAGTAAAGTGGTTCAGAAGGTAAAGTGCCCACTATGCAAGTGTGAGATCCTTAGCATACAGCCATGTCAACCCAGACTTGGCATTGGACCTATGGTGTAAGCCCAGTGCAAGGGTGTGTGCGTTTTGTGAAGTGGAGACTCACAGACCTGGGGCTGCGGTGAGGCCTGTGGTCAATCTAGCAAAACAGCAAGCTCCAGACTGGAAAGTGGGAAAGAGAAATAGGGGGGAAGGGGAGGGGAGGGAGGAAGAGAGGGACCAAGGGAGAGGGGGAGAGAGAAAGGATAGACGGAGAACTCTTTCAAAACAAGATAGAGAGCTGGCAGGATGGCTCAATGGATTAAGACACTGGCCACATGGTGGAAGAGGAGACTCAACTCCCACATGTTTTCCTCCGACCTCCACAATGACAATGTGGAACCCATGTGAGCAAACATATATGCATATGGACACACACTCTGAATGAATGAATGAATGAATGAATGAATAAATAAATAAATAAATAAATAAGATAGAGGGCTGGCAGGATGGCTTAGAGGGTAAAAGTACCAAAATTGTGATGGCCTGAATTGTATCCCCAGAACCCACATAAAAAGCCAGATGTGGCCAGTTATTTGTGGTGCACGCCTTTAATCCCAGCACTTGCAAGGCAGAGAGGCAGGTGGATCTCTGAGTTCCAGGCCAGCCTGGTCTACAGAGTGAGTTCCAGGATAGCCTGGGCTACACAGAGAAACCCTGTCTGGGGAAAAACAAAAAACAAAAACAACAACAACAAAAAACGCAAAAAGCCAGATCTGATGGGTGGAATCTACAGTCCTACAGTGGGGTGGGACAGGCCAGAAAAAGAACTGACTGGAAGTTCGCAGGCCAACCTGTGCAGAGAACACACTACAGTAGCAGAAACAGGAGAGACTGTGCCTCAAAACAAGATGGGAGGACAGAGCCAGTTCTCAGGAAGATATCCCTGGAGCGCCACACATGGACACATTCAAGAAACATTTAAATGGGTTCAAGGGGCCAGTGAAAGGGCTCAATGGGTAAAAGATGCTTGCCACCAAGCCTGAAGAAAATTGTTCCAAACCCTAGACTCACATGACGGAAGGAAAGAATCAACTTCTGTAAGTTGCATGTATACACACACACACACACACACACACACACACACACACACACACACACAGGGTCTTGGGGTTTTTTGTTGCTGTAGTTTGCTTTGTTTTGAGATAGGGTTTCTCTGCTATCCTGGAACTCACTCTGTAGACCAGGCTGGCCTCAAACTCAGAGATCTGCTTGTCTCCACCTTGAGAGTACTGGAATCGAAGGCATGTGCCACCACACCTGGCTCAAAAGTCTTTTAATGGTTTAAATAAAAAGCCTAGTAGGTTTAATCTGGTGAACACTAACACTGAAGCAGGCTATGATGCTAAGGACAGGCCAACAGAATGAAGTAAGGTTAGAAAGTCCACACGCTAATGGATATTGATCCCTGACAAAGGCAAATAAGTGTGGGAAAGCCAAATTACTGCTTTAATAAACGGTGCTCCTCCATTAAACACCCACAAGGAAAGATGTACTCCTGAGACCCTGCCTTACATAATTCATGACAGTCGGTTGTAAGTGGACCGCACACACCGAGGTCAGGAGTGGTCACTATTTTTAGGAAACAAGAAAATCTCTTCCTGATTTTGTGGTAGGCAAAGAACTCCAAAATTACTCTTTTATTTCCAGAGCTTTGAGATGAGCACTTGCTTTATAGACCTAGTTCCCCTAGACTGGCTAGGGAGACCAGGGGGGCCTCAAACTTGTGGTGATCCTCCTGCCTCTGCCTCCTGAGTACTGGGGTTACAGATGTTTTCTGCCATACCTGGTTGAATTCCTAAATTCTAAAAATATAAACCATAAGAGAGAGAGAGAGAGAAAAAAAACAAAAACAAAAACCTGAACTGGGGCATGGCTCAGTGGTATAGAATTGGTCTAGTATGTGGATTCTATTCCCAGCACACACACATACACACACACACACGGGGGGAGGGAGACAGACAGACAGACAGACATTAACATAGACACATATCCACAGACACACATACAGAGACACAGACACACATACACACAGAGACATACACACACACATAAACATACACAGAGACATAAACATAGACACATATCCACAGACACACAGATGCACACACACATAAAGAGATATGCACAGAGAAACACAGAGACACACACAGAGACGCAGACACACATACACACAGATACACAGAGACACAGACACATATACACACAGAGACACAGATACACACATACAGAGACACACATGCACACAAAGCTCAGTAAATAAGTGGAATTAAATTAAAGTCTGTGTTTTGTGTCTGTGCTACTGGAAATGGAGTCTCAGGTTTGGCACTTGCATGCCAGGCAGACAGCCTGCCGCTGAGCTATCTACAGGCCTCATATTACTCTTTGACTCTGAGACAGAGTCTGGCCTGTAGGTGGGTTCTGGGAATTGAACTCAGATAAACAGTCTTGCACAGCAAGTGCTTTACTTGCTAAGCTAAATTAGCTATCTTGCTAGCCCAGCTTAGATTTTTTTATCAAAAGACACAACTAAGAACGAAAAGGCAGGGCTGGAGAGACTGCTCGCTCAGGGCTGCTCTTTTAGAGTCTTAGCCTCACATGGCAGCTCCCAACTACCTGTAACTCCAGTCTGAGAGGCTCGACACCCTATTCTAGCCTCTTCAGGCACTCAGACACATACGCAGGCCAACGCTCATGCTCACTGTGCTGGCTGGTTTGTATGTCAACTTGCCTCACGCCGGAGCCTCTGAGAGGGGGGAACCTCAACCGAGAGAAGGTCTCCATCAAACCAGGTTGTAGGGTGCCCTGGAGGGCGTTCCCTTAATTAGTGATTGATGTAAGAAGACTCAGCTCACTGTGGGTGGCACCACTATTGGGCTGGGGGTCCCAGGAATTATAAAAAAACATGCTAAATATGCCATGGAAAACAAGCCACTAAGCAGCGACCCCCCATGACCATCATTTCCTGCCTCCAGATTCCTGCTCTGATCTCTCCCTGCACAATGGACTACAAGCTGTAAGACTAAACCCTTTCTTCCCCAAGTTGTTCTTGACCAGTGTTCTACCACAGCAAAAGAAACGAAGCTAAGATGCCCATAAAATAATAAAAATAAAGTAAAATTTCAAAATAATAAATATATCATTTTTTCAAAAACTTAAGGAGACTCATAGAGAGTAGGAAAATATCTGTGATACACATATCAGGCAAAGGACGTGTCTCCAGAAAGTCTAGTTCCAAAATTAATGAAAAGGTCATATCCCTCCCCCTTTGGGGCAATGCAGGGATGGAACTCAGGGCATCTTACATGCAAGGCAAATGCTTTACAAATGAGCCACATCCCTAGTCCTTGGTTTTTTGAGTCCTCCCTATGTGGTCCAGGCTAACCTGAAACCCCAGTCATCCTGCCTCCACCTCACAGTTTAGGGATGACAACCATGCATCCACTTATTAATCTCCAGCTTCTCAAAAACATCCATAGAGAGGGTTTTTCAAACTTGCCAACACATAAATGTGGTCAACTACAACTGGGTACTTTTATGCACAGTCACCAGGGAGAACGGACAGTGGTAGATTCTTAGTTATACACTGCAGGAAGAAGGAAGAGTCGTGCCGCAGCCATTTTGGAAAAGGCTGTTGTCCTCTGAAGCTCAGACACGGGGTGACATAGCAGCTCCACCCCTCAGAACACACCCATAGAAGCATCAAGACGAGGTCATAAGAGTCACATAATACAGTGTTCTTAGTGCAATGACTGTGGACATCAAAACTCAGTGACAGATATGTAGACTGTCATGAGCCTGAACTCCGTGCAACCACATAAACAGTATATACATACACAGCTCTTATAAACAGTACCGGGCAAGTATAGATGTGACACCACACCCACAACTCATTTATATCCAAAGGTGGGCAGTTAGTGACTAGGACATGGTTTCAGGATAAGGAGCTAGTAATGTGTGTTTAGTTTGTGAAAATTCAAAGATATAAAGTTTATAATTTGTGAAAGTCACAAGTGTATGCATGACTATGTTACACTTTGGTAAAACTCTCTTGGAGATGGGGGTATGCCCCAGTGGTAGAGCCCGTGCCTAAAATCCCCCAGTGAGGGACTGGAGTGGTGTCTCAGTGGTAGAGCCCCTGCCTAGAATTTCCCAGTGAGGGATTCTTGAGTTTGATCCCCAGCAGGAGACAGGATAGGGACAGGTAATCTCTTGGAAATAAAAACAAAAATTAGGGGCTGGAGAGATGGCTCAGTGGTTAAGAGCACTGACAGCTCTTCCAGAGGTCCTGAGTTCAATTCCCAGCAACCACATGGTGGCTCACAACCATCTGTAATGGGATCCAATGCCCTCTTCTGGTATGTTTGAAGACCGCAACAGTGTACTCATACATAAAGTAAATAAGTCTTTTTTAAAAAACCAAAAATTAAGTAAAGCAGGAAAGGTTCTAGATCATTCCTGACTAGCTGTCAAGCCAGGACCCAAATCCATGTGCCTGAAATCTAGGATAGGAATGCAGCTTATCGGATCCCCACCTAAGCTGGTCTCTGCTAGGAGTGCTTTAGCCCCTCACTTTTTGTTGTTTTGTTTTTATTGAGACAGGGTCTCTCTAGCTCTGGCTGGCACGGAACTCCCTCTGTAGACCAGGCTGACCTTGAACTCACAGAACACCTGTCTTAGCCTCCCAAGTGCTGGGATCAAAGGCGAGCATAACCACACCCTGCATGTTCCCTCACTTATACATTTAATTTTATTATTTTATGTGTATTGGTGTCTTGCCTGCATGTATGTCTGTGAGCTACACATAGCAGTGCCTGTGGAGGCCAGAAAAAGACATCAGGTCCCTTGGAACTGGAGTTACAGACAAGTGTTAACTACCATGTGGGAGTGCTGGGAATTAAACCTGAATCCTCTGAAGAGCAACTAGTGCTCTTACCCATTGAGTCATGTGTACAGCCCTTTATTCCTTCATTTTAAAGGAACCAGGGGTGGAGGAGAGAATGATGCTAAGGTCACACGGGGTGTAGAGGGGTGTAGATGGCAGTGTCAGGCCCAGAACACAACCCTGCGGACGGGAAGAAGCATAACGTGAGGTGATATGGCCATCAAGGACAAACACATGTCACCTCAGATCAGCTGACTCCTCCTGGTTAGGCAATCCTCAACATGCTCCTGAACTCTCCCCTGCCTCCAGGCTCCTCTGAAAGTAGCTTCCAAAATGAGTTGGGCTCGGTCGGTGAAAGCTGACATCTCAGCAGTGTGCTCAGCCACAGGACTTTGGATAGCCATGTTTACTACAGATGCATGGTCTGGCCAGGCATGTGGCTATACATTGTTTTGATCCAAGCACTTGGGAGGCAGAGGCAGGTGGATCTCTGTGAACCTGTGTAGCAGAGCAGCTAGGGCTACACAATGAGACACTGTGTCAAGAATAGAGTAGAACAGAATAAAATAGAAAATGTTGGTGACAAATGGGACATGTCCAGCCACACACACTGAGGTTGTCTAAACTGACGGACATCCCAATGGTCCTGCTGCCCAGATGTTCTCTGTGCATGGCCACCTCATCTGTGAGCCCTTCCTCCAGCCTCTATGCCAGTCTTTATCTCTGTGAACCCCTCATGACCTCGTTTGGAATGGGTGTGCTGGGGTTGGTATGTCTCCTCCATCCAGCCAGCACTACCCCCCTCGGTCCCCCCCCACAGCACCTGTTAACTCATGTCTGCCTCTAGAATTTGGGCCAGGCCAGGAACACAGCAGCTTCAGCAAATGTTTAAGGAATTAAGAAAAGAATGGAGTTCATGAATCAAGGATAATCTTGGCTCGCAGGCCTTGGGGACTCTTCTGAAATCCTTTCCCTGACCTCTAGCTCTGCTAACCCACCAAGGTCTCATCTGTTTCGATGCCAGAATGTATTGGGGACTGATTGCATCACACACACACACACACACACACACACACACACACACACACAGGTGCCCACAGCCCCCACCAACCAGGCCTCAGGGCCCCTCTGTGGGGCTATTAGGAAGTATCTGGCTTCCCGTCTGCAAGCCATCTGTCCCTCTATAACTGGTTCACTGGCTCTTCTCCAGGGGTACTTGAGGTCCACTTTAGGTCAGATATTTCCCAGAGACTGGCTGCTAATAAGGGTTCCTAACACCCTGTGAAAAGCATCTCTGAACTTCCACATCACAGTGGTTAGCTGGCCCAGCTCAGTGCCACTGAGTATGTGGACAAGGAAGGGTGCAGGCCATGGGAGTGGCTGCTGTGAACAGTGAAGCTACCTGGCCTGTCTAGCTCCCTCGGCCCCAGGTCCAGCTGCTCAGAAAAGCTCCTGCCCACCAGACCCTGTATGTAAGACCCTGCCTACAGGACACAGTGTTGGCAGGGGGCAGTAGAGTGCAACCTAGAGGGCCAGGCTCAACCTGACACTACCCAGACAGGGACTTGCAAGAGACTCTCCTTATTGTCCACAGCAGGAAAACAAAATCCTCCATTGTCACCATGGAGCAGTTTGTAGTCAAGAGTAACACCTAGGGGCTGGAGAGATGGTTCATCGGTTAAGAGCACTGACTGCTTTTCCAAAGGTCCTGAGTTCGATTCCCAGTGAACTCATACATTAAATAAATAAATAGAAAAGGAAAAACCAAATACTACTAGTAGCTGTTGTAGAAATTAAAAAAAAAAAGGAACACCTAAATAAGGCCTAGCGCACATTTGTTTTAGGAGACAGGATTTTATGTAGCTCAGGTTGGCCTTGAACTTCTGATCCTCCTGTCTCTACCCTCTGAGCACAGGGCTATGGTGCAGGAGATCAGACCCAAGGCCTTATATGTGCTGAGCAAGAACTCTTTCAATAGAGACAGATCCCAGCCCTTAATAACAGCTGTTGACACACAAGGCCCAGATCTCAACTTAGGCGGAGATAGGAAGTAGAAACCCTTCTGACACTGAACTGTATCCTGGCTTGGAGCTCGGAGCCAAGGACTATCGTTTTAAAGCACAGAATTTATGAGTCAGACTCATCCTTAGAGATGGGGCTCCCAGTCCTGGCTCTGCCATGCACTAGCTGGTATTTCATCTCTCTGGTCCTTAGTGTCCACATTTCAAGATGGACCCTGAACAAACTGGCATGTGTCAGCACTTTAGTCTGGCAGAGTATGATAAAATGACCATTATTCCAATGGTGATTATCAAGAATCTATCACAGAATCTGGGTCTCCTTGGAGAGTCTGTGCCCTCTCCAGCTCTGGCTACAGCTGGAATGGTAACACCTTGGTCACAGTCTGGGCTTGCTCTGTGCATGGGATACACCCCAAGTTACACTGTATACTGACCTGAACCAGCTGAGGGACTCCCCTCACCCTGAGGTGTTAGGACAGGTTGGGAAGCTGTTTTAGGAAGACCCAGAATTAGGGTCCTTCTACTTACTGCCCCCTGCCCCATTTGGGCCACTTACCAGGATAGTTGTGACCACCAGAGTCTTGTTAGCTAGAGTCTGCGACAGGTTGATGTCCAGGGTGGTAGCGTTCATGGCCAGGGTCCGGTTAGAGTACCACACCCCTATCTGGGGACAGACAGGGTGTCATCAGCACATAGCCTGTTCATATTCATGGACGCCTCAAAGACCAAATCCCAGCAGGGCTCTGGCATCACCCTGGGCCTGCTCACCTCACGGTGGCCCTGGCGGGACTTCTCCAGGATGCGCAGTGTGTAGTTGGTCCTCTGCCCTTTGCTGTTGAACTCAACCCGCCCGGTCAGCCCATCATACTCTACCTAGCAGGGCGGGAGGCGGGGCAGAGGGAGGGGAGGCGGGGCCCAGAGATGGGCAGAAAGGCCAAGCAGGAATGAGGTGGCAGCAGAGAAAGGCACAGAGAGAAGTGGAGGAGGAAGAGGGTCAAAGAAAGAACAGAAACAGGGGAGCCAGACCCAGAGAGCACACAATCCCCACAGGGACAGTGGCATGGTCAGACAGGACACAGGACAGTTGGCATGGGGAGAAGGCAGAGGGAGGGCAGGGTGGACACAGTCAGTGCCCCTGTCTGAGGCGGCTGCTGATCCCATCTACCTCCACACCCCTCTCTCCTGGCTCACCATGCGCAGGTAGTTCATGAGGCTGGTCCCATGGGGCCAAATGTTGGCTGAAGTGCAGGCCAGTGGCTTGATGCCAATCTCCTGGCTTCGGTTCAGCTCTCGGACAGCACTTACCACCACGTGCACAGCGTCAAACATCAGGGCTGCAGACAGCTGAGTGGGAGGAGGTAAGGCAGCACGGGAAGGTGTCAGTGTAGTTGGGGATCCCCCAAGGTCCCCTCTGGGGTCACCTGAACCCTCAGATAACGCCTATCTTTGCAGGAGTAGGTAGGTCAGGGAGAGGGAGGGGATATGAATGACTGGGGTAAAGTGTAGTGTCACGTGCTTGCTGAGGCTGTACAGGGCCGTGCCTGTTTGAAGAGGGTTATTCCTGAGTTTGTTGTTTTGTCATTATTACTATCATTTTTTTTCTGGTTCTATAAGACAGGGCTTCACATAGTTCAGGCTGGCCTGGAACTGGATATGTAACTGAGGCTGGTCTTGAACTCCTGATCCATCTGTCTCTATCTACCAAATGTTGGGATTATAGGCATGTGCCACCATACTTGGCTTGTCTGAGAGGAGTTAACCTGGACAGCCAGTTGTCTTCCTGAGTTTCCAGGTCTGCATGGTTAAGTGGGCAGGACAGCCATGGTGCCATCTTCGTGTGCCCGGGACCCATGCGGCCTTGGGTACCAGAGGATTCCAGTATGATCAGAATGAGATTCATAAGCCCTGTCCCCAGAGTCAGTGCACAGTATGTCTCATGTGCCCGTGGGTGTCTGTGTGCTCACCGCAGGGCCAGGGTAGGTGCTGGCTTCACAGTTCTCCCTCCAGGACATGTTGAGGCTGCGGACAAACTCTGGGTAGAAGGGATGGGAGGTGTTGAACATGGAAAAGCCCAGGATGTTAGAGGAGTCCTCTACGATACCGTCCAGATGCAGGATGGGAAAGTCCTGGGACCACGAAGAAGAGGGATAAGGCCTGAGACAAGACTGAAGTAGGGAAGTGAGGTAGGTGGAAGTTGGGGGGTGGGGGTGGGTAATAGGTCAGGGTACGTACCATGGTGGTGAGGATGTACTTGTAAAACGCTGAGGTCATTCCTAGCTCCGAAGCCTGGAGAACACGGGAGAGGCCGAGAGGCAGAGAACGGGGGAACCCAAGAGGGGAAGAGAGATTTAGAGACAGGCCTGGTGAGGAGACACCCAGTGGAAAACACAGTAAGAGACACCCAGACAGAATGAGCAAGCAGGAGATACAAGTGAGGGCAGAAGGGACCTGGGTCCCTTGCATTCCACCTCGATGACTGGTGCCAGGCAAAACAGAGAACAGGGCTCTAGGATGTCTACTGTTACCAGTGAAGGCACTCAAAACTTCCTACCGGAGACAAATGGAAGCCTGGGACATGGGATCGGCAGGGACAGAAACCTTACCTTTACCCCTAAGACATCCAATGTCATTGGCACTGCCAATGTTTAGGGCTCAGCCTAGTCAATCATCCATCAGAAAAGAGCCCGGCTGCCGGGCCTAGGGGCACGGGCCTGTAAACCCAGCTACTCAAATGGCTTAAGCCTGCCTGGGTTACAGAGTGAGCTTAAGGCCAGACCGGGTAACTTTGGAAGATCTTGGCTCAAATGAGACAGAATGGCTGAGGATTCAGCTCAATGGCACAGCCCTCAACTAACGGACACAAGGCCCCAGATTCAATTCCCAGAAACACCAAAAGAAAATGAGGAGGGAGGGAGGGGCAGGGAGGGAAGGCAAGGAGAGAGGAGGATAGGAAAGGGAGAGGTGGAAGGAAGGAAGGAAGAAGGAGGGAGGGAGGGAGAGGAGAAAATGAAATTCTGCAATTGAAAGCAATCAACTAGAATCCCAGGTTCCTAATTTGGGGCCCCTCCATCTTATGATCCTCCAGGAGGACAGACTGCAAGAGCCTCCTCACACAAGAACCCCCATCCTGACCCCACACGAGAATTCTAACATTTCAGGGCTCCAGCTTGTACTACTAGTGGGGCAGAAGCTGGGCTTACACACATGGATATCAGGGAAGAGCAAGACAGAAGAGAGGAGACCTCAATGCACACAGTACCCTGGGAGAGAGAGGCTGAGGTCTCTGCCCAGGAGGCCTGGCAACCCAGAGTGTCTTCCCTAAGCCCTCTATATCCTCAAGAGCCTGATCAACACTTCTTCCGGCAGCCTATGATCAGCAGTGACATAATGGTTTTAATTAAGAGAAAAATGAAAACAAATGGAGAAAATAATACAAATTTGATTATAGAGAAAAATTAAGCCCAGAGAAGGGGATGAATGGTTAATGAGTGTGGCTCACTAATGGATGGAATGAGTGAAGCCCATGGGGAAAGGTCCTGGTGCTCTGGGCCCTTGCCCCTAGAAGCCCAGCTTCCATGTCTATATGATGCTCAGGGTATCTGCCCTGAATGGCGGGAAAGAACCCCAGTTAAAGATATACACAGAGCTCCAAGGAAAACCCTAAAGTTCTCAAGTTCAAGATCAGCCTGAACTACCCGAAGAGGTATCTCGACTCAAAAACAACAGTGGCTAGAGAGATGGCTCTGCAGTTAGAAGTGTGTACTGCACTTGCAGAACACCCGAGTTCAATTCCCAGCACCCACTTGGCTCACAACTGCCTGTAACACAGTCCCAGGGGAATCCCACACCTCTGGCTTCCAAAGGGACCAGCACTTACACACATATACCCTTCCCCACACCTATACATAATTAAAACAATAAATATTTTTAAAAAGAAACAAACCCACAGCAACAACAAAGTCTTAAAGACTGATGACTCAGATGTCCACTCTGGACCAGAGTGGTTCTAAGGACTTTCCCTGCTGCAGACTCACCGCCCTCCTCACAAGCCAAAGAGGTAAGACCAACTGATGGCTGTGTTTTACAGACAAAAAGAGGGACTGTTGCAGGTCATGTGACCAGGGAGCTGCAAAACAGACCCTACAAAGCCCACTTCCCACCACTGAGGTTATCTGTCCCCCTAGTTCTATGGAAAATAAGAGGAGGGGACCCACCTTACGGAGGACAAGATGGGAGATGGACGCATTGGCATCAATGATGATGGTGGACACTTTGTCATCTCGGATCTCCTTGAGCAGTGGCGTGGGGTCCCGGCTGTCATCAAGCATCCTCACGGATAGTGTCTCCTTGGAGATGAGAAAGCCTCGCACCAAGTCTTCTAACCGCAACAGGCCTGAAGGAGGGCCAGGCCCCGCATTAGAGCCCTTCCTCTGCCTGCCCAGACACAGCTCACAAATGTTCCTTCCCCTCTCCCAGCAATGTCAGCTGGACTGAAGGCTGGAGGGCATGCTCAGAAGATGGAGTAGCTGTTTCTGGAACAGCTGGGGCTCTTGGGACACTGGGCTTGGGGAATTCTTTGAGGGATTCCCAAGTGAACCCCCCTGTAAGTAATGTTCCCAGACTTCAGATGTCTCACCTCCCCCTTCCTAACCACTCACTGGAATGTCTGACACAGCACATGACTGACTCCTCCACCTGTCTTCACCCTCCAGGAGACAGCCAATCGCTATGAGCTGGTTCTCTGGCCAGAGTCTTGGTGGTAGCCTCTTTCTTTCCCTCACTTACCTAGTCTCTATCTTTGAAACACATCAGAGCCTGACACACCACACCACACAGTCACCTCAGCCTGGCATAAGCCACTGTCATCTCTTGCCTCCTTCATTGGCCACACTTGCTTGAGTCTGCTCCCCACACAGCAGCCAGAGCGATGGAAAGAGATGTGGCCCTGGTCTGTGCCAAGCTTTTCATCTCCTCTGTCATTTAGTGCTTGCACTTGGTCTAGCTACATGGGCCTCTTCATTGTCTTGCAGTCAGCCTTCAGTCCTGGCTGTCCCTCTACTTGGGACCCCATTTCTCTGGGTTCCTCCATGGCTGACCGCTGACCTTTCCTCGGATGACAATGTCTCTGAGAGGCCCACAGCCACTACGTTACCTACCTCTACTCCTATTGTATGACCTCCCTCCTTCTCCAGAGAATTGACCCTACCAACCAGACAGGGGTTTTGCCTGACTTCTGTCATTGGAAAGATCTGACAAGGACAACCATTTGTATCTACCTCACTCTGTGGCTGTCCTAACACAAGAGTCTGACATACAGCAGCTGCTCAGTAAGAACCTCCAGAAAGAGAAACTCCTTCTAGGAGCTGCAAAGCTCAGTAATCCCCCCCCCCCAACTCCACACTCTCAGCCCGCCCCCGGGCTACCACGCTTGAATATCTCAAAGAGTGTCACAGCCAATGTGCTCACTCGAGCAGACTGCTCTCCTCTACTGAGTTCTGGTATCACCCACGACCTGCACACCCTGCTCTGCCCCATCCAACTCTCCTCAAGGAGGCTTGGCTTGACAGCCAACTGCCACCATCTCACCCAACCCACTTCTGCATCCTTTTGGTCTCTCTGATACACGTGTGCCACTACCGTCTGTCACTTCTCCATATACAGATCTGACCATGTCTCCTCATTCTGTGCTGCTGCTTGGAAATCTCCAAAGGTTCTCTGACCCCTCAACTTCACTGTTCCACACTCTGGCCTCGGGACCTCTAGGAGGTTGTGTTCTGGGGTCCTCCACATCTGTCCCACCAAGGCCCCTGATCACAATATACTCTCCAATGCTTCAAGTTCAGCTTAGAGGTAGCATTCCTAGGATATGGGCTCTGAGCCTCCCAGATGGCTCAGAACCCCTTCTTAAGGCCCCACACAGCTCCTGGCGGCTGTGTCTGTGCCCTGTGATTCTGAACTCCTGAACCACTCTGTGGCCTGAGGCCTTCCCTGGACCAAGAGCTACACACAGAGGGCAGTTACAAGTAAAATGACATGGTAAATACATATGAACATGTCAAATAAAATCTAATATTTTATACACTAATTCAAAATTAATAACACATTTTTAAAAGTTATGTGCCTCCAGGCAGTGGTGGTGCATGCCTTTAATCCCAGCACTTGGGAGGCAGAGACAGGTGGATTCTGAGTTCGAGGCCAGCCTGGTCTACAGAGGGAGTTCCAGGACAGCCACGGCTACAACAGAGAAACCCTGTCTCGAAAACAAACAAACAAACAAACAAACAAAGTTATGTGCCAGCACTGCCCCCTGCCCCCTCTGCTATCCCAAAAGCCTGGTAAGAGCTGGGCAAAAGGAGTTCATTGTCACATGGGTCTCTCTGGGACAAGAGGGGCAGGCAGTCTATGGAACCAGATGTCCAAGTTCCTGAAGGGGAAAGGCACAGGGGGAATGAGAAGAGCCAGGTCCCTGCTAGCCCAGGGAACGCTGTGGAACACTAGGGCTCTTGGGACAGGGTGCCTAAAGAGAATGGGAACAGAAGACCCAGCTCTCGCTCACATTCAGCCTTGGCGCAGATGAGGCTAGCTGAGGGGTAGTTAAAGGACTTGAGGATTCGGGAGACTGCCAGGCTGACATCTTCATTACTGGGGTACAGGCTGACAGATGCGAAGCGAAGGTACTGAAGACGGGGTGTCTCCTCGGGGCCCACCTTGATGTGGGGAATCTGGACAAAAAGGGAGATGCTGCTTGCCAGGGACTCAAGTCTCATCCCCACACCCTCTCCCGCCACACTCCAACCTCACCTCCTTCTCTCCACAGATATGGCTCACAGTGGAGGCAGACGCTGGGCTGGAGGAGGGTCCCAAGACAGACACAACCCCCTTGGGCAGGATCTGACACACTGTGAAGGGCAGAGAAGAAACCAGAATCAGGGACCCTCTGCTTCTGTTCTTGCCCCACCCTCAGGAAACTGACCGGGTCCAAGAGAGGATCCAGAGGGTCAGAGCTGTGGGTTCCCCCTCCACCAGCCTGGATCCCAGAAGACCAGTCCCTGGTCTGCTCATACAGAGGGAGCCATGGGGGACAAAGCCACAGATAGACAGGCCAAGCCAAGAGAACAGGGGAAAGCATGTGGACACCATCGTGTGTGTATCTATGTGTGTGTGTATGTGCACTGAGGCAAGGTCTCACCATACAGCCCAGGCTGCCCTGGATCTTAGATGTAAACAATACTAGCCTTGAACTCACACCCTTCCTGCCTGGGCCTTCAAGTACTGGGACTACAGGCCTGCACCACTGTGTCCAGCTCTGTGAGTCTCCTTTTGAACTGTAAAGCAAGAGCTGGCTTCCTCTCCCTTCTGACTTCTTCAGTCACTCTACTACCCATAATGCCCTCCCTGTGAAACCAGCACTTGATCTGAGTGGTGAATGAGGTGGGTGGAGTGTGCCTTGAGCTGGCCATCCTCAAGTAGGGCAGGGTTACAGAGGACGGAGAGGAGACGGACAGGAAAAGAATCTGGCGACAAATAAGAGGCGGGACATCAGTTCTCAGAGGAGAGACGGATAGCAAGGACCATTTTCAGACATCTGGTCCTGTGCAAATAGTGGGACTTTCAACACGGAGGGCACAGAAGGAATGAGCCTGGTGGAGACACATCTTTCAGATGCTGTGAGCGAGCCATGCCAGGATCTCAGGATGGCTTAAGAGAACAGTCTGGCTGGGCTGTTTGGAAAGCTTGCCTAGAACGTGTGAGGCCACGGTGGGGTTAGTGGAGGGAAGAGGACAACACAGAGAACGGAAAGGAAAAGAATATAAATTAGAGCGCACTGAAAGGACTGTGGACTAATCTCAGACATGGCTGTGGAGCTCATGATTTCCTAGGATTATCTCATGAGCGGCCAGATCCAGTTACTCTACAGACATGCCAGGAATCTCCCTTTGACTGTAGGCCCCTGCTTTCCTCAGACTCGGTTTCACTTTCAGGATCCCCTCAAACACACACTGACTCCAGCTGGTCAAGATGGCCTCACCCACACCCTGTTCCTGGGCTCAACTCTAGTGCACACCTGTTCTTCCCTCTGCCTTTTCAAGCCTCCACCATCTCAGTTTCTTCCAGACTGTGTCTGTGATGTACCAGTCCAAAAGCCTGAAACACAGTTTACCCATTCTCCCCGCTGGTGATTTGAAACCCATATGATCTAACAAAGCTCATGATAAGGCCTGTGAGTAAGTAAATTGAAGTAAACTGTTTATACATTTGTTTATGGATTGTGCTTAGGGTCAAACACACATTATGAATGCTAAGTGGGGCACATCTCAGTCCTAACCGGTCTGTTGTTTTGAGTTTGGGTTTGCGTTTGGTTTGTTTTTCATGAAAGATCTTACTTTAAGCTCAGGCTGACCTGAAACTCACTGTAGCCAAGATTGGCTTAAAATTCACAGCAACTCTCCTGCTACAGCCTTCCAAGTGCTGAGACTATAGGTGGAGCCGCCATGCCCAGTATAAAAACATGTCTTTTGGTTTGTTTTGTTTTTCAAGGCAGGGTCTTTCTCTGTGTAGACCAGGCTGGTCTCAAACTCCCAGAGATATACCTGCCTCTGCCTCCCTAGTGCTGGGCTTAAAGGTGTGCCCTGCTAAAATGTGTTTTAAGGCAGAAGGTTGCAAAGAACTATGATCCCAGCGCAGCTAGGCAAGTGTGCTGTTTTGTTTTTGTCAATCTAACATAAACTACAGTCATCTGGGAAGCGGGAACCATGACCGAGGTGCTTCTTCCATCAGATTGGCCTGCAGGTAAGACTATGGGGGTGATTGATTAATGACTGAAGCGGGAGGGCTAGCCAGCTGTGGGTGGTGCTGCCCCTGGGAAGGTGGACGTGGGGGTGTGTAGGAAAGCAAGCCAAGAGAAGCAAGCCAGTGCTCCTCCGTGGCCTCTGCTTCAGTTCCGGCCTCCAGTTTCCTACCTTGAGTTCCTTTCCTGGCTTCCCTCCATACTGGCCTATTTAGCCTTCAATCTAAAATAAACCCTTTCCTCCACAAGTTGATTTTGGTCAGTGTTTTATTATGGCCACAAAAAGCAAACTAGGATAGCAGGTACTACCATTTACAGGGTCCGTGGTGAGCATCAGTAGATACTTGGCAGCCCTACCTACCACAGGGCAAGCCTGCTCTGTAGGGTGAGCTGGAACAGTGCTTACCCCACCTCCTGCTCACCTGCAGCACACCCCAGGCTAGACTGTTCCACAACACCTTTCCTGACCCACCAGGGAACTTTAAAGCCCCAAGCCTCAGTGCCTGGGCCTCTCAACCCAGCTGCAGAACAGAAACTGTTTCACTGTTTCACACTGTGAAACAGAGTCAGGCAGGCAGGGAGGGAGCAGGTGCAAGCAGATGAGAACAAGGCTGAGCTGAGGAGGCCAGGGGTAGAGGGACTGACGGAGGCCCCACTTGCCCTCCTCACCCCACGCCCCCGAGGCCCCGCTCACTGGTGTCCGTGGTCTCGTACTGGCTGTCCCGCTGCAGCTCAAAGATGTCTACTTCCACTCGGGCCTTGGCTGGGACCTCGATGATCCCATTGATCTGCTCTCGGGCCAGGGCCAGGGCCAGACGCTCACCACGGCCACACACGGTCTGGTCATCCAGGATTGCAGCTGAGAGGAGACAGGAGTTGGGAGGGGCCAGGTTCCTGGAGCCTGAGAAAGGATAGCTGTGGGGTCTTAGATTGGTGGCCTCTAGAGTAGAGGGAGTATAGGTATAAAGGGGCCTAGACTCCTGGATCTGAGGCTGGATGGCAGAGTATCTGGACTCCTGGGTCCAGAGGAGAAGCTGGGGCCAGAGCACTTTGGCGCTAGTATGCCTGAGCTCCCAGGAGGGGCCTGGAGGGAGAGTTTCTGAGGAGGCAGGGTGCTGGGGCCTCACCCATGCGCAGTGATGACAGCACCTGGCAGCTGGGGTTGGCGAAGGCAACTATCAGCAGCAGCAGCAGCTCAGCCGGCATCTTCCTCCCCTCCTCATGGGGACGCAGCTGCCGCGGCCCCCACTCGCCACCTGCAGAGAGACCCCCCCAGTCCCAAGGGAGATGGCCAATGTGGGGGGGAAGCATCCCTTAGGAAAGCTGCTGGATGGGGTGGCAAGCATAGTCCTCCCAGACATCACTGGGGAGGAATACACAGTTCTGAAAGACCCAGCTCACTGGGGACACCAAGCTCATAGTCCTGAGCTCTGGAAGATGGAACGGTCAGAGGTCACAGATATGACAGGAATTACTAGAAATTTCAAGTAGGAGTGATCCTGGGGACTAGCCCCATCCCAACAGGAAACTGAAAAGTGCTACCACCACCCCAGTCCCGCCCCTGTCTCTGGGCAGGCAGCTGTTACTAGGCAACAGAAACTGGCTGGAGAGGATGCAGTAGTTGCTAGGCAACCCCATCCCAAGCCTCACTTGCCACCTTCCTGACGTCCCTGATTCCCACAATCCCATGGGAGAGAGGCCGGGTACCCAGGGTCTGAGAGGTGAAAGAATCTCAGAATTAGGAAACTTGGGAAGGGGTGGAAGGGAGAGAAGGAGCAAGGGAGGGAGTCAGGAAGGGAGGGACACAGCAAAGAACCTAAAGAGAGTACAGAGGAAAGAGAACGGAGCAAAAAGAAAAAGTATCTGATGAGAGGCTGCAAAAGGAAAGCTGCTGGGACTCAGAATGTGAGAAAGGGAGGGAGAGCAGGCAGATATGAAAGTGTAGACGGATGGCAGGAACTGCTAGAAACAAGACAGAAGGAGAGCAGAAGGAATCAGAGACAGGACTGGGAGAGAGACAGGGAAGGGACTGAAAGATGTGGGCATAAGGACAGACACAAGGGAAAGGGAACAGGGCAAGACCAAACAAGGGGCTATCAGTGCCTGGGTGTGGGTGAGCAACTGGAAGAGAAAGACAGAGAACAGGGAGAGGCACCGACTGACTCAGGAGACCAGAGAGTCTAGTAGGAAAAAGGAAAGCGGGAAGACTGTCCGCAAGAGGTGGGTACTGAAACCCTGCCTGCACCCTGTTCCGGGGATCTGGGGTATGGTACACGACTTCCCCTCACAGATCTAGCCTTGGGGAGTCCAGGTTTTCTCTGGTCACTCCAGGCCTTTGGCAGTGTAATTGTCAGGCAGGATGTGTTTTGCCAGATGTGCACAAGGATCTCTGGGCCTGGTTGTAGACCATGTTCCAATGGAAGAGGGTTATTGCAGAGCCCAGTGTGTCTAGTGTCCCCTGACATCTCACCTGTCACCATGGAAAGAACTCCCAGAAAGGGCAGAGTCACAAGCCAAGGCTTAGAATTGGCTTCTCTGGCCAGAAAAGTTCAGGCCAAGGAGAAAGGGTGCCTAATCAGTCCTACACTTGCCCCTACTTCACTGGGTGACCTTGAGAAAGTCCTCCCCCATACCCCTCAGCCTTTGGTGAGGAGAGCTGAGGAATAGGAGGGCATGCTCAACAGACTGGTGGCTGCAGACTGCAATTTAGATCTAATGTGGAGGCTTGACCAGGACAGAGGAGCAAGGAATTCTGGGAAAGCTAGAAGGAGAGTTCTCAAGGGGAAGGGCAGGAGGGAGGGGGGTTCATCCTGGGACATCTGGAACAAATGGGGATCAGGAACTACAGACAAAAAGACTGAGATGGGGTAGAAGGGCAGGGACCCACAGGTGGCAGACACAGATGGGAGCCAAAGGACAGAGGCACAGTGCAGAGACGGTCTATGGGAAGCAAATGAACACAGAGCTCCATGCACAGAAAGATAGCCCCCCAAAGTGATGACTACAGCTAAGTGGGGGAAAGGACAGACACTAGGTAAGACATTCATACCAGGATGTAATTCCTGCAGTCTGGAGGCAGGGGGATCACTGTGAGTTTGAGGCTAGCCTATGTTGCATAGTGAATCCCTGGACTACAGAGTTAGACCCTATCTCAAAAACAAAGAGAGACCAGAGGAACAGATGGAAAATGCAAGGAGGAGCAGGGTCAGGTCAGTCCAGGGCTCACAGACCCAGAGACTCAGACTAGGCAGATACAGACGGATGGAAACAGCCAGCAACAGAGGGGAGCTGAGGAGAATGGGCCAGGCCCTACAAGCTGGAGGAGAGACAAGCAAGGGGAGATACATGCAAAGGACAAGAGGCAGACAGGAGAAGAGAGAGGGCCAAAAGATGAATAGCAACAAGTATAAGAACCAAGGGGCCAGCAAGGTGTGGTGACACACACCCGTAATACCAGCGATCAGCAGGCAGAGGCAGGAGAGTCAGGAGTTCAAAGCCAGACCCAGCTCCATGGGGATTTCCAGGCTAGCCTGGGCTATAGGAAACCCTGTCTCCAAAAGCAGAACAACCAACCAACCACAGGGAGCAGAGAAAGAAACATGATAACTCTGACGAGAGAGTCAGCCTGAGATAGTCACACAGAGAGTATGAGCTAGGGACGAGCTGCATAGCAGCCTAAAGAGGCCGAGGCCAGAGGGGCAGAATCCAGGATGAAAAGGCTTGAGGAAGAAGCATACAGGGAGAGGGCTGACCACACAATCTAGAGAGGGGATGAGCCAGGAGGGAGACTGAGTCAAAGTGGATGCCCTGGAAGGGCATAGCAGCCCGCACAGAGGATCCCAGAGTCCCCAGCCCATGGGTACTGGGAAGGATGGAAGCTAAAAGGCCAGGTGGTGTGGTTCAGAAGTGGAGAGGCTGGGATAGTGGGTGGAAGAGCCAGGGCAGAAGCCAGGGAACAGAGAAGAGAGCAGTGGATGGGTAAGATTGGGGGCCCACAGTAGGGTCTGGGGGAGGGAAGCTGAAAAGCGAGAGATGAAGGCTGGAGGTGGAGAGGATCGGGCAAAGAATGAAAAGACAGAGTAGGAAGAAGACTAGATGAGAACTAGCATCTCATCAGAGACGGATACTGAGCCTGGCTTAGGAGAACAGCGGAGAACAGAGAAGTTGGGCAGAGTTGGACAGGCCCAGGAGACAGGCGAAATGCAGACTTGAAAATGTAAAGGCGTCTCCAGAAGACAGACAAGAGGTGCAATGGGACCGGGCCTAGGGTAAGGCTTAGTGAAAGAGGAGAGGGAGAGTGGGACACACACACACACACACACACACACACACACACACACACAAAGTCAGGAGCAGTGTGGGTCTGGGACCCAAAGCTTGGAAGAGGAACGATCCAGGAGCCAGTGAAGTGAGCTGGCTACCACAGGAGCCAGCCAGCCCACAGGACCCCGGAAGGCTGGGACTGAGAGCAGGTGTGAGGTGTGTACCCAGAAGTAAGGGTGAGAAAAGGAGAAGAGGTCGTGGAGAATGAGAGGTTGAGAGGGAGGGCACAAAGCAGCAAGGAATAGGTTCCTTGCCATCCATGGGGAGCAGGGACTGTGAGGGCCCCCCCCCTCTGCCAGCCGGACAGGGAGCCTGGCCTTCCAGGACCCAGGACCCAGCCCAATCCCCGCCCTGCAGACACTTACGGATCCTGGTGGGACGGAGGGCTGGGCTCCCTCGAGGCCCGAGGAACGACAACCAGGAGGTGCTCCGATGCTGGGTGCTGGTGAGGCTGGGGCCGGGGGAGAGGGCAGTCCACTGGGCCCCCTCCCCCGCCGCCGGCGGTGGCCCCCAACTAATCCAAAACGGTGTCTCCCCAGCAGCGGGGAGGAAGGACAGGTGGAAAAGCAAAGGGCGGGCCAGGAGGGGAGGAAGGGGAAAGGAGAAAATGGAGGAGAGAAGGGGAGAGAGGAGAGGGGGAAGGAGCAAACGGAGGGGAAGGAGGGAGGAAAGGAGGAGAGGAAGGTGAAAACGGAAGGGAGGGGGGCACAGGCAAAGCCGGGGGAGGGGGAAGCCGGCCCAGGAAAGGGCCCCCGCCCCCTCCCCTAGCCGGGCCGGCCTGGGGGGGGCACTGGGGGTGAGGACTGGGTGGAGAAAAGAAAGCCGGCCATCGGGAAGAAGTGGGGGAGGGGAGGGCCTGTTAGGGGGGAGGGGGCCGCCCCTTCCCCCCTCCCCCCAAAGCCTTGGCCCTGCCCTGGATGAGGCTGGGGCCGGGAGTCCTCAAGCCCTCAGTCCCCACGGGAAAAGCATGCTTGGGGGCCAGAAGAGGCCGGTCAATGAAGGGGCTGGCGAGGACAGGGTAACGGGCAGCCCTGGTGAGACCAAGAAGGGGGGCAGACGAGGTGGAGAGATGAGGTGGGAGGAGAGATGGAGAGAAGCAGGTGGAACGGGAAGGCGGAGGAGGGTGGGGTGTCCCGGGCCGGCCCGCTCTCGGTGGGAGGGCCTGGCCGCAGACTCTGGTCCCCTGTGAGCCGCAGCCGCTGGCGGCTCCGTGTCCCCAGCCGGGCCTGCCTCCTTGCTGCCGGCCGCTACTACCACTGCTGCCACCGCTCCTTCTCCCCTCCTAGGCCGCCGCCGCCTGCCCGCCCGCCCGCCCGCGCTGAGTCCTGGAGCGAGGGGGGGTAGGGTGGTGGTGGTGGTGGTGGTGGTGGTGGTGGTGGTGGTGGTGGTGGTGGTGGT
>JADRCH010000201.1:861024-886328 GCA_019843965.1 Rhynchomys soricoides | reverse complement strand
GTGGTGGTGGTGGTGGTGGTGGTGGTGGTGGTGGTGGTGGTGGTGGTAAGAGATGAAGGGAGGGAGGCAGGGAGGAGGGTGGGCAGGAGGAAGGGAGGAAGGCAGGCAGGGAGCAAGGAGGGAGGGGAGCAGAGGAGGGGGAGATCGCATTGGTCGGGGCTGGGGGGCCCTGCGAGGAGAATGCTGATGAGAAGAGCAGGCTGCACTGGATGAAGAGCCCACCCCTGGGGCCACCCCCTCCAACCACACCATGCCACCGCCCTGCCCAGGCAGCCCAGGGTTCTGGAGCCCATGGAGCTGAGAGGCATTGGTGGGGAGAACTGAGAGATGGGGAGAAAAGACTACAGAGATGGAGAAAAATGCAGAAAGACAGCCATCAAGACCCTAGAGAGGTCCACAAACTCCACAAGGCTAAGGATGGGGGAAAGCCAGACATAAAAAAGCAAGCCACATGAGGACAAGAAAACAGCATATGGGACACAGAGGTGTCTGAAGGTGGGAGAGGCCAGAGACAGAGGGGAAGACACAAAGACTCCTCAGAATAGGGAGCCATACACAGAAGGGGCAACCAGAAAGCATACACAGGGCCCAGTAAGCAAGGAGAGGTCCTCCTGATCAAGACACTCCCATGGGTATAGGAGACCCACAGAGACAATCATGTGGTTCATAGACACAAGAGGTCCACTGAGGCAGGCATGTCAAGCTGGTGGAAATGGAACTGGAAAGCCTCTGGAAACAGGCTGAAGATGTTGAGAGAGGAGGATGGGGATTCTCCATTGTCACAGAACTCCTGGGGACTCGTGGAGATGAGTGGGAAGCCAGAAGAGACCCTCATCTTCTAGTCACCTGAGCAGTGAGGCAGTGGGAGGGGGGTGCCAAAATGGCAGAGCTGAGAGAAGCCCTCTCTCTTAAGGAATACTGCCATCTCCCTGAGGGAGCCCAGAAGGGCAGGGGGATGGAGCAGAGAATCCACCACAGATCTTCAAGTGGGGGTGGGTGGCGAAGGGCTGGGTGTGTATGTTGGGGGGGGTGAGATTTGGGGGGAAGGAACATGACAGTTGGCGCTGAAGGCTGAGCCCGTGACTCACCACCCACCCCCATGCTCGTGATGGGGAGGAGACACTGACACTCTCACGTGCAGCCCCCAGCACATGTGACCACATGCCTCGCACACACAGTTGGCACGTGGCAACTCAAGCAGGTCTGGCTTGGTGAGCTCTGACTTTGTGGGACATGCCCAACATGTGACATAATCATCTGATCCTATAGGACCACCAGCCTTGTACATGTCTCTTTATCCTTCTAGGGTTAACAGCTACAGTCTCCTTAACACCCACACTCAGCTCTAGCTAAGCCTGAGGCCAGTACTTCATGCCTGCCTCTATTTCTTTGCTGATCAGGGATGGCATCATCCACCCTCTCTGGATATAATTTGTCCCAAAAGGCCCAGTCCAGTACTAGCACTGCAAAATGTCTGACTTTTTCAGGGAAAGGACCTAACCAGCCCAAATTAAGTAGGGATGCCCAAGCAGGTTTACAGAGAGGAGCCTGAGAAGCTAAGCTGGGACCTCAAGAGGGAAAAGGAGGCCTTAGCAGGAACAAAATACTACCTGCAATCCCAGAGCCTGCCAAAAGCTCAGAGGAGTTTGCACTTTGGCTCCTACATAGGTGACTTCATCCCAAGGGCAAACAGCTAGGCCCAAACCTTAGAGCTCACTACCTCCCACCAACTGCTTTATTTTAAATAAATGCTTAATCTTTTATTTTAAGAATCTGCTGTCTCCCCCTCACTCTTCCCCTATCCTTTGCTTTGCTCTTCTTGAAGTCAACCATTCACCCTATGACCCCACACAATTCATCCACCAGGGAACTGAGTAAAGACCTAGGAAATCATCTCCTGGGGTGGAATGATGGCTTTCTTCTCTCCCCCTGGGAACTTGGACACAGGACTTCTCTGGGCCTCTTTCTTAGCACCTCATGGTAACTGTTTGTCTCTAAGAGGATTGGTAGAATTAAATAATGCAATGGAAAGCACTGGGTAGAACTCCTATTGTCACATAACACACTCAGATGTCAGCTACCACTAGGCACTGTGAGATACTAATCAGATACTAAAAATAAGTCCTTGAGTCAGGTGTAGTGATGCACACACCTTTAATCCCAGCAGGCAGACAGAAGCAGGCCAGCCTGGACTACATAGAATTGGTTTCAGGGCAGCCAGGGTTACATAGAGACACTCTCAAACATTACTTTCTATATAGCAGTATTTATTTAGTGTCTTACAACCCTGGGACAAGGACTACCATCTCTTTTCAGAGATAAAGAGACTGAAACGGAGTGGAGTTGTTTTGCCCAAAGTCACAGCCAGGAAGGGCCAGGGCCAGGGAACAGGCAAAGCAGCCTTGGTAGAACATGTAGGTGTCTACTGTTAGGGAGTCTACTGAGAAGTTAGGACACCTAGTTAGACATCAAAAGGAGGGCACACAAAAGGTGGCAACGGGAGAGTCAGACCTACCTGTGGTTCTATGTTCAATCCCCTCGTAGTTTTGGGGGCTTCAGTCGGAGAGATGGGAGACAGAGTTTGACCAGATGCACCTCTGATAACTCCCTTAACCTTGGCTTCAAAAAGGAGCTTCCAGAACACTTTGGTGTATTTGTGTGGAATCCAAATATAGATACTGGGCATACTCAAGTCACTCACCACCATATTGAATTCAGGTGTGTGTGCGTGTTCGAGTATACACACATCATGGTATGTGCAGAGGTCAGAGGACAACTTTCAGGAGTTCTCTCCTTCTACCTGTGAATCCCAGGGACAAAACTCAGCGACAGGCTTTCTAAGTGCCTTCACAAGTTGAACCCTCTCACTGGCTTTCCACTTTACTGTTTGTTTTTTGAAGATGGGGTAATGTAACCCCAGCTGGCCTTGAACGCACCGTGTAGTCCAGACTGGCCTTTTAACTCTGTGGACGGCCAGCCTCCACATTATTTTTGAGACAAGATCTCTCATTGAACCCGGAGCTCACCAATTCAGCTAGGTTGAGTAGCCAGCAAGCTCCCGGGATCTCCAGTTCTCCACCACCATAGTGCTATAATAGAAGTATCATGGACCTCTTTTATGTGGGTGCTGAGCATCCAAACTCAGGTCCTCATAGTTTGCAGTCCAAGCCCCTCTGAAAATAATGTCTATCAGCGCTAGACAACTTGCTCCCAAAGACCCTATTTTCAAGAGTCAGTTCTCTCCTTCCACCTTGTGGATCCCAGAGT
Organism: Rhynchomys soricoides; assembly: GCA_019843965.1. Classification (NCBI taxonomy): domain Eukaryota; kingdom Metazoa; phylum Chordata; class Mammalia; order Rodentia; family Muridae; genus Rhynchomys; species Rhynchomys soricoides. Next base: position 883,061 of record JADRCH010000201.1, on the reverse strand, counting down.
CAGAACTCCAGATCAAGCATAGCATGAGGCTTTACGAGCTGAACCATCTCCCTGGCTCTCCAACTTATTTTTGTCTGTTTGCTTTCTTGTCTCTCACAACCCTGGCTTGCCTGGAACTTCATGTGTTCCCAAGGAGTCCTTCCCATGCCTAGGGGTCCTGAACTGTGTGGAAGGGCAGTCACCCGGAAAGATGCCTTTAATCCTCACAACAGGAGAGGCAGAGTAAGGCGGATCTCTGTGAGGCCAGTCTGTTCACATAGCGGGACCCTGTCAAACAGAACAAGACCTGACTCGATCCACTATAAATCCCACAAACTTCCTTCTTCTGGACTTTCACCCCACACCCTCAGCTTCTTCCAAAGGTCCTCACTAACGGAGCCTCTCCTTTTTCCTTCCATTTCCCACTTCCTGTCACGTACTTTAGGCTTTCCTCTTCCTCTAAACTCCCTCTCCTAACATCTTGTTTCCATCCCACTCTTCATTTTCCCCTTTCATCCTCTTAATAGAAAAAAGTCTTAAGCCTTGTTTTGCCCCTTTCTGTGAGACTGCTGCTGCTTAGTTTCCTCTCCCATTCACGCCGAGTGGTGCTTCATTTTCTTGCCACTGGCCCCCAGAGGTTCTTGGACTGTAATTCGCAGGCCTCCAGGGCATTGCACGTCTCTACTTCCCACACTGCCCAAATCCCCTACGCCGACGCTTGCCAGGCGCCCCCAAGATGGCGCCTACAGCTTCGTCCCGCCTCCCGACGTCATCGCGCCGCTCTCTGCTCAACGCTGCCCTTCCGAGACATCAAAGGCGGAGTCCAAGAAGAGGTGGAAGAGGAAGAACCTCCAGGGAGGCTTAAGGAGGCGGGTACTATCCATCTGGAGGACGACCAGTGAGGGAATTTTGCTAGAGGATTGGCTGGGTGCAGCCTGATCCCGCCCCTCCGCACTATTGGCCGAGGCTTTAGAAACTTGAGCATTGATTGGTCTAACGACAGGGGCAGACAGCCGATGATTGGGCGCATTGCGCAGCGGCCCAAGCAGAAGGTGGGAGGAGCGTTGTTGAGGGCGGCCTGGGGTGAGAGCGAGGCTGCGGAGCAGGCGAGACGACGGGCGCTAGAGAGGACGCGGGGCTAGAGTGGCGGTGCAAAGGAACCTGCAGCCCGCGGCCCGGCCTGGGGCCGGCGAGACGGCCGAGGCGGGTGAGTTCCCGCGGGAGCGCAGAGGTCCGGCCCCACCCGGCGGCTTGCCCGCGTCATTCGGCCTGCACGCTGTCGGCCTGAAGATCGCGCCCCGGGTGCGGAGAGCGGAGCGGCCGTTGGCCGCCGGGCGCGCGGGGCGGGCGGGGGCCGTGCCGGGCGGCGGGTGGAATAGGGGGACTGGAGTTGAGTGCGGGGCTGAGTGAGGAGGGGCAGGGCTCGGGCTGCAGGCCGGGGACCGACCTTGGCGGGAAGGGGAGGTCCCAGAGCTGCCTCGCCGGAGGGCTCTCTGGTTGCATGGGGTATCGTGGCCACGGGTGGGTGCGCTGGGATGGGTCCAGGATCGAAAGGGGACGGTTAGAGGACTCTTGGGTGCCGGGGTAGGGAGCTGATCCGAGAAAGGAGGTAATTCAGGGAGGAAAATCGATTTCTGCCTGGAAATGCAGAGAAGAGTTTGAGGTATCTTTAGAGCGAAGGGAAAGATCAGGTGTGGAAAACGGAGTTATGCTGACATGGAAGGCCGATAAACGCATGAAAGTGGGGGTTGGAATACCCTGGAAAGTGTTGACAGCGGTCTTTATATTCTTATGGGTCTCCATAGATTGAGCTGGAGGGGAGGGATTGTTTTGTTTTAGGTACAGGTTAAGTAGGCCAAAGTGAATATTTGGGCAATCGTGGTTGAATTTGGAGAGAAGATGTGTGCTACAGAGAGTAGTCTAGGAATTTGGGGGATGTACCATACTGATAACTTTGGAGATCTGGGTATCCCCATAGTTGTATGCTGGTGAGAAGGATTAAGTACGAAGAGGGCTTCTTTTTGCAGGGTTTGTGTATAGATGGGGATTCTAAGTGACAGACATTGGAAACCCTGAGTGAGATAGGTGAAAGGTTAAACTACTATGAAGGATAGGCTGGCTATTCCTGGACAAGATTACAAAAAAGGAGAAATTCAATTTGTATGAAATGGGGATCTGAAAGTTCCTGGAGTGGGTTAGGATGAATTTGGGTCTCAGAAAAAATGTTTAGGTTGATACCGTAAGGGGGGGGGGGTTCTCAGCTGGACCTTTATGCAAAAAAGAGGTTTGGGGGAGGAGGCACATAGGCCTTCCTAGATGGGTTACAGTGGTCTTAAGAAAGGAGTTAAGTCAGTGTGACTGGATGACAGGGTGCTCGGGGCATTAGCAAAGCACACTTGGTCTTGATGGAGAGAAAAGGGTGAATACTCCAGGGGTGTGTCAGAAGGGGGGAGGTCATCTCGCTGTGAAGGGTTAGGCTTTGGTGGAGATGTACCTTCCAGGTAAAGGTTAATGATGTGGTAGGTCTTTTTCCTTTTTGGGTTTTCAAGACAGTTTCTCTGTGTAGCCCTGGCTGTCCTGGACCTCACTCATATTCAAGACCAGCCTGACCTTGAATTCATAGAGATCTGCCTGCCTCTGCGCTAGAGAGCTAGAGAGCTGGGATGAAAAGTGTGAACTGCCCAGCTGAGAAGGTCTTGATATGCTTAGTTTGAACCAGTTTTAAGAGTCTGAGTATCAGGAAGTGGTTAAGGAGGAATGTGTGGAGATGGGTTAGGCCAGTGAGAGAAAGCTTGGTAGCAAGGTAGGTGACTTGATGTGAGGAGCCTGGGCACTGGGAGATAGCAGACGCTGGGTGGCAAGAGGCGGGCTCAGACCACCAGTGCCACCAGTCGGCTTGGACACTAGTTTGGTCTGAGTGAAAAGAAGTCTGTGAGCCTGCGAGAAGGCAGAGTCTTTGTAGGAGTGCCGCTTGGAGGGACAGGCCACGAGAGTGTTTGAGGATTCTGCGCGTAGCTTGGCAAAGGAACACTGTCCTGTGCAGTGGTACGGGGTCAAGGGGAAGTCAGTGTTGGAAGAAGACAGCTTCCTATTTGATGGACAGGGCCTTGGGAGCCTGTTTTGAGGTATGGGAAATGGAGAGGATTGGCTAGGTCATAGGATCTGGTGGATAGAGTTCAATGCAGGTTAAATGAGCTGGGAGATTTGAGATAGAAACCATTGGAGAAATTTGTGTCGGCTGCTCCTATGTTCAGGGAAGGATTATTAGGGAGGGCATTAGAGCGGAAAAATGTTATCAGGAGGTTGGAGGAAAAATAAACACTTGAGGTACTAGAAGATGGCGGTGGTAGAGGAAGGGATAGACCTGCCCCGAAGGATTGACTGTCCCTGCCTTCCCTTCTTAGCCCTGGGCCTCCCTGCTGCCATGACTGAGGAGAGTGAAGAGACGGTTCTGTATATTGAGCACCGCTATGTCTGCTCTGAGTGCAACCAGCTCTATGGATCCTTGGAGGAAGTGCTTGTGCACCAGAACTCCCATGTGCCCCAGCAGCACTTTGAGCTGGTGGGCGTGGCTGACCCTGGAGTCACAGTGGCCACAGAGGCAGCTTCAGGCACAGGCCTGTATCAGACCCTCATACAGGAGAGCCAGTACCAGTGTCTCGAGTGTGGGCAACTGCTCCTGTCACCCAGCCAGCTCCTGGAGCACCAGGAGCTACACCTGAAGATGATGGCACCCCAGGAGGCAGTGCCAGCTGAGACACCACCCAAGGTGCCCCCCTTGAGCTCCAGCACCATCCACTATGAGTGTGTGGACTGTAAGGCTCTGTTCTCCAGCCAAGAGATGTGGCTGAGCCATCGCCAGACGCATCTCAGGGCCACGCCCAGCAAGGCTCCTGCCCCTGTTGTCTTGGGGTCCCCAGTTGTCTTGGGTCCCCCTGTGGGCCAGGCTCGAGTGGCTGTGGAACATTCTTACCGAAAAGCAGAAGAGGGTGGGGAGGGGGCAGCTGTTCCTTCCGTGGCTGCGGCCACCGAGATGGTGACAGAAGTGGAGCTGCTTCTCTACAAGTGCTCCGAGTGCTCCCAGCTCTTCCAGATGCCAGCTGACTTCCTGGAACACCAGGCCACCCACTTCCCTGCTCCTGTCCCAGATGCTGAGGAGCCTGCCACACAACCGGAAACCCTGGTCCCTTCACCCACTGACGCAGCAGTGTCTCAGCCTGACCCCCTGCCAGCCTCTGATCACAGTTATGAGCTGCGGAACGAGCTACGAAATGGGGAGGGCACTGGGAGAGACCGCCGGGGGCGGAAGCCCAGGAGGAGCAACAGTGGGGAGTCGGGTGGGGCGGCCACCCAGGAACTGTTTTGCTCAGCCTGTGACCAGCTCTTTCTCTCGCCCCACCAGCTACAGCAGCATCTTCGAAGTCACCGGGAAGGTGTTTTTAAGTGTCCCCTGTGCAGTCGCGTCTTCCCTAGCCCTTCTAGTCTGGACCAGCACCTTGGTGACCATAGCAGTGAGTCTCACTTCCTGTGTGTAGACTGTGGCCTGGCCTTTGGCACAGAAGCCCTCCTCCTAGCCCACCGGCGAGCCCACACCCCAAATCCTCTGCATTCATGTCCCTGTGGGAAGACTTTTGTTAACCTCACCAAGTTCCTTTATCACCGGCGTACCCACGGAGCAGGAGGTGTCCCTTTGCCCACAACACCAGTTCCACCAGAAGAGCCTGCTATTAGCTTTCCTGAGCCAGCCCATGCAGAGACCGGAGAGCTAGAGGCCCCAGAGCTCCCAGGATCTGAGGAGAGTTCAGCTGAGCCTGCAGCTCCGGGAACTTACCGCTGCCTCCTGTGTAGCCGTGAGTTTGGTAAGGCGTTGCAGCTGACCCGGCACCAGCGTTTTGTGCACCGGCTGGAGCGACGCCATAAGTGCAGCATTTGTGGCAAGATGTTCAAGAAGAAGTCTCATGTGCGGAACCATCTGCGTACACACACTGGGGAGCGGCCCTTCCCCTGCCCTGACTGCTCTAAGCCTTTCAACTCACCAGCCAACCTAGCCCGCCATAGGCTCACACACACAGGGGAACGGCCTTACCGGTGTGGGGACTGTGGCAAGGCTTTCACTCAGAGCTCCACTCTGAGGCAGCATCGCCTGGTGCATGCCCAGCATTTCCCCTACCGCTGCCAGGAGTGTGGAGTCCGTTTTCACCGCCCTTATCGCCTGCTCATGCACCGATACCACCACACAGGCGAGTACCCTTACAAGTGTCGTGAGTGTCCCCGCTCCTTCTTACTGCGACGGCTGCTTGAGGTTCACCAGCTGGTGATCCATGCTGGGCGACAGCCACACCGCTGCGCATCCTGTGGGGCTGCCTTCCCCTCATCACTGCGGCTTCGTGAGCATCGCTGTGCAGCTGCTGCTGCCCAGGCCCCACGGCGCTTTGAGTGTGGGACCTGTGGCAAGAAAGTGGGCTCTGCTGCTCGCCTGCAAGCACATGAAGCTGCCCATGCTGCTGCAGGCCCTGGAGAGGTCTTGGCTAAGGAGCCCCCGGCTCCCCGGGCCTCAAGGGCCACTCGCACACCAGTCGCTCCCTCCCCAACAGCCCTTGGTGGTGCAACCTCTGCTGCCCCTGCAGCCCCTGCCCGGCGTCGGGGTCTGGAATGCAGTGAGTGCAAGAAGCTCTTCAGCACAGAGACATCACTGCAGGTCCATCGGCGCATCCACACAGGTGAGCGGCCATACCCATGTCCAGACTGTGGCAAGGCCTTCCGCCAGAGTACCCATCTGAAAGACCACAGGCGCTTACACACAGGCGAGAGGCCCTTTGCTTGTGAAGTGTGTGGCAAGGCCTTTGCCATCTCCATGCGCCTGGCAGAACATCGCCGCATCCACACGGGTGAGCGGCCCTATTCCTGCCCTGACTGCGGCAAGAGCTACCGTTCCTTCTCCAATCTCTGGAAGCACCGCAAGACTCACCAGCAGCAACATCAGGCAGCAGTGCGGCAGCAGCTGGCAGAGGCGGAGGCTGCCGTGGGCCTGGCTGTGATGGAAACTGCAGTGGAGGCTCTGCCCCTTGTGGAGGCCATTGAGATCTACCCTCTAGCTGAGGCTGACGGGGTCCAGATCAGTGGCTAGCTGGCCCCCAAGCCCTGATACTGAAGGCTCTCCAACAACCCCTTAGAACCTGTATACATATTGTACCCCTCTCTCCTCTCCACCACCTTATGAATTCTGTAACTAATTTTTCTTTTGGAGGGAGTTGCTCTGGAGTCCTTAATTGTAAAGGACCCCTCTCCCCACCTTTTACCTGTTTGGTGGTCTCCAAATGAAGCAGTCAATAAAGACTGAGTTGGACATTTATGCTCTTTGTCAGGCCTAGCCATGTAAGTTAGATTTGGAGGATCATGAGGCTGGGCAATAGATCTGACATCTGGCTGCATTCTTAGCACCAGATAGATAGAACGTGGCAGGTAGTACAGTTGGCTGGATTGAAGAGAAGGCAGCCTGAGTCTGGGGCATGGATCTTTGAAACCAACCTCTTGTAGCAAATGAAGGCAGTGTGTCTTGCCACTAGATGTCCCCAAAGCCTGAGGAAAATCTTGAAGCACTTTGTGGCTTTGGGGCTGGGGTGGGACACACAAACATGTAGAGAAACATTGATGTGCCTCTCAGCCTGGTCCTCCATTTCCAGCCTCATGTGGGTCACATCTGCAAAGCCATCTGTATTTCTTAAACTAGATCCCTGAGGACAGTCAGACTTGCATCAGGCATGATGAACAGTGGCAGAGGGGAGCTCCTAAGGGCTCTAACTAGTAGCTGAGTTTGAATATTGGGGGCTGGAGTAGGAAGTGCCTTGTGTGTCCCCCCTACCCCTTCCTCTGCTATACCAAACTGTATCTCAGCCAATAGATGTTTATTGTAGGAAGAAAGTGGTGGATTGGCTGGTCAGTGTTCGGTGGTTGTCTAGTATATTTTGAGTACACCCAATCTCTTTAATTTTGAAGTCGGGTTTGCTGATTGCCCAGGCCTTAGACTCAATATATTCTAAGCAGGCTCTGAGCTTGTCAGTCCTCCTGCCTCAGCCTCTTGAGTAGTTAGGATGACAGGCCTGTGCCCTTGGGTTATTTTGAGTAACATTGGAACGTAAACCTACAGAGGAGGCCTCTAGCATGTGACTTGGTGACGGTCAGTTCAGCCCAAGGCAGAGCTTGAATTGAAATCTGGTTTCATTTGGTTTAAGTATCCATAGTCCATGCTGTGTGTTCTATGGTCTTTCCCAACAAGAAAGCGGAAGTGACCCGATGAGGGTGTGTATTTGCCTTGCCTCTGAAACCCCTCCTGCCCCAATATTCCAGTGCCTGGAATTCTACTGGAAAGAATTCCTTTACATAGAAGGACACAGTGTGAAAGATAAAAAGAACTTGGGGTCAGAGGAGACCTTAGACTGAGCATGCCTATTATCCTGAAGAGAGATGAGACTCCGCAGGCAGTAAGGTCCCTGACCCAGCCTCCTGCTTTTTATTTATGTCCTTAATTTTCAAAAAGCAAACAGCTGTTACAACCTGGCAATAGGGTCTTACCACACAAAGCTTATGAACTTCTTGAATTCCCTAGAACTCATGGTGGAGCTGCCTCCCAAAAGTCCTTTGGCCTCTCCCTGTGCACTGTGCGCCATGGCCAGCATGCACCTGCGGTCACCCAGTGATGGATGTTAAAGGAAAATCACCTACTGGCTATCCCTAACAGTTCCATACGGTTCTCACAGGCAGTTGATTTCCCACTTAGGATTTCTCAATCATGGCACCATCTTCAGTATCTGCCTGCCCTGCAGGAAAGACGTAAGCCACAAACCAAAGTACTAGGTCCTCCTCCCCAGGAACAAAAGACACTTGGGAACCAACCTCCCCTTTGGAAGATCTGTACTGCTGTACAAGCCATCTCAAATAAGGATTAGTACAGTAAGATCCTTTATCCTTGCAAACCAGATGTAAAGCAACTGAAAAGGGACAGGAATGGAGGAAATCAGGATTCTGACTACCAAATACTAAGGTGTTTTCAGCAGAGATTAACCCCCTGACCATCCTTCATTGGAGCCTTAAAAATCTGGGCAGTAGCAGTGCATGCCTTTAATCCCAGCGCTCCTGAGGCTGAGGCAGGCAGAACTAAGAGTTTGAGGCCAACCTGGTCTACAGAGCAAGTTACAGGACAACCAGGGCTACACAGAGAAACCCTGTCTTGAAGAAAAGTCAAAACAAACCAAAAACAACTGACCAGAAAGGTGTTTCAAAGGACCCTTGTTGGGTACCTTTCAACTGCCTGTAACTCCAGCTCCAAGAGGTCAGATGCCCTCTTGCATCTGGGCACACGTGCATGTGTACCTGAGAGGACAGTTGACCAACCCCCTGAGAAATACACAAATTCGGGGATACAGCATCATTGGCTATGACCCCCACTAAAACTTTGATGGCTTTTTGAGCCATAGTCCCTAAAGAAAGATTAATACCTATCTATTGGACAGACAAGTTCCCAAACTCAATGGCTGTTAGATGCTCCTAAGATGGTACCTAGCCAGCACATTCAAGGGGGAATCCAGGAACTTGCATCGTGCAAGCAGCTCTTAGCAAAAATGACCTCAGGCCCTTTTAAGGAAGGCTTGCCTTACCTCACTCTCCCTTTGTGAGAAAGGATTGTTCTGGTGTATGACCCAGGCTGCCTTGCCCGATTTATTTAGAAGCTGCAGAAGTAAAGAAAGCAAGGGAGTAGAACACTGCCCCACCGGTGGCTTATTAACACTTGACAAAAGAAAGCCAGCCAAATAGACAGGGCACGTTGAGAAAAGCCTGCGTGTTATTATACTCCAGGTAGACACACAGTGGAGGCTTCAAAACCAGAGTGCTTTTCAAGTGTGTGTGTCACAGGACAGTCTGAGGTTCAGACTGTAGCCACTTGAAGGCTGATGAAGATCCTCCTCCTCAACTAATACTGACTTAAAGGTTTTTTTATTTTTCCTTTAATGATTCTGAGGATGAAACCCGGGGCCTAAGCTCATCTACAGTTTACTTTTTATCCCCTTCAGAAGTGTCCAAGGCCCTCTCCCGCTAATTTCTCTGATGTTCAGCCTTTCTTTTCTATTTGATCACCCAGGCTATTTGATCACCCAGGTCCCAGCACCTGTGTGCCAGACAGGATGCAACAAGGACAAAGGAAGCCCAGGGGCCCTGTCTGCAGAGCGTTTTAAGGCCAGTGGCAACATCTGGGAATCACCCCAGCCTTGATCTGTGAAGTTACTACTGCAGATGACATGTTCAAGATGGCAGGATGATTTGAGTTGATGCCCCTCCAAGGAGGTGCATACATTGTATCAGTCAGAGTCTGTGTGGTGGGTGGCCCTGGGGATTGAATCCCATGACCTTGTACACTTGCTAGAGATAGACCACTGAGCCATACCCTTAGGTCCCTCCTCCTTGAGCCAAGCTTTACTAGGTAGCCCAGATTGCTTCAAATCCTCAATCTTCCAGCCTCGTGTACTTTTATATTTATTTTTGAAACCAGATTTTATGCATTCATGTTGGTCTCTTACATAGCCAAAAAACGATCCTGAACTTCTGTCTCTGCCTCCCCAGTGCTAGGCATAGAGGTGTGTGTCCCCCGACTGGCTTGGATTTATCAACTTTTTTTTCTTTTTATTCTTGTGTGTTCTTGTTGCATGTGCACGTGGATGCTTGAGGGCAGCCTCCCTTATTGTCCTCAGAAATGCCTACTTTTCGACACAGTCTCTCATCGCCCTGACCTGAAGTTCACCAGTGATGCTATACTGGCTGGCCATCCAGTTCTCTCTCCACCTTCCTAGCCTCTAGCGCTGGGATTCCTGGGCACCACCATGCCAGGCATTTTTACACAAATTCTGGGGCTCTAACTCAGGTCCTTGCACTTCAGTGCAAACGAAAGCACTTTTATTGACTGAGCTCTCTGTCCAACCCATTGTCAACTCTTATTTTAAAGGTCTTTTTAGTTCCCTGTGGGGGGCACCAGGGTAGGATGTGGGCAGCATTGGCTGACTTCCTGGCTTCTTGGGTCCTATTGAGGACTGTGTGCTAGAGAGCTATCTGTCCTAAGCCTTATCTATCTACTTATCCATCCGTCTGTTTATCCATCTACATAGATACATATGTATGTATCTATAGCTACAGTGAGCTGGGCCTCACTGTAGCCCTAGCTACCCCGGAACTCTATGTAGGAGAGGCTGGCCTCAAACTCACAGAGGTCTGCCAGCTGCTTCCTCCTGAGTGCTGGGATTAAAGGCGACCATCACTGCATGAGGTAGGCATTTCCCGGTTCTAGCAATGAGAACAGCTGAAGTTCATATCTATTGTAAAATGGTGGAAGTGAGGACACCTTTGGACAGGAATTTGAATTCCTAAATTACTCCAAATTTTCTGAATGTAAATTTTTTCTTTTAACATTTAAAGATTTATTTCAGGTATGGGTATACTGTCACTGTCTTCAGACACACCATAAGGTAGCATCGGATGCATATTACACATGGATGTGAGCCACCATGTGGTTGCTGGGAATTGAACTCAGGACCTCTGGAAGAGCAGCAGTCAGTGCTCTTAACCGCTGAGCCATCTCTTCAGCCCATAAATTTAAAAAACAAAAGAAAAACAAAAAACCATTCAGGCCTTCTAAGCACTGTGTGGTTAGGAGTGGGTTGTTTTCTTGTTTGTTTTGAGACATTCTTTTTTATATTTTGGTTTTAAATGTAGGAACGCTCTGTCTGAATGTAGACCTGCATTCCAGCAGAGGGCATCAGATCCCTTTATAGATGATTGCTGGGAATTGAACTCAGGACTAGAAGAGCAGCCAGTATCCTTAACCACTGAGCTGTCTCAAGAGCCCCATCTTCGAAGACATTCTTAAGTCTACGTTGGCCTTGTACTTACCATGTAGCCCAAACTAGCCTGGTGCTCAAGACAGTCCTCCTGCTTCAACCTTTCAAATCCTGGGCTCATAGGGCGGTGCAACCATTCTCCATCCTGTACTTTGACAGAGCAGTCTTCCCCTCCCCGCCCTGATCTTAACTTCCCAGGACACAGGAGGCCAAGGGACACCAGGCATCATTTCTCTCTGTACAGTTTTTAGTTTTTTATTTTTTGATGTTTGTGGTTCAGATGAATGACACACGTTACAAAAAACGGGGCCTTAAAAGAAGCACATCGTACAATGAACAAGCAGATTGAAGTTAAAAACACTAACCCGCTACCACAAGAAGAGACAGGGAAAGGATCTGGGAGGGGAGGGAGGGGAGGGGAGGAGGTGCCAACATGGGTCTGACAACCAAAGGAGGAGCTACCTCGATGGGCCTGGAGGAAAGGCAGGTCACTCCAGGGCCCCTGCCCTGGCCCACTACTTACCACAGCTCCCCATTCCTGTCTCCACCTGGGCATTCAAGTGAGTAGGCGGGCGGAGGACAACCACACCGAAAGGGTGGAGCCAGTCAGATCTTTACAAGGTAGAGTGCTCACTCTGCCCTAGGGCCTTGGCCTTGGGAAGTGATGGTGGCGGTGGGCTAATACCAGGGGCCAGGGTAGCTGATCAAAGGACCAGACCCCCAAAGATGCCTGCCCCCCTCCCCTGCCCGGCTATGATCCAAAGGACCTCTGTTCAGGAGAAGCCACTGTCACCCCGCAATTACATAAATAAATAAATATTGAGCCCCTAGCCTTGGAGGACAGGTTGGGGGAAGGGCAGCAGGGCTAGAGAAAGGGGGGGGGAGGGCAGAGGAATGGGGGGTTCACAGACAAAGTAAGTAGTAGTTGTCTCCATCGCAGCAACACTTCTCTGGATTTTTTTCCTTTGCTCCTTTTGTTTTTTAGGAAGGAGCTAACACCAAGGACAAATACTTAAAAATATACATTATTTTTTTCTTTTTCGCCTTTGTCATCATCGTCTTGCTTTGGAGACTGCTGAGGTCAAAGTTTAAACCGCACGAAAGAACCACGGTTTGAAGTTTTTGTGGGTTTTTTGTTTCTGTTTTCTTTTTTTGTTATTTTTCAGTTTTTGTTTTTTTTGTTGTTTTTGTTTTTTTGTTTGGTTTTTGTTTTTTGGTTTTTTTGGTTTTTTTAGTTTTTATTCTAACTTTTTTTCTTTTTTTCTTTTCCCAACGTATAAAAAGGTAGCGGAGTTGTCTGTGGTTTTTTTTTTTTTTTTTTTTTTTAATTTTTTTTTTTTTTAAATGGTTAAATCTTTGGTTTGTTTCTCTTTTTCTCTTGGAGGCCTTTATCTCTCGCACTTGCCTTTCCCACTCAGAGACTGGTGGGGGCCCGCGTGTCTTAATCTTGCTCATTTGTCTCACTCAGTTCTTACCCTGGGTGAGAGGAGAGAGGGGCACCCTGGGAATGGGCCGGGTGAGAGAAACTAAGCCAGGTCAGCAGGTCACGCCCCTGACTTGACCCTGGTTGGAGTGCCCCAGGGGAAGGGGCTTGGAGACCTCATACCTCACCCTCCCCATACACAGACCCAACCCCTTCCTCCCCCTCTAGTCCCTACCCTGACCCCCTAGAAGGGAACAGAGAGGTGGTTTAGTTACTGGCATTTATTTATTTTTGGCACAAAAGGCCCACCATCAAGGGCAGACCAGCCTCTCTCACTCAGTTCCTCTCTTAAGCAGGGGTCAGGGTTGGAAGAAGAAAAACACAAAGCTCTTCTTCCCCAGTCCACTCACCTCTCCCTCTAGCCCAGGCCCTGGTCCACCACCTAACATCCAAGCTGGTGCAGAGCCTGGCCTGAGGTCTCCCTCCCCACTCCACATAAAGCTCCCTCGCCTTTCAACTCTCTCGCTCACACACAGACACACGGACACAGGCTCTGTACAGACCACAAAATAAAAACGATGAGATAGTTTTGTTTCCTGGAGTCGGAGACTGGGGTAACTGGAGTGGGAGGGGCAGGTGAGGGTGGGAGGGACTGGTCCCCCACCACCTAACCAAACCTGGCTCCCCCAAGGCCCCAGCCCCTTGCCCTGGCTGGCCCCCAGCCAACGATATTTGGTTTTTTTTTTTTTAACATTAAAGTTCTATGAGGTATTTGGTGCCTTATCTCGAGTCCTCGGGGGAGAGGGGCCCGGGGTGGAGAGAGACCTGGGGCTCACCTGCCCCTCCCTCCCCCCTCCCACCCCCTCCCGATATTTGGTTTCACAGCTGTAGTTAAAGCTTGGAATTTGGTTATTTTTTCCCCCTCCCAGGAATTTTTTTTCTTGGTTTTCATTTCCCAGTGTGGGGGTTGGATGGGGAGGGTCCCCACCACCCCCAGCTGCATGGGGGTTCCCTCCACCAATGTCAGGGCATCTGCCCCATCCCTGCCCCTGCTTCCTCCTCTCTGCCTCACTCCCACACTAGGGTGGGGGTGTGATCAGGAAGAAGCAGGATGAATTGGGTGGTGGTGAGTCCCGGATTTTCCTTTCTTAACATTTTTTTCCCCTTTTCTCTTTTTGGTCTAGAATCATAGTTTATGTCCGAGTCATCTCCACCGTGCCTTCTACACTGCCTGTCTTCTCAGAGGGTTGTTTGTTCTTCTGGTTGTAATTCCTTCATTCTGCTCTGTTCAAATGTCTTCCTATCAGGTCAGGAGCCCTTGAGCCCCTCTGCATCCTTGGGTTGGGTCCAGGCCCTCTCGCTAGCCGCTTTCCAGGAAATTAAAATGGACAACTTCAGAGGTAGGGTGAGGGCGGGGTCGGGGGTCAGTTCAGTAGAGATGCTTACATTCCAGCGAGGATGGGTGGACGAGGTGCCCCATTGGTGCCTGGGTGGGAGGGGCAGCCACTCCTCCAAGGGCTGGGCAAGGCACCCAAGGCCCTAAATTGGCCTAGAGTTAGTTTCTGCTGCCTCTGTAACCCAGCCCAACAGTTTTGTTCTAGGTAAGAGAAGGGAGACCAGAAGAAAAGAGAACGCTGAGGCCTGGGGGCTCTGGCTGCCTCTCCTTGGAGTGTCCAGGATGGAAGGCGGGGCAGGCCATTGCCCAGCTCCGCCCTTCCTCTGCCCCTGCCCAGCCAGGGGCAGGAGTCACTCTGATTTCAATGGCTCGCGTCCTTCACAGCAACACTTTGGTTTGAGGAGAGATACAGAAAGGAGGTCAAGAGATATGACAGAAGAACAAAGAAGGGAGGGAGGGAGGGGGGGGAGAGAGAGAGAACAGAAACAAATAAACTCAGGGAATCAAACCACCCAACAGTTGGTTTTCCTTCGTCCATTCTTTTTGCTTCTTTTTTTCCTTTTAAAGCTTTTTCAGTTGATTGGCAGGGAGGGAGCTTGGGGCTCTTCACCCATGTCCCTGACACCATCTCTCAGCCCCACCCACCCGCTTCCGTCCACCCTGGCTGAGGGACAGGCCCTGCCCCAGCCGCACCCCCCTCCGGCTTTCCGAAGACGTCCATGAGGTATTTGTGAAGAGAAAGAAGCGTCCATCATTCCATCCGCCGCCTCGGCAACCAAAGGCCTGGATCACTCTGCAGGGCTTGGCTCCACCTTTTGGCTCATTCTTGTCTCGAAGGGTTCTCATCTTCTTTCCCATATGTATATATGTCTCTCTATATATATATCTATAAATTCTTTTTTCTAGTTTTAATTTATTGTTTGTTTGGTTTTCTGTTTTTGTTTTTTTGTTGGGTTTTTGTGTGGTTTTTTGTTTGTTTGTTTTGTTTTTTTTGGTTCAAAACTTTGTTGGCCTCCATGGTGGAAGGAGGGCATGGTGGCTCCCAGCAGCGTCTCCTCTGCCCACTGTTGAGATACATCCAGAGCTAGGCAAATACAGGGTCCAGCCAAGACTCGTGGAGGTCTCGTGAGAGTGGTAGCCACTTGCATGGGGAACTACAGATCATGGTGATGTCACTACCATGCGGTCCCTGATGGAGATGCCATCCGGAGGAGCCCGCCACTGGGGTGTGTGCATGTGTGCATTGGAGGGTGGGGAGGGAAGAGGAAGGGAGAGGTATCTGCCAGTGTCATGGGGGCATAGGGTGGGCGGAGTGAGGCAAGTTAATCTTTTTGGTTTCTGGTTAATGTCAAAGAACGTGAAGATCCCACGGATAGGCACTGGAATATGATTTTTTTTTTTTTCAGGGAAACTGACAGACAGGATGGGAAGAAAGACAACTTGGATGCCCTCACCTTATCCCCTTTTGCTTGAACCGACCACCTTCCCACACACTGGGGAGGAGGTAGACTCCAGAGCACAAAGGTGACTGGGGGGCTTTTGAAAGCTGGAACTCGGCAAAAAATGGCCTAGCCCACCCTTCAAAGGGAGAAAGGAAGGAGCAGAGGACAAAAACGCCCATTCCCAGGCCTTCCTCTGAAGTCCCCCAGGTTGGGGATGGCGGGAGGGGGTTTAAAGTGAGACCCCCTGCCCTGTTGGGGAGAGCTGGGGGTCTGGGGAGAGGGAACACGTAGAAGGGACACACATTCTGTTGAGCACAACGCTAAAACTCTGTACATCCTTTGGATGAAGCTACTGAGTATTTGGTGTAAGGTTGTTCGGGTCCTTTCTCTTTTACCTTCTGGAAAAGACCATTTGGTAAGTGGCTCTGGGCCCTGGGCCTCCTGCCCCAGGCAGTACCTGTCTCCATTGGCCCAGAGCTGGGGCTGGGCCAGCAAGCTGGCACATTCTCTGGTTCCTTCTCTGCCCACCCCCAGTGGGGTAAGGTTAGGAGTTGGTCCCACAGCCAGGGCTCCGCGGCATGAGGTCCGACCTGCTGGAGGCTGCTCCGCTCCTGGCTGAAGGTTCTTATTTGGTGTAATAGCAGTGAGCACTCCAAGATCTGGCTCAAGACTGGTTTTTGGTTTGTTTGGTTTGGGGTTGGGGGTGTTTGGTTAGTTTGGAGGTGTTTTTTTGTTCGTTTCTTTGTTTTTCATCTCTGGTTCCTTTAGGGCAGCTGGTTTCTGTTGCGAATATTTTTGGTTTTCTTTTTTGTTGGTTGGTTTTTTTGTTTTTTTTGTTGTTTTTTTTTTTTTTTTTTTTTTCTTTTTGGTTGGATTTTTGGTCTTTTCCTCCTTCGTCACTCCTGCTCCAAGGATCCACCGTATCCCCCACCAGCCTCCTCACCCTCTTTTGGGCAGGGGACCAAGGTCAGGGGACTCAGAGGAGTAGGAGGGGAGGCATGGTCGGCTCTCACTCGGCCTTGGCCCCTGCCTCGGGTCCCCCTGGGCCTCCAGAGGTCTGTGCTACCACGTCACTGCAAGTGGAAGATGATGAGGACGAAGACGACGAGGAGAGGCCAGGAGACTTGCTGGAGATGGAGGCTGCCACAGCCGCAGCCGCTGCTGAGACCAGGCCCACGCCCGGCGGGGCACTGAGCAGGGGCAGCCCCGTGTGGTTCAAGAAGAGAGGCGAGGTTACTAGGCTGGGGCTCCCCGGGGCCGCACCGGCTGCCCCCAGCACCAGGTTCCCGCTGCCATCAAGGCTGGTAAGGGGCAGGGTTCCACCAGAGGCCAGGGCTGGTGAGGAGAAAGAGAGGCTGAGCTGGAGGTACATCAGGCCAGGGAGACCTTGGCCTCTGTGGACCCTGCCCTGTCCCACCGACTTCCATGAAGCAGCACCCCTTACACCTTCCCCAAAGACAGATGGCGATGAAGAGGCGAGCAATGCAGTGAGCGTGGAAGGTGTGTGTGTGGGGGGGGAGGGACAGGATGGCATGGCTGGGGCAGCAATGGGGGGAGGGGGCTCGAGGCCCAGAAGAGGGCAGGACTGGTGGCAATGGAGTAACATGAGGCAGCACGCACCTTGGATAGTGGCCAAAGGGTTGTTGCTCATGAGGGCTGGGCTCAGCCCAGAGCTCAACCCCACCATTGTGCTTCTGCAAGAGCAAAGCAGAGGCATTAGCGGGGAGGAAGGACCCATGGCAGAACTGAGGTGCATCTTCCCACCCTGAAAGCAGCTGAGACCTCCCACTTCCAGCTGCACACTTACCCCGCGCTGGGGTTCAGGCCTGACAAGCCAATAGCCGAGTGGCTGCCTTGAGGGCTCGGGTTTGTGCTGTTGGTGGTGGCCGGGGGTGGAGGAGTGACAGAGGGGATGGAATTGAGGGGGGGCGCAGCTCCGCCCCCACCTCCACCCCCTCCTGCTGTCCGGCTGGGATGAAGCGTCCCCACAGCTGAGGATAAGGTAGTAACTGCCAGAGAGAGACAGAAAGCATGGTCAGCTTCCTCTGGTCGGTTATCAAGGACAGGCAGGGTTATCTGTTATTGTACACCAGAGTCTCCTCACTCAGAGGAGAGGAACACTATCCCAACCCCCTCCCCAGATTCCTTTTGTCTCCATCTCATGATAGGAGTCAAAATAACCACTGTCACTGGCTGTCTGCAAACAGTGCCCCAAACCATTTTGATGTGGACAAGAAATGGCTTGCCCTTGGGGCTGGAGAGATGGCTCAGTGGTTAAGAGCACTGATTGCTCTTCCAGAGGTCCTGAGTTCAATTCTCAGCAACCACATGGTGGTTCACAATCATCTGTAATGGGATCAGATTCCCTCTTCTGGTGTGTCTGAAGACAGCTTTTTTTTTTTTTTTTTTTTTAAAATAATGTATTTAAAAAAAAAGATAATGTATTTATCTGGTGTTTACTTTTTAAAAAGAAAAGAAAAGAAATGGCTTGCCCAGGAGACCTGGTCCTATGGCTCCCTCCAGGAGCTGGAGATGAGTCCAAGCTACATGTGTGCTGTTGGATGATCAGGAGTAGGTAACTTGAGAGGGGCCACGGAGGGTTGGTCAAGCTGGCTAGACCAGATGCCAGCCCCGGCTGTGTCCTTTGATGAACACCCCAGCCTCTCGGACTTTCAGTTCCCTCATGGAAAGTGGGACCAATTTCATGAGCTGAGTATGAAGGTTAAGTCAGTCCACATATTGTATAAAGGACCTGGTCCAGTGGGTGCCAGCTCCGTCTCATAATTTACAATCCTCCATTTATTATTTCTTAATATAGTGTTTGCTTTATGTTGTTGTTGTTGTTGTTGTTATGATTTTACAGGCTGGAGAAGTGGCTCAGCAGTCAAGAGCATTGGCTGCTCTTCCAGAGGACCTGGGTTTTTGAGTCTCAGCACCCACATGGCAGCTCATAACTGTCAACAACTCCAGTTCCTGGGGATACAATACTCTCTTCTGGTGGCTGTTGGGCACTGCATGCTTATGACGCAAAACAAACAAAACATTTAAAGAAATACTGAGGCTGGAGATGGACCCCAGAGCTCTGTGTACTAAGCAAGCTCCATCACAGTGCATACACTTGACAGAGGCCAGGGGACAATGAGAGCTGCCTTCCAGCAACCTCTGCACTTCCTCACAGGGAACTGTGGAGCTGACTAGAGGCTGCTCTGGCAGACAAAGCGAGGGACTGCCCTCTGCTCTGTCTGCCCCGCACCACCTGAGAGACTTGGCCTTGAGGTCCACAGCTGCCCAGAGCCACCGCTGAACCTCAGGCTGTAGTCATGCAGTGAGTATCGTCCCGGTCTCCCTCCCAGCCTGCCCCTAACCTGTTGTGCTCAGACTGCTAGAAGCTTGGGACAGTGGTAAGGTCCCTGCGCCCCCTTGGGGTGTGACCTGGGAAGAGAAGAAAGTTGGTAAGCACTGTCACAAGGCAGCCCCCCGCTGTGCACCTGACTCCCATTGCCCCACGAACAGGGTGGGGACTCAGGGCTTCAGGTGAATCATCCTCCCCGACATGTACCCCAGTGATGCTGCACCACAAGCAGGAAGCTAAGAGAGTCCCCCAGGTGTCCTCTGACATTCTCCTGTCTGGCTAGTGTCCCTGGAGAGCTGGTCCTATCTTCAGTGATAGTACCTGGACAGCTGCTCTGTGTATTCCTGCTATTGACTCTCCTTGAAGGAACATACCTGTTTTTGTAAAAAGTCAGGCAAGCCTGGATCACATAGTAAGTTACAGTCCAGCCTGGGCTACATGTCATGAAATCTTGTCTTCAAAAAAACAAAAAAACAAAAGTTTGGGCACTCAGGAGGGAGAGGCAAGAGGATCAGGAGTTCAAAGCCTCTTCTTACAGAAGATAAACACTGGCAAGCCCTGAGACAGACTCACTCTGCCTAGAAACCATAAAGACTGACAGTGCCTCTCCACAGCTCAAAAACCCATGATTTAGATTCTTGGTAAAACATGAGGTATCCGCTGGGTGATGGTGGTGCATGCCTTTAGTCCCAGCACTCAGGAGGCTGAGGCAGGAGGATCACAAATTGGGACTGCTTGTGTGTTCCAGGCAACCCTGACTCAAGAAGAGAAAGAGGAGGAGGCACACAGGTCTCTGTGTGTCAGAGGCTAGCTTGGTCTACAGAGTGAGTTCCAGGACAGCCAGAGCTACACAGAGAAACCCTGTCCAAAAAAAAAGAAAAAAAGAAAGAAAAGAAAAAAGAATAGTTATAGCTCAGTCAAGGCTACACAAAGAAACCCTGTCTTGAAAACCCAGACCAAATAAACCAAACAACCAACAACAAAAAGACCACCAGCAGCCACAAAAGCCAAGATGTATCTGTCCCTGCCAACCTTCCATCCCCAAGCCCGTTCCCAGTGGCTCCAGCCACCCTGCATTGCCCTGGGATTCAGTACATCCTCGGGTAGTCCTCCTCCTCCACAGGGCTGGCTAACTCTCAAAAGACTCCCTCCTCCCCCCAGCCCTGGAGTCGAAGGCTTCTCTCTAGACACTGCAGCCTTTTTCACAAACGGGATAAAGGGACAGGAGAAAGGATAGCCCAGATGTGTCTGGGAATTAAGCTGGCTCATGTGTGGCTGTAGTGCTGCAGGTACTTCACGGGTCTAATGGCCTTCCTGCCTCTGTGAGCGGGAGCCTGTGTACTCCTGCCTGAACCACACTGTGTCCCCCTTTATGCTAATATCCCTGTCACAGCTCTCATCTAGCTATGTCCGTGTATCTGTCTGTAGGAGCTTGTACCCACCACATAAGACAACAGTTTGGGGCCTGGAGATGATTTGGTAGATGAAGTCACTCCTGGCCAAGCCTGACCACCCGTGTTTGATCCCTGGAACCTACATGGTACAAGGAGAGAACTAACTCCCAAAAGTTGTCTTCTGATCCCCACTCAGGTTGGGTGGCATGTTTCCCTGGAAGCTGTGTCCCTTTGTGATCGCTCTGTGTGTGACACACTCTTCCCCAGAACCTCTGGGGAAAACTCTCCAGTCTCTATTCTAGGTACGTTTGCGTCACACAGATAAATGCCTATAGGCTTGTGCCCTGACTCCCGACCCCACCCCCACCTCCAACACATAGTCCCCAAGCTCTGGGTACCAGGTGAGGGCTGTAGCTGGTCGGCTTTCCCGGGCTGGGCAGCATGGGGGCCGCACTGCAAGGGTTGATGCGTTTCTCTTTCTGGCGCCGGTTGCAGAACCAGACGCGGATCACTTCCTTCTCCATGTGCAGCTGCTCGGCGATCAGCAGGATCTCCTCTGAGGTAGGCTTCTGGTTCTACAGGCAGAGAGGGTTGGTGAGCTGGATTCTTCCACCGGATACCCTTCCAGGTCGCCAGGGGGGAAACTCACCGCTAGGAAACTCTTCTCTAAGGCGAAGCGGACATTCGTCTCGATGCTGGTCCTCTTCTTGCGTCTCCGCCCCGGCAGCCCGTCGAAACCCAGGCTGGGGCTGCTCAGCTGGTTTGGGCTGGGTAGGCTTGAGTCCACAGACATAGTCTCTGTGAAGACAGGCGATAAGGACGTGAGCAATCACTTCCCGCCTTGCCCCATCACCAGTCCTCTGTGTGGGACGCCCCATTGGAGGGGGCCTCCTGCCAGGCTCACCTGCGTCGTTGAGCCACTTCTCCAGGAGGGGCTTCAGTTTACACATGTTTTTGAAGCTCAGGTTAAGGGCCTCGAAGCGGGAAATGGTCGTTTGGCTGAAGTCGTTGCCATAGAGCTTACCCATGGCCAGGCCCACATCACCCTGGTCCAGAGAGGAAGAGGTGGGGTTTGGAAGTTAAGGCGGGACCTCCTGGTCCAAGGCCAGATCCAAACATTCTACCAGTGTTTGGACCTTTGCATCTTTGTTCTGTCCCTCCACCTCCACCCGCCACCTCATAAGATGGTCCCAGACCTGTGTGAAGCCCAGCTTGATGCGGCGTTGCTTGAAGGTGCGAGCGAACTGTTCCAGCTCCTCCAGATCACTGGGCTCCTCCGGGTGAGATGGCGGCTCCAAGCATTTCGGGGGCTGCGGGTGTGAGAGGTGCGGGTCGGGCAGCGTGGAGCGAGTCATAGCCTGGTGGAGTGGGCAGGTGGATGGGATGCGGGATGGAGGACCCAGATGGGGCTAAGCAATGATTGTGCACTTGCTTGCTTCAGACTCCCCTCACTAATCTCTAATCCTGTTAAAGGTTTCACTCTACTGCCCACCATGGTCCTCTCAACTACTCTTAGCCAAACTCTCAGAAGGAGCAGCCAGTGTCTTTTGTTGATGGCTCAGAGGGCTCAAAGCCTAGAGCGCGGGACAGTGGGTTCATCCTCCATCATCCTCTGGTACTGACTTGTCAGGCAGCTCAGCCTGAGTCTTAACCCTCTTTGGACCGACATTCCCTTCCATTGAATAAAAACCATCACTGCCATTCTGCCTGCCGATTGCATTATTAGATCAAGATTGCTAATAAGCAGGTTGTCCAAGCCCATAGGCACAGAGTGAAGCTTGAGAATCCGTCTATAGATGTGGCAATAGCATGTAGATGCCTGGGCCACAGATGGGTATTATATGGGTCGAGGATGCTGAAAAGGGGGAGGTAGTGGCACGTGGAGAACAGGAGACATATGGAATCTATCTTGAGCTCAGTTTCACTGTGCATTTAAAACTGCTCTAAAAAAAAAATTAAAGGCCTGATAGCAAACATATAGCTGCTCGGGAGAACAAGGCAGGGGGATTCTATTTTGGTCAGCTTGGGCTACAGAGTGAGTTCAATGCCAGCCTGGGCAATTCAGAAAGACCATCTCAAAATAAAGTGTGAAAAGAGGGCTGGAGATTTAGTTCAGTGGGGGAGCCCCTGCCTAGAATCCCCCAGTGAGGGTCTGGGGGTGTGGCTCA
>JADRCH010000201.1:850027-861014 GCA_019843965.1 Rhynchomys soricoides | reverse complement strand
GAGCCCCTGCCTAGAATCCCCCAGTGAGGGTCTGGGGGTGTGGCTCAGTGGGAGAGCCCCTGCCTAGAATCCCCCAGTGAGGGGCTGGGAGTGTGGCTCAGTGGGAGAACCCCTGCCTAGAATTCCCCAGTGAGGGGCTGGGGGTGTGGCTCAGTGGTAGAGCCCCTGCCTAGCATACTCAAAATTCTGGATTGATTCTCTAATAATACCAAAATATAAATAAAATAAAACAAAGTATTAAAACTAGGTAGCTTGCAGCAGATAAAAAGTACAGAAATGAATAGAGAAGACAATTAGAGGCTGGACAAGAAGCAACACACTCTCCAGAGTGATTCACGGCCTTAAAAATGAAAGATTGGAGGCAGGTGGTTGGTGCGGGGATTTCTGTCCCAAGGATCTTTGGTGATCTGAAATCCTGGGGTGGGTGTATTCGGGAAGCCATGATGATGTGAGCCCTGCTGGATTCAAGGTGTCACTTTGTAATCAGCCACATCAACAGTTTGGTAGCAGCAGCACTATCATCCCAGGCAGGATACAGGACGCCACAGCAGAGCAGGCAGAGCACTTGAGCAGCCAGACGAGTCCTGCTGCTGTTGTCACCTGACCTTTTCGGGGCATTCAGACCTTAGCACTACAGCTAAGACCTGTGTGGGCCTGTAAGCTATTCAGTCTTTCTCACAGAATTCACAGGTGTGTGAGTACACGAGTGCACATGAGTGGAGAGAGCCCGAAGTCACCATCATGCAGATGTCTTTCCTCAGAGGCTTGCTACATTTTAATTTTTTTTTTAGTTTTCAGACAGGGTCTCTCAATGAACCTGATACATATTGGTTAGGCTGGCTGGCCAAGGATCCACCTGCTGTCAACCTCCGGGCCCCCAAGGTGAAATTACTGCCGCTCAGCTTTTCACCTGGGTTCTGAGGAGTCCTTGAACTCAGGACCTTGTGTTTATGCAGCCCCTTTACTAACTAAGCCACACCTTCAACCTCTGAGCTAAATATTTCACCAGATTTTCAAAGGCTTTGGAACCACTGGTCTGGTGTGAATCCCTTCATTCTACGAAAGAAGGAGTTGACCGAGGCATGGAGCCTAGCTTGTCTGACTTCCTACAGCCAAGTGATGGCAGAGTAGGGCTGAGCCTCAGGTTCTTCAAACGCTCCTGAGTGTGAGATGTACCAATGGAACAGAGGGGTATGAGGTAGGCCAATGGCTTTCACAGCCCCCGCCCCCACTCAGCCACTCAGCCCTTGCTCATGCTGCGGCCAGTAGCTTGATAAACTCAGTGGACAGTCTTACCTGTGTAGGAAGCCCAGCCCGGGGCTGGGAGGTCAGGAGAGCTCCCTGGGTTTGCTGAGGTAGCTGGAATAGATTTGGCGTTGGTAACAGGCCTGAGGAGACAATTAAGAACACAGAGGTGAGGGGAGGCAGGTGGTGGAATACTGAAAGCATCAGGAGAAAGTGTAAGCTGGGCTGAGGTCTCACCTGGCTGACTCTGCTGCGCCTGTGGCAGCAGGAACTGAGCAGGTGGCTGGAGGTGGTGGCCGGGGACAAGCACCAGCTGCTGGAGCTGGAGGAGTTGCTGTATGTCCTGGTAGAGAGGGAATGGACAGAAACACAGACTGAGTCCTGGCTGGTAGACACCCCCCCCCCCCAAGGGGTTGAAGCCAGGAGCCATGTAGCCTGGTACAGCAAGCTGTGGTCCACTGGGCTTGAAACAGCACACCAACCATGGGGCACCTGAATGTCCTATCCTCCCAGCTGCCCCAGGAGGGCTCATTCTTTGCCTTTCCCTTCCTGGTGAAATGTTTGCCCTGTCTTACATTCCCACAGAACAAATAGACTTGTTTAAAAATGTAAACCAGACTAAGTCTTTTCTCTCTTTAAAATGCTCCCAAGGCATGTGCTATGATGTCTGGAATTATCTCTGATGTGCTCCAGCAAATAGCAGGTGTGTGTATTGGTACAGCCACTCGGAGAAAAGCTTCAGCACTAATTTACTGGAAAAGAGAGCTCAGAATGTGGACTGATTTGGAGATAGGGTCTTTGCAGATGATCAACTTAAAACAAGGCCATGAAAGTACATTCTAGGGCTGGAGAGATGGCTCAGCGGTTAAGAGCACTGACTGTTCTTCCAGAGGTCCTGATTTCAATTCCCAACAACCACATGGTGGCTTACTGGGATTGTATATTCATATAAATAATTTTTTTTTTAAAAAAGAAAATATGTTCTAATGCATTATGGTTGGTGGTGTCATTAAAAGGGAAAATTCAGGCCAGGACTGGTGCTGCGTGCCAGTAGTTAAAAGTTTAAAGGGGGAGAGAGGAGCCTAAAGAGATGGCCCAGTGGTTAAGAGAACTTGCTATTCTTTCAGATGGACTCTGGTTCAAATCCCAGCATTGACATCTGGCAGCTCACAACCACTTCTAACTCTAGGTCTGGAGAGGGTAACACCCTCTCCTGATTTCCATGGCCACTCACACCATGTGGCACCCACATGTACACATAATTTTTAAAAATTTAATTTTTTTTTTTGTGACAGGGTTTCTCTTTTGTAGCCTTGGCTGTCCTAGAACTCGCATTGAATACCACACTGGACTTGAACTCACAGAGAGAGACCTGCCTGCCACTGCCTCCAGAGTGCTGGGACTAAAGGTGTGTGCCACTACCTCCCTGCTTTTTAAAAAAAAATTGCTCAGTGGTAGAACATGTGCCTAGAATCTACTAGCGAGGTGCTGGGGGCGTGGCATAGTATAGAATTTGCCTCATGTTGGTGAGACCAATGATATTACTGCCTACTACTGCTGTGAACCAACAAAAAGATGTTCTGGCAAGATGCCTCAGTGGGTAAAGGGCTTGCTGCCTATCCTGACAATCTGAGTCTGACCCCCTAAACCACCTCTGGTGCCCACTGTGGGACAGTGGACCATGCCAGGAAACTTGGTAAGGTAGAATGGGTTTGAGACCCCAGTATCTAGGTACCCACATGAGAAGATAAGAGACTGCCTCCCTGTTCCCTACCAGATTCCTGTCCACACTCCCCACATGGTCATGTAGCCCAAAAAACGAGTTCTCTATGCTAATGAGATACGTAGAGGCCTTGAGGGCTTGCCAACAAGTTTCCCTTCCCAGACATTCCTCCAGTGTGGATGAACATGGACTGTCTCTTCCATCAAGACCTGCCCTGGGGAGCATGGAGAAGGCCTTCACCTACAGAGCTGCAGCCTAAGTCTCCTATAGAAGGCCTCTCTGTGCTTCCAGACAACAGTCTCTAAGCTAAGGACTTTCACTGATGAGCTAAGCTGAAGTTCCCCATCCACCCCCCTTGTCATCCTTGTCCTCAGCCCGAGGGCTCCCAACAGTCCAGGTCTCTTCGTCGTGGGTCTGTAGACCCAGATCCTTCATTCCCGACTCCCCTGTGGTACACCCCAATGGCAACTAGATGCCCAGGAGTCAGGGAATCCCAACTTTGGCCTACCACATCTTAGACTGTGTTCTCCCACCCCCTGAGCAGTGAGTGTCTCTGCCTCCCTTAAAGCCCAAACACTTAAAGTCTCCCCAGCAGCTCTTTCACACCCCCAACAGTCAGGGCAGGGCGGAATGCAGACCCACTACTCATTACACACATAGGAAACAAACGTGGTTTTAAAGGGGGGGAAATTTTGATATAAATACAAATAGAGCAGAGAAGATGCAAACAGACTCAGGAAAGAAGCCATTTACAAGCCAATGGGAGAGGACTAGAGGCCCCGCCCACACCTGCCGCACTCCTGGCTGCCAGACAGTGGTTCATTGTTACAGCAGCCAGTAGCAAACTAATACAAGCTGGACATGTACCTGCCTTATTACCCAACAGTTCCGTTCCTGGATGTGAAAACACCAGAAATGTGCACGCGTGCCATGTTTTCCACGCAGGGCCTCAACTCCACCTCAAGTGCCCACCAGCTGCGGAACAGATCAATAACCTGACTCCGTGGAATCAGCAGCAACCCAAACTTCTGCACGCACGTGATCCTGCTTACATTTCTAGTCTATTCTCACGTCACAAATTCCAAAAGCTTGCGAGTGCCATTGGCATGGGTGTGCGTTGTTATTGGGGACCTGGTCTGTGTGCCTGTGATTGGCATGCTTTTCATAATTTGTTCTATGTTGGTGACCTATGACAAAGGATACTGCCTCCTTGGGGACTGAATCTACTCTACTCTTCCCCAGTACCCTAAGTCCTATAAAACTCCCCATGGCCGTGTCCCTCCAGCTGTGGGTCTGCTGAGAAACAACAAAGCTTGTGTCCATTGATAGCAGCGCCTTCTAAGGTTCTGGACCCAATTCTAGAGAATATGTTCCCTACACACACACTCTCTCTCTCTCTGTCTCTTTCCTTTCCTCTCCTTCCTCCCTCTCCTTCCTCCTTCCCACTCTCCCTCTCTCCTCCCCTCCCCTCCCTATGTAGCTCTGCCTGGCCTGATACTTATTGCTTTAGGCTAGGAGAGCCTTGCTGGTCTTCCTTGCCTAGTCCTCCAAAGTGCTGGCATCCTGGGTAAGTACCACCACACCTGGCTGGTGGTTTTCTTTCAAAGGCTCTCCAAGTGGTGCACCCTTCACAAAGGGTTTCCCATCCTGCTCTCTTTTGCCCTTCTTACAGGGTGGCACCTTTGCTAATGACTATTTCTCCTGTGCTAGGCTAGTCTCTAGCAGGCACAGGCACATCTTATTAAAACAAAAAACTGTAGCCATAGCCTCAGTCTGGCTACTCAGACTGGGACTTCAACCTTGATCGCTGCCTTCCTTTCCTCTCCCCTTCCCGTGCCTGCAACTCGTCCTCACCCCCCATTGCTTTATCTTCATCTTTCCACTGTCACCATCCTGGTCCAAGTCACAGCACATCTACCCCAGACCACACGGTTCCTCCGGGCACCCAGAGAGGGTCTGATAGGAAGAGACTTTGGAGATTTTTTTTTTCCAGAGTCAGGGTCTCACGTAGCTTGGGGCTGGCTCAGGATTCCCCACGTAGCTGAGGATGACCATGAACTACCCCTCCTCCTGCAGATGTCTGGGTGTGGGTAGGGTGTGCACACACATATATGTATGTGTGTGGATGTCAGCGTGTATACATGGAGGCCTGGAGGAGGAGTCAGAGCCCTCAGAGGCGGAGCCACAGGTGCTCATGGGTTGTTACATGAATGCTGGGAAGTGACCTTACGTCTCGGCAGGGAGCTCCTTTATGTGCTGAGCCTTCCCTATGGCCCATTTGTTATTAGCATATATTAATTATATATGATATTTCCATATTGCACCTGATGTATTTCAGTCACATTCGCCTTGTTACCCTCTCCTGTCAGCCCTCCAACTCCCACGGATCCAGTCCACCCACTTTCATGTCCTTTTGGCCATATGCGACCTGATGTAAACTCTTTAATTTTTTTTTTTTTTACTTTCTACAAAAGGTTTTGGTAAGATGCAAACATGGTGATAAAAAATGTTCTTGTTTGTTTCCTTTCTTTCTTTCTTTTTTAAAAAAGATGTATTTATTTAAGACAAGACACACCAGAAGAGGGCTTCAGATTCCTCTTCTGATGGTTACAAGCCACTGGGAATTGAACTCAGGACCTCTGGAAAAGCAGACAGTGCTCTTAACTGCTGAGCCATCTCTCCAGTACCCCCCCCCTTTTAATAAAAGATTTATTTATTATATGTAAGTACACTGTAGTTGTCTTCAGACACCTCAGAAGAGGGCATCGGATCTCATTACGAATGGTTGTGAGCCACCATGTGGTTGCTGGGAATTGAACTCAGGACCTCTGAAAGAGCAGTCAGTGCTCTTAACCACTGAGCCATCTCTCCAGTACCCCGCCCCCCACCCCTTTTTGAGACAAAGTGTCTCTTGTATAGCCCTGACCATCCTGGAACTCACTCTGTAAACCAGGCTAGCCTCAAAGTCAAAAATCCCTGTCTCGTGCTGGGATTAAAGAGGTGTGCCACCATTGCCCAGACCAAACACACACACACACACACATACACACACACACACACACACACACACTGTCTAGAAAGATGGCTCAGAGGTTAAGAGCACTTGCTACTTTTGCAAAGGAACCAGGATTGGTTCCCAGCACCCACATGGCATCTCACAACCATATGTAACTCCAGTCACAAGAGATTTAATACCCTGTTCTCACCCCCATGGGCACACATAGTACACATGTGTACTATGTACACAGACATGCAGGCAGGCAAAACTATCATATACATAAAATTTTTTAAAAATCTATAAACTTTTTTTTTTAATTAAAAAGACAGTGTGGGGCTGGAGAGCATGGGCTAGAGTGAGCAGGGCCAGCGCGAGAAGGAGGAAAAAGAAAAAAAAGACAGAGAGCAAGCATCTCCAACCCACCCCAGGAAGGATTGATGAACTTGGGTGGGACAATCCTTGATGTGTACTACCCTCTGACCACAGATATTCCATTTCCTTCTATTGTAAACTAGGAGAACAGACCGTGGTGATGCTAAACCATCGGGCCTGCACTGTCTTCTATCCCCACTCGCGGTAGAATCCAAGCACTTCGCAGCAGCCTGGGCTCCTCCCCTCTCCTTGAGACTTTCCTGCCCTCTGACGCTTGTCCGGCCACATCACCCCTCCATGTCACTCAAGCCAGAAAGGAACCTCCCGTGCCTGTCACTCATCCGGGCCCTTGCTACTTTTGCTAGAAACCACCCCCTTCCATTTCACTCAAGGCTCCATCGGTGTTCTTCCTGGGGTGGCCACCTGCTCCCATATCTCCCTTTTCCTGCCCTGCTGGAACTGCTTCCTGTCTGTCTCTCCAGCTACGACAGACACACAAAACCGGCTACTTTACCCTCATCAAGAAACACACCCACTCGTGAGGAGGACCCCCCCCCCATTTGCTGAGTGAAGGAATAAAATAGAAGGGGGTTTTAGTGTGTAGCAATTAGGCTTGGCACTGGGCTCCGCCAGCAGGAGGCCCCATTGGTCTACAATCTAGAGGCCGCGTGGCTGTGGCTCTCTTTAGCCACTTGGGGGTGCGCTACTCCAGCCTCAAATGGTGGCGCTGAGTGAGCTGACAGTTGCTGGAGGAGGCCCTGGACAGCATATTTTATAGTCAACTGCTTTGTTTCTAAACACCTAGAAGGGTTAGTATAACCTACTGAAGCTGAGAAGGGAAGATACCAGCTCTTTTCTGGTTGGTTTTTTGATTTGGTTTGGTTTGGTTTAGTTTTGTTTTGGTTGGTTGGTTGGGTTTTTTTTTTTTTGAGATTCAGTTTATTATGTAGCCCAGGCTGACTGGGAATATACTATATAGCCCATGCTGGCTTCCAACTTGTTACAATCCTTCCTGCCTCTGCCTTCTCAGTGTTGGATTATGGGTGGGCATTACCATTACCACACCCAACCTGGGAAGGAACCAATTCTTGCTTCTAGTGCACACACTACCCAACAGGTTACAAGATAGTCTGGTTATGCTTTGCTGAAGACAGACCGGGGACAGAAGGACAGATATACAGTTAGTGCAATATATGGGTGAAGGGCTGGGGTTGTAAGCGACCACTTTCTCATAGGGCCTCAGTCCCCAATGGGGGTGAAGGCGGGGGATGGGGTAGAAAGCTATGTGAGTGAATGGGAAGAGGCCAGGGCCCCAGAGCTGGCCATCTGCGACGATGGCCCAGGTGCTGCGCCTCACCCCAGTGCACAGAAGAGGAGGTCCTCATCCCCCATGCCTCCCACCCCCGAAAAGCTCCACCACCATGACTGGAGGGTGTTGGCAGATTGTGACCAGGTCTGGATACAGCCTTGACTTGGGTTTAGGCTGGAGAGAGGAGGAAGAGTCGAACTGTGGGAACGGAGTGAACAGGAGCTGTCACAGGGTTCTAGAGGAGGGCGCGTGGGGGATGGGCAGCAGGGTGACACTGTCAGTGGGTACAGTTTCAGTTAGATAGGAAGGGAAAGTTCTGCTGTTCTGGTACAGCAGGGAAGTAGCTGCAATTAATGACATATTGCATATTTCCAAGCAGCTAAGAAGAGCGGTGTATGGTATGTGGGGTGTGCCTGCAGTCTCAGCACCTCAGAGGTGGAGGCAGGAAGTTGAGGAGTTCAAGGTTAGCTTGGGCTACTTAGAGACTTCCAGCCCAGAATGGATTGCAAGAGACTCTCTGAAAACAACAACTACTACTATCATTGTCAGTACTGGGGATTGAACCCAGGACCTCAGGCACGCCAGACAAATGCTCTACCACCAAAGCTGGATCTCAGCACCCACTCCCCACCACCAAAAGACCTAATGTTCCACCATATAGAAATAATAAATATTTGTGACGACAGGTATGTTAAACAGCCTGACTTTGGAGTCACGATTATTGAATCATTCCTGCCTCTGGGTCACAGCTTTCTTATTATCTGTGAAACAAGGGAAACCTGGGTAATTCTGCCCTGAGTTTCGCTGGGGCCTGAATGATGTCATTACTCAGAGAGCGCTTTAAAAATCTGAACGCATTATCTACACACAGGTGCAAGCCACCACTGTCCCCCTCACACATTGTGAGCTGTCAATGGTTCGAGCCCCATCTGCCTTTCTAATCTGTCCTCTTAAACACAGACAAGGTCCAATGCCCACTCAGGCTCTGCAGAGCATTAGCCAAAGATATCTGCCTGTCTTCGTGATAGCCCCAACTTGAGTAATTAAGAGACTCTTCCAGCTAGGCGTGGAGGGGCACGCACGCCTTTAATCCCAGCACTCAGGAGGCAGAGGCAGGTGGATCTCAGTGAGTTAGAGGCCAGCCAGGGCTACTTAGTGAGACCCTGGTGGTGGTGGTGGTGGTGGTGGTGGTGGTGGTGAGTTCAAGACCTAACAAGGCCAACGAAACACTTGTTTCTTTTCTAATTCAGAAAACCATTCAGATACTGAAGCCAAAATCCCGGGAATCAGTTCTTGGCCAGTGTAATCCATGTTCCAACACCACATCCATTCTGCGCTAGCCAGCCTCCCCTCCCACCTGTGTGCCCACTTCCTATGGCTCCTCTTGATTCTATATCCAGATCTATACCCCCTCTTCCCATCAGACAACACAGGAGCCATAAAGGGGTCAATCAAATCATGCCACTCCCCTGTTTAACACCTCTCAGAAGACTTGGTGCCCGGTTTAATTGCCCACCTGCCTGCCCAGCATGTGACAAACCCCAGGAATGGATTCCGGGCTGCCCCATCTCACTGTGTAGCCAAAGGTGGTCTTGAACCCTTCTGATCCTTTTGGTCAGTGCCTCCTGCCTCTGCCTTGAGTTCTGGGATTACAGGTGTGTGGCAGCAGCCCCAGAGGCTTACATAGTGCTGTAGATGGAACCCAGGAACTCATGCAAGCATGCTCTGCCTCCAGCTAAAACAGTTGTGTTTTGTTCTTTTGAGTTAGGGTCTCACACTGCAGCCCAGATGGTCTTGAACTTAGGGCAGTCCTCCTGCCTCAGCCTCCTGAGTGCTGGACTCACAGGTGTGTGCTGCTAGCCCCGGCTTTAGAATAATTTCTAAATTATAGATTAAATTCTGTCTTCATCTCTCCCTTATGCCTGCCTCTGCACACTGATCTTTGTATAATAAGATAAATGCACATGCCTACATACATGTGTATACACGCATGTAGGGACAGAATGGCAGTCAACGAGGAGTGTCCTCCTCGGTCACTCTCCACTTTATGTTTTGAGACAGGGTTTCTCACTCAGCCAGAAGGCCTGAGCCAGAAGCTCAGTCAGCTAGGCTGGTGGGCTAGCAAGCCCAAGTGTCCTGTTGTCACAGTACTAGGATGTTGAGCCCAGCATTCTTTCAAGGATGCTACAGATCCCACCTGAGTCTCTGTCATGCTTTCTCAGAGTACTTTATACACCAAGCTATGTCCCCAGCCTGTGGTGATTTTGTTGGCTGAGATACTGTCTCACATAGCTAAGGCTGGCCCTGAGTCCTCACCCTCCTGCCCCCATCTCCTAAGTGCTGGGATAACAGGATGTGCGCCGCTGGCCGTCAGGCTTGGCTTTTCCCTCACCTCCATGTCCACCCCACTCCATCTGTATTGCTTCCCCCCCCCTCTGAGCCTTGCACAAGCCAAGCTGCTTTCCTTCGCTGCCTGTATCTAGCTGTTCCCCGCCCCCCCCCCCGCTCCTTTTTTTCTTTCAGAACTGACTCAGCCCAGCCCTCCGTTCTCAAAGGCCATCTTCTCAGTGAAATCTTCCCTAACCACCCGTTAGACCAGCCCCTCCCTTTCCCACGAGGCCTTGTTTCGTTTTGTGAATCACCCTTCCTCTGAACCAATTGTTGCTGGTTTGTGTTTGTTTTGTGTTTGTTTACGGTCTGGCACACCATCCTCAAGGACAGGCGGCCATGAGTAGGCATGGCATACACAAGGGACTTCATGGATGGCACTTTCATGGAAGTGATGATTCCAGTCAGTGTTTTAAGAAGGGTTCAGAGCAGGGAGCAGGAGGTGCCAGCCGTGGTGTATGCCTGCAATCCCAACATTTAGGGGGTTGAGGGAGGAATAAGGGTTCAAGGCTGGTACAGGCTACACAGAAGTTCAAGGTTAGCTTGCGCCATATAGATTCCATTTAAAAACGAAAGAGGAGGAGGCTGGAGGGAAGGCTCAGCCATTGAGAGCTCTTGCTGCTCTTTCAGAGGACAGACCCGAGTTCTGCACCAGCTAGTCTCACATCTATCATCTCACAACTGTCTGAAACTTCAGCTTCAGGACATCTAGCATCCCACACAGACATGGCATTTGTTCACATAAATACACACAGGTACACATCAGATAAAAATAAATCTTTAAAAAAAAACCAAAACAACAACAACAAAACAAACAACAACAACAACAACAACACAAGTCTGAACAGTCAGGGAGAAAGTTAAAAATAAAGGCAATGGAGGGGCAGGGCTAGTGAGGCCTCACTCCACAGCCCGGGAGACCCTGGAGAGCAGATCTGATGAGGCCCCACCC
>JADRCH010000201.1:766496-843155 GCA_019843965.1 Rhynchomys soricoides | reverse complement strand
TGTGGTGTGTGTGTGGTGTGTGTGGTGTGTGTAACAACAATTAATGAAAAAAGCAGTTATGAATTTGAAAAAGAAAGGAGAAAGTGGGGCGGCTTTGGAGGAAGGAAAGGGAAGGGAAATTATGTAATTATAATATCAAAAAATTAAATTAAGTAGTTTTAACTAAAAATAAAAAGATCCAAAACAATTAAACCTTACCAGCTGGAGTGGTTATGGTGTTGAGTGCCCGTAATCCTAGTACTTGGGAGGCTGAGGCAGGAGGATTTTAAGTTTGAGGACCAGCCTGTGTTACATATTAATACCCTATCTCAAAAAATAAAAGAAGCAGCTTGGTACTTCATGATCACACATGGCTATGGAGACAAGCAGACAATACCCATGGGCACATGGGCAAGAGTGGATGGAGCAGACTGGAGAGACCAACAGGAAGCTGTACCCACCCATCCTGCCCTTCCGGGTCATTCATTTCAGAGTAAAACAGAGTCCCGGCTAAGACAGCAAAGCACTGCTGGTCCTGACCTGCGGACAGGCCAGAGGAGGCTGCGGCCTCCCCCGCCTCTCTCACGGCTATAGCCTGCATCGCACACGTAAAATGGACCAACATTGTCAAGCCATCTTTGACCCCTTCCTCTTTTCCACAAAAAGCCGAACAGCGGGGACCGTTGGCTGAAAAGATACTAGCTGAGTGTGTGTGTGTGGGGGGGGGGGTTGGATAGACACCATACTTCCGGACGAGACCGGACATCGGGGACCATCTATCACTCAGTGTCTCCTTGGCAGACGGAGATCTAGAGAGAGACACAACTTATGAGAGCTGACACCGCAGTTGACAGGGGAGCTGCACCTGGAATGCAGAGGGAGACAGACAGACCCACAGAGGCTCAGGGAAGCCCAAATGGCAGTCTTGATGGCTCAGGTTATGGGATTGGGTGTGTCAGAAATGACACTATTAGAAGTTGGCCATATGGGCTTTCCCCAGAAAGGATGCTAAAAGGCTCACTCTCAGGACTAGTTGTAGTCAGCTTCTAAAAAAAAATACTTATTTTTATTTTATTTTACTTTCGTGTGTACATGCCACAATGCACAGGTGAGGTCAGAGGACAACTTGCAGAAATTATTTCTGTCCTTCTGCCATGTGGGTTCCAAGGACTGACCTCTGGTCATTTAGGCTGGGCAGCAAGCCCCTTTACCCACTGAGCCATCTGCTTCACTTTCCACTAAGTTACCAAAACCAAACCAAACCAACAACAACAAACCAAGGTTATGTAGCCCAGGCTGGCCTCAAACTCAATGCACTCTTGCCTTATCCTTCTTAGGGCTGGGAATAACAGCGTGCATCACCACATCCAACAGCACTCTTGGGATGTGCTTAGTTTGGGAAAATTCAGATTGACACACTAAAGATCCATGTGTGTTCTGATGGGTGTTATGTTTTAATATGAAGTTTAAAAAAAACACTGGAAAATTTTTTTGTTTTGATTTTTTTTTTAAAGACAGGCTAGCCTGGAACTTGCTAGGTAAACCAGGCTAGCCCCTAACTCTTAAGAGAAATGCCTGCCTCTGCCTCCTGAGTGGTGAGATTAAAGGCATGTGCTATTATGCTTAGCTTTTGTTTTGTGAAACAGGTCTCAGGCAGACCAGGCTGGCCTCACATTCTCTAGGTAGTCAAGGTTGACTTTGAACTTCTGATCTTCCTGCCTCCCCCTCCTGGAGAGCTGTGTCACCATGCATGGTGTATGGAGTACTGGGGATCAGATCCAGAGTCATCATGAATGCTCTTCAAGCACTCAGCCAGTGAAGTCACATTCCTGGCCTACTGTTTCACTTTGAAACAGAGTCTTACTAAGTTGGCCTGGAACTTACTATTGCAGCCTAGGATTGACCCCTCACCCCGGCCTCTGGAGAGCTGGGATCAGATGCCTGCCCACCACACTTGACTGTGATGACATTTTAAACATCTCGCCAATGCTAGCTCTCTTCCCTTTCTACCAGTAGAGGAGAGGCCCTGGGGTTAGACCCTTCAGCACATGAGGGACTCTGGGTAGAATTTAATAATCATATTTATTTCCATGGTAAATGATTCTGGGTTTCCATTCATGAAATTTCCATTTAAAGCCCCGTTTATTCAAGCTGTTGAAAACACCGAAGCCATTCATGGTTTGGTAAATGTTGGACTGACTGATGGGCTCCTGGGGGTTGCTGTTTTTGTCACACGCGTCGGTTTGTGTGTGTGTGTGTGTTTTTTTTTTTTTTTTGGTATCACATTTTCCATAATAAAAATGTTTTTAAAAATTGAGTCACTTAACAAAATTATTATGTAAATAATACACCTCAGCGGTGCACAGATGCGTCGGGAAGGTAGCATGCAGATTGCACATCTGGGGAAACTCTTGTCAGAGGAGGTGGGGAGAGCTTGGGGCAAAGGCCAGGGCCAGAGAAGCAGGGCGAAGTGTGGAGAGGAGCCAGGCCTGGGAAGGGGAGGGAGGACCCCTCACTGCCTCTCACTGGCTTTCCAGAGAAGGCTACTGCCGGGAGCAAAGATAGACAGGCACTGGTGAGGCAAACACCAAGCCTGAGGTCAGAAGGTCAAGGGCAGGGGCCCTTCTGATCGGACCCCTGTATAGAAGGCACCTGCTCGCTCACAAAGCATTTTGTCCTCCCACTGCTGGAGATATGGAGAGAGCTCAGAGGCTGTCCCGACCACCCACCACCGCCCTCCCCACCCACCCTGTCCCCAGCCCAGTGTTAGAGAAGAGGAAACTAAGAAGCTCAGAGAGGGGAAGTGACTTTCCCATGGTCACACAGCAAAGCTGCAGGGCTGGGTGAAAGGCACTGCTGAGTCTCACCTCATCCTTCAGCCACCTCTGGTCAGGGCTCTGTCCACATCCCCCCTTCTTGCTTCTCCCTTTTAAGAGTCTGAACCTGTCTGTGGCCCTTACCACCATCAGGCTGAGTGGAGACTTAGCTCCAGAAACTCCCTAAGTCCCACAGTGCCTAAGCACAGAGTCCCTTGTCTCCATGGCTGTCCTCATTGGGTCTGCCAACTTCTCTTATCCTGCTCCCTGCTGTCTGTGTGTCTATATGTCTGTGCATGTCTCTCTCTCTCTCTCTCTCTCTCTCTCTCTCTCTCTCTCTCTGTGTGTGTGTTGGGGTACAGGGGTACTTCAGGCCCCCTTTGGCCAGGGAAGTCGGGATGGGGGTGGGGCCTTGGCTTCCTGTTGTTATCGCCCTGGGGCTCTGGGGGGGATTTCCCTGGCCACCCCCACCCCCTAGGGAAGGGGAAGGAGACTGGGTGAGTCACAAGCCTGGGGCGGGAACCCGAGGGTGAGAAAGGGCAGGAGGAACCTTGCCACTTGGTACCCTTGTAAGACATGGGTCCATGGCAAACACTGAAGACACCCTTCCTCCAGAGGGCTACCCGCTTGCCCAGATGATCCCATGGGTGCTTACCTTGGTGCTGGGGCCAGTTGGGGACACAGAGAATGGAGATGCTTTATTCTGAGGATTCTGTGAAGAGAGAATTGAGGCAAGGGGATGGAAACGGGGTCTGGACACCTGCCCCTGCCCCCTAACCACTGCTCCATCCTTCCCCCTCTGCCTTCCTGTACGTCTGAGCAAGCCTGACCTGATGGTTAATGTCGGGTCCATTTCTTTCGGTGTCTGTAAAGAGAGAGAAAGGGCATGATGCTGCCGGGCCTTCCTATACTCTGTCCCCACCTGCCTCTGCCCACCCACACTCACCTGTATGCTCTGACGGGGAGTCCAGACTTTGCTTCTCGGCCTCCAGGGGCTTAGACATTCTTATTTCTGTGAACAGAGAAGGGATAAAAATGGAGGGAAAGGCCGCCAGGAGGGCTCCGAGGCCCTTCTTCTGCCAGCCCCACACCCACTAAGCCTTTCCCAACCCTACACCTACCCCTGACACTTTGAAGTATCTCTTCTAGAGAGTTCACCAAAGAGGACACCTCCAAAAAGTGGTACAGGAGCTGTCACCTCTGTCACCTACTGTGAAGCACTCACGGGGCAGGGTGGAAGGTAGAATATGGTCACAAGAAGGCTTCAGCTGGCTGGAAGGGGCTGGCAGGGTTCCATAAAGGAGCCGTACGACGACCTCTGACCTCTTTCCCAGGCAGATGGCCTGGGCTCTAGCCTGTGCCCTACCAGGTTTCGAGTGAGACATGTTTTCCACTCTGAGCAGGGTAATCGAGCTGTGATGGGGTTACAGGAGCCCCAAAATGAGGAGCTGTCATATCTCAGAGTGTGATTCAGTCATCCCCTGATCCGCCACTTTCCCTGTCCCCACGCCCAGACATAACCCCCACCGGCCTTCCGTCCTGCATGACATCACAAGTCCGGCAGCTGCACTCCACCCTTCTCCAACCCCTACACCACCCACCTCTACTCTGGCCCTGCTCTTCAAAGCAATGTCTCCCAAAGCCTGGAATACCAGCTGTGCTTGCAAATCAACCCGCATCCCCATCCCGTAGCTTCCAGAATCCAAGGCAGGTGGCAGGCAGTAAGTGTGCTGACACCTGCCATCAAAGGTGCATGTCTGCCACCACCCAGCACAGCACCAAACAGTAGAGCCATTGGTGTAAGATTTTCCGATTCACATCGAGGAATCTGAGCTCCCATGGCTATCGCCACAAACGGATGGGGGACATCCTGACTGCATCTTGGTGCTCCTGAATCTAGGGTCCCTGCTTCTAATCGGGATCCTTCTGGGCTAACGCTCCTGGACCTCATCATGGTATCATCTCCTACCCAGCCTGGGCCTGGGCTTCTGCTCGACCCGTTCTCACTTTCCTGAGCTTCTCCAGCCTATACCCAAGTCCCTCGTGTGACTTTGACAGTCAATGGTCTCAGTCAATGGTCTCAGTCAATGGTGACCTTACAACACCCCTCCTGGATTACCCAAAAGCCCCAGCAACATCACAGAATCCTGCCTAACAAAGAAGGCATCTAGTGTTCTGCACCTCGGATGGACTGGACGGTCTCAGAAGGCTAATAACCTTTAGCGAGAGCTCTGCACCAGGAGAAACAGTAGGCGTCTAGGAATTTCGCAGTTGAGGATTACTTGAGGTGAAACACCAGCTGCTCTTGTTTTAGATTCCTAATCCAAAAGCTAGGCTGAGGGGGCAGGAGGCAAAGACAAAGTACTGCTCTTACAGAGGACTGGGTTCACTTCCCAGCACCCATCTCTAGTAGCTTGAAACTGCCTGTAACTCCAGCCCCAGGAGATCCAAAGCCTGCAGACACGTGCTCATGTTGTCCCATATATACATAACTAGAAGGAAAAGAGCCAAGTCGGGCATTGTACATGACTTGAGGGTAAACAATAGAAGCAATGCAGGGACAGCTGAGGAGACAGCCGCTCCCTGAGACCCAGCGCCTCCACTTCTGGGTGGCTGATGAGCAGAGGAGGCTCTGAGCATGTGTCTCAGTGGTAAAGGACTTGCCTAGCACAGGGCCCTGGGTACCATTCCAGCAACACACACACACCCTAAACACACACACTATGCACATACTACACCACATATCCAACATGCTACCACCCCACACAAAACCCAAATATACAACACACACACACACACACACACACATGAAAAAGAATAAGTTGCCACCCAAGGCCCAGGCCCAAATGTTCAGCTTTTGTACCATGGCTCCAAATTAGAAAACATTCAAAAGCCTATCTGTGAATCAGATAACCAAAATGTGGTCTGTCTATCCAACGACTATGTCACTGAACCACACTATGTCACTGAATCGCACTATGTCACTGAACTACACTATGTCACTGAAAAGTGAACAACGTCCTGCCCAGCCATAGCGCCGAGTCTTGCAGGCGGAGCGAAAGTGGACAAACAGAAATGTAAACTACGACTGGGGAACCCATTACACGGAGCCTTTAAAACCCAGTGAAGTAGCCTGGCCATGGTGAGAACCGCCGCTAACCCAGGGTTTGAGAGGTTCAGGATGACCGTCGGGAGCTACCCTGTAGCTTTGAGACTAGCCTGGGCTACAAGAGACAGAACCGGAGCTGGAGTGGTGGTTGGCAGAAAGAAGGACTTGCCATGGAAGACAGATGGTCTCAGTTCAGTGTCTGGAAGCCACCTCAAAAGGGGAAGCCGACTCCTGAAAACAGTCTTCTGGTCTCCACGAACACCATACATAAGCGACTCACAAAAAGACAGAACAGATAAACTCCTCAGGACACTCCAGGAGCTCAGGCCCTGAACTCAGGCAACTGAAGTCACACAATCGAGCACTTCTGGAGAGCACTGACCCAGAAAGACATGAGGGAGTGGGCAGCACCTTCATATATCAGAACTCACCCCGCGGTATGCTTAAAATCCAAGTGTTCTTCTGTTTGTCTTGCTTTTGTTTTCAAGACCTGGCTATCCCGGAACTCACTCTGTAGACCAGGCTGGCCTCGAACTCAAATCTGTCTGCCTCTGCCTTCCGAGTAGGGCTGCCACCACCCGTTTCTGTTTCTGTTTCTCTTTTGACACAGGTCTTATGTATCCCAGATCAGCCTTAAGGGTCCCTATGTAGCAGAGGGTGATCGTGAACTTCTAATCCCCCACCCCTGGAGCAATGGGGTTGCAGTGTGCACCATCACACCCAGTGTATATGCTGCTGAGAATGGAACCCAAGACACTATGCTAGGCAAGCTCCCTGCTGACCGACAGAGCTACATCCCTAGTCCCTCCTTTGTTTGTTTGTTTTACTGAATATTTTCTTTATTTACATTTCAAATGTTATCCCTTTTCCCGGTTTTCCCCCTCCCAGAAACCCCTATCCCATCCCCCCATGTTTGTTTTTGAAGCAGCTTCTCACTCTAGCCCAGGCTGGCCTCAAGCTCATAGCAATCCTCCTGTCTCAGCCTCTGGAGTGCTGGGAGTGCAAGGCTGAACTACTCAATGCCTGGCTTGTACACTGTATC
Source organism: Rhynchomys soricoides (assembly GCA_019843965.1). Lineage (NCBI taxonomy): Eukaryota > Metazoa > Chordata > Mammalia > Rodentia > Muridae > Rhynchomys > Rhynchomys soricoides. The sequence continues at coordinate 836,209 of JADRCH010000201.1, read as the reverse complement.
ATAATAAAGCACAGAAAGGATAGTCTGGGCTAGTATCTCAGTGGGACTATCCTGGGCTTATCTCTCAGTGGGATGGTACTTGCCTTTTGTGTGCATTGCCCTTGGTGTAATCAATATCACTTCCAAAAATAAACAAATAAACAAACAAAAAGACTGGGGAGACTACTAGGTCAGCAAAATGCTCGCTGTTCAAGCATCAGCACCCATGCAGAAAGCCAGGTGTGTGGTTTTAATTCTAGAACCTCAGGGAGGGAGGGAGGGAGGGAGGGAGAGGGAGAGGGAGAGGGAGAGGGAGAGGGAGAGAACTCTAGGTCTAGCTGGCCAGCCTAATCCCCAGGGCTGAGTGAGAGAACCTGTCTCAAAAACCAAGCTAAAAGGCTGGTGAGAAGGCTCCTGGGGTAACCGTTCTTGCCTCCAAGTCTGAAGACCTGAGTTCAATGTCCAGAGCCCACATGGTGGGGAGAGAGAACAGACTCCCACAGGTTGTCCTTTGACCTGTATGTGCATGCGCGCGCATGCACACGCGCACACACACACACACACACACACACACACACACACTAATAGAAGCTAAAAACAAGCCACTACATGTTTCTATAACAGCATAGATTGGTTAGGGCTGAGGACAGGGGAAGATGGGACAGGCTGGGGAGGACTGAGGAGGACTGGGGAGGACTAAGGAGGACTGGGGAGGACCTTAAGAGGGCTGGGAGAATTTGAGACAGGTGTAGATGCTGATGAACTTCCTGGACACGCATAAATGTGTGTGCGTGTGACTGTGTGTGTGCATGCATGCGTGTGTGTGTGTGTGTGTGTGTTATGTGGCAGTACATGGATGACTGCATACACACATATGTTCCTATGTGTATGGAGGTCAGAGGTTAAACTTTGGCATTGCTCTTCAGGAACAAGCCCACCAGCTCAGGTCCAGTGCTCAGCTGCCAGCCAGTGAGAGAGATAAAGAAGAAGCAGGGGCCAGGCACTGACTAATGCTAGTCATACCTCACCCATACCTCAGCCCTTCTCCAGGCAGCTTCTAACCCTCCATGGCCCCAGAATCCCACCCTGGTAGCATCCCTGAAACACAGCACTCAATCGCTGGTGCCTATGCCGGATTCAGCAGCCTTCCACCTAGCTCCCTTACTTCAGGACACACCCAGGTCCCCTAGCCTGGCCTTCAGGGTATGGCCACCACCCTTGGCACCATGCATCCAGTTCCTCCTCTCTGATCTTCAATACAGAGAACATCTCTCCCTGCTTAGGGGAGTCCACATGACAGAGGGCCACAGCTAGCACGTTCTGTGACTCCTACCTGCCAAGTGCTTCTTTCGCCCACAGATGGGGCAGCCTCTGACCTTGCCACCCCAGAAGTTCCACACACTCACCCCTGCCCTCTGCTGTGAGGTAAGTTCCCCCCTACACACACACCACATGTCCTGGTCTACTCTGAATGTAGCTGTATTTGGAGATGGAATATTTTTCAAAACTGTTTTCCGTTTCAAAATATTTAACTATCCACATGTACATGTATGTGCTGTGGCAGGTGAGTGGAGGTCAGAGGGCAACTCACAAGAGTTGGTTCTCTCCTTCTGCCACGTGAGTTCCAGGGATTGAACTCAGGTCTTCAGGCTTGGCTCTGAGCCATCTTGCTGGTCCTAATCTTTTTCTTTTTCTTTTTCTTTTTCTTTTTCTTTTCTTTTATTTTGGGGGGGTGGGGTGGAGGTTGTATGCTTGCTTTTTTTTTTTTTTTGAGTCAGGATGTCATGTTGCTCAGGCTAGCTCTGTGGCCAAGGATACTTTTTAACTTCTGATTTCTCCTGCTTCCACCATCTCCTGGGTGCCAGGATTATCTGCACCAACACAGGTCATGAGAGGCTGAGGATCCAACCCAGGGCTTCACGCATGCTAGGCAAGTGCTCTTCCCACTGAGCAACATCTCTAACTGAGATATTAAAAAAAAAAAAAGACAGTAGCAATAATGGGCTTAAAGTCACGATCCTCCTGCCTGACCTTCCCCCATTCTGGGATTACAGGTGTGCGCCATCCCTGATTTGAAAAATAGGAGTCACCAATGAAATACATAACATAAAGTAAAGCCATTAGAAGAGGAAGAATTTGGTCTGCAATGCTGGCACCGAGAAAGTTAAGGCAGGCGGGGCAGTGGTGGCGCACGCCTTCAATCCCAGCGCTCTGGAGGCAGAGGCAGGCGGATTTCTGAGTTCGAGGCCAGCCTGGTCTACAGAGTGAGTTCCAGGACAGCCAGGGCTACACAGAGAAACCCTGTCTCAAAAAAAAAAAAAAAAGAAAAGAAAAGAAAGAAAGCAAGCAAGCAAGCAAGCTAAGGCAGGAAGATTTCTGAGAGTTGAAGAGGAGGGAGAGAGGATGGCAGACAAGGAGGGGAGATTGGGAGCGCACACACACACTCACAAACCACACCCAGACACACACACACTCACACAGACACACACACTCACACAGACACACACCCATTCACACAGACACACACACTCACACAGACACTCACACAGACACACAAACACACACGCACACACAGGACTATGCAGAGCCATTAGGAGAATGGAGTCACTGACAGACACAGGCCTTGGATGGGCCCAGCTCTGCTAAAACCCCATCTCAGATCTCCAGCCTCCAGGGTTACAGAACACACCAGCCAGCTGCTCGGTGAGACTGACAGCAGCCCAAACCTCCCATGGTTCCTGCCCCCTGGCTGCACCTTCTTGAATCCTGGGACTGTGATGTCTTGTCCAGGTCCCTCTTTCACAGGCAAGGACCTGCCCTGCCTCATTACCAGCTCAGAGCAGGTCCTGACTATCTGCGTGGGTCCTTCCCCCCACAGACTCGCTGTTTTTTCCTGATCTCTGTCCCCTGCTGCCTCCCCACAGTGCTCCCCTGAGGCCTTGATGGTCTCATACTGGTGCCTCTGCCTGGAATCATGTCCCCCACTTCGAGCACCTGCCCTACCCATTCAGGCTGCAGGCTGTCTTCTATGTCACCACCCTGATGGCCTGACTCAGAGACAGGCGTCTCTGCATTATCTGTGCCCCAGTTCCCTCTGCCCCTTTGTCTCCCATCACCATCCAGAGGTGTTTCTCTCACCAGCCTGGGAACTCCTTGGAAGCAGATCTGGTTTGATCTTGGGGTCTTAGCTGATGGTGACCCCAGGCTGTGAGCCCCACCCTCCAGGCCTCTCCTCTCTGCTCATCCCTACCCAGACCCTTCCATCCTTTACCAGAAATTCCAGCTTCTCTTTGAGGAGCTCAGCTGCACAGCCGTTCCTGTGATAAAAGCCAACTCCTACCAGGCAGTCAGTGTCTCTCCGCTGTAGTCCCCATCAAGCCCCGTCCACTTGGGAAGCCACCCTGACTCTGCCCTTAGTTTTTCGAGACAGGGTTTCTCTGTGTAGCCCTGGCTGTCCTGGAACTCACTCTGTAGACCAAGCTGGCCTTGAACTCAGACATCCGCCTGCCTCTGCCTCCCGAGGGCTGGGTTTAAAGGCGTGCGCCACCACTGCCCGGCCAGAAAGCAGTCTGAAGGAAAATGCCACCATTCTGTTTACCTTGCTCTTTCTGAAATTTCACCCCGTGACCCAGCACTCACACCTGGCAAGGAAAGGGTGCAGTTATTCCCGTGGGGGGTAAATAGGGTTCCACTGACTAACCACTGATCCAGCTGAAGTCTCCAACCACGAAGGACAAGCAATGTACCACTGTCTCCCTTTTGGAGACAGGATCTCATGCAGCAAAGGCTGGCCTCATAACACACTACGTTCAAGGGGTGACCTTGAACTCTGGGTCCCCTGCCTCTCCTTTGAGTGCTGGGATTGGCTACATGCATCGATGCTGTATTTTATGTGGTTTAGGGGTTCAAATCCCATTCTAGGCAAGAACCCCAACAATCAAAGTTTTTACTTTTCCTTTCTAGACAGGGTCGATAACTTGCCCAGGTTGGCCTTGAACCTGCAATCCTCTTGGCCCCAGTTCCCAGGTAGCTGGGATTATGGTTTGGGCCACTAGTCCTGCCTGGTGTTTTTTTGTGTTGTGTGTTGTTGTAGGTTTTCTTGCTTTGTTTTTGGAGAGAGGAGTGAGGAGGGTGTGTTGAGACAGGGTTTCTTAGTGTAGCCCTGGCTGTCCTGGAACTGACTATATAGCCCTGGCTGTCCTGGAACTGACTATGTAGACCAGGCTGGCCTCAAATTTGATAGTCCTCTTGTATTATTAGCCTGCTGAGTGCTAGTAAACAAGCAGGAAGTAACACATGCTTAGAGCTCCATCTTCACCGTAAGCCAAATGATGCCCATGTCAGGGCTCAAGGGCATCAGCTATTAAAGGCTCTGCCTCAGCTTCAGTCCAGGGCAGAAACAGCCCAAGTCAAAGCCCTCAGCTGTGCAGAAATGCTGCTGCCATTACCACCCAGACACCTGATCAGTGTGCAACCCGGGTTTCCAGATCTTTTTAAACATATACTAGTGCATGGACGTGTGTGTATATGTGCATGCGTGCGTGTGTGCATGTGCGTGCATGCACGTGTGTGTGTGTGTGTGTGTGTGTGTGTGTGTGTGTGTGTGTGTGAGGGACAGCTAGAACTCAGGGCTTTGTGCAGGCTCAGAAAGTCCTCTACCACTGAACCACACTCCCTTCCCTGGGCGCTCAGATTTTTAAAAGTCCCTCCAGGCAATTCTAAGGTGCACCAAAACCCTGGCACCTCCTGAAGCCTTAATCACATGGAAAAGTTACGTAGGTATTTATGGTGGCCCCTCCCTGTCACCCCAGGTCACATGTGACATTTTGCAAGGAAAAGTACCAGGTTCTCTCCAGGCTACCTTAAATCCCACCACCTAAGGCCAGATCCACCCCAGGCTGCCCAAACTCTGAGTGCACCCTCACTTGCCCCAAATGGGCCAGGCCAGGGACCCTGGGTCCCTTTACCCTCCATGGCCCTCCCGCCCCGACTTTCACTTCTCCTCTGCATTTCCCCCAGCCAGTTTTTAGCAGGCTTAGTCTAGCTTCTCGTTAGTACTTACCGAAATCGGGGCTAAATATAGAGAGCTGGAGGACTGCCCCTCACCCTCCTGGCCCCACTTGGCCTGTCCCCTGGGTCCTCTGCCTCCACAGCCGTCATCAACTTTATGGTCTGGGAGCCCCCACGGGCAGGGTTGGGTGCTACCGGGAACCTCTGTGGACCCAGTTGGCCCAGCCCCTTGTCTCCTGAGGAGTGCCACCTCATACCTCCCAACCCTACAGCTGTCCCGGGTAACCTCAAGGGACCAAACAGTGCTGTGCTGTCAGGATGGAGGGATGGAGGGGGGATGGAGATCTGGGTATCGGACACAACAAGAGCGGTGGCATACACCAGCTACAGCCAGCAACATCAAACTCCCTGCATAGGTGTGTATAGATCTCAGAGAGGAGTAAGTGAATGCCCAGGGCATCGCCCTTGAGGCCTCAGTTTGGAGGGAATGAATGCCTGAAGGGTAGACTAGGGCCAATGCCATCCAAGGCAAGCCTCCACCCGCCACTGCCCCGGGCGCCAAAGTGGCACAGGTTGCAAGGCTTGGCCCTGTCTACAACATCCTGACTTTTCCACTTGACAATTCATATGTCCATTCTATCCCCTAAGCAGCTATTCCTTATGCTCAGAGATGAAGGGGCTGGGGAAATGGCCTGAGTTCAAGTCCCTAGATCCCCATTTTCAAAAATGGCTGCTGGGATGTGTGTCTGCAACCCCAGTACAGACAAGATGGCAAGAAGAGAGGCTGAGCTGGCCAACCAACCAGCTTGTGTCAAGGCAGAAGGCAAGGACTGATATCTTGAGGTTGACCTCTGACCTCCACGAAGACTTGCCCATACTCACATTTGCATGTGCGCACAGACAATCTGATATGCATACATCCGTGTTCAGAGTCAGTTCATTCTCAGAGATAACCATGCAGACCCCTGAGACACTCCCTTGGTGGAGAGTTGGAGACCAGGTGGTGAGTGATCTGCCCAAGGGCACACGATGTATTAATCACATCCTCACGACGTATTGATTCTTGTCAATGCTACATGGTGAAAACCCATAACAGTTCTTCTGGGTATGACTTTTTTTTCACCCTCGAGAAATCCCCAGCAAAGGGCCTAATGTTTTGTCCAGTGCCTACAGGTTCTCACTTGAAATGAGTCGGTAGTGAAGCTGCTACCTGTGTGCAGATGGCAGCCTGGACCTCATACCTACACTGAACAGGTGAACATGTGTACCCACACGGCCACCTTAGTGAATAAATACCTGTCAATCCTTGTCTTCCTACTGTCCTCCCCCACCATTTTTATATCCTATCTCAGACAACTCCTCCAGGAAGCCCTCCTTGTCACCATGACAGCAGAACTGGGTAACTTCTGGACTCTAGCATCCCTGCTCCAACCTCCATCCCAGCTCTGACCACCCCAGGATTCTCCTTTCCACTGAACTCATGACTCCAGAAAAGCAGACCCGAAGCTGCCTAGCCCTGATATATTTTCAACACCAATATCCAGCATAGAACAGCCCAGTAACCAGCAGTTGTTGAAGGGGCTTGGTGACGCCCCCACATACTAACGAACGTCGGAGGGATGCACACCAAGCCAATACTCACACCGATGGTCACCAAGGAGCTCAACAAACACTTGGTCAAAGTTACAGAGTCACAAGAAGAGCAAGCATGAAGTACTGATCCTTGCACTATCCCAGCATGGGGCTGAGTCTCGCTGGTATCACCTTACAGTTCCCAGCACGCTGCTAAGGCATGCTAAGTCTGGGCAGAGATGCATACCTTCTACAAAATGAGTCCCCAAGTGCAAATCACCTGATACTGTGCCTGCACAGTATCCAGCTCACCTAGGCAAACATGCAGTAACTCAAAGACTCAAAATGCATGAGCCAAGAAGAAAGTCAGAGCAGGATAAGAAGACTGAGGGATATATAAGATTAGTGCCATTTTGCAGAATAAATGAAGCGGATCAAGAAGAAATCACTACTACGGGCACACAGGAATGACACCACACCCACGGGACTCGGGACACCACACCCACACACATACATATGCACACTTGCACCACCCAAACACAACTGCTTGGCCTTCCAACCCTGTTGCAACCTTGTGTCTAAAGGATCTCCCAAGCTATCCAGCCCACCAGTTCCCCTTATGAAGTCCAGCCACGAACACATGACCCCCTCCCTTCTCCTGTCCCCTCAGTGGGGAGACAGATTGGAAGCTCCCAGTGCCTAATGCAAAAGAGGAGCTGAGGAGGAGGACCAGGTTAGGGAAGAAAAGGGTGTTCCTGAAGCACAGGGCCTCCCAAACAAGGAGGACAGCTGACGAGGAGGTGCAGGAAGGGTTTGCAGAGGTGGTCAGCAGCACGATCCCAAATGTGCTCTCTGTCCTCCCCACCCATGAGAAAGCATCAGCCTCTTACCTGGAGCCCCCATGCTGAAATGAACCATGCTGCCCGCCAGCCAGGGCTGGGGAACAACTGTGTCATCTCCCCGCCCTCTCTAGGGGCCAAACCTCCCTGCCGGAAGTCACCCCGGGAGGAAACCACAGGACCGATCCGCCCCCTTCGGAAGGGAAAATACCCTGGCCCACAGACCGACCCCAGCAGCCCAGTCGACCCCAGATCATGAGTGTATTTGAGAGTAGGGGATTAGTCGGGTGGAAAGCGAGGACGCTGGAAGAACTGACTCTTGCAGGGGCCACACCAAGAGGTGTCTATATACAGTCCTCCTGCCTCCTGCCCCCGCAGCACGGGGGCGAACACATCTGGAACAGGGCGTGTGGGACTGCGAGAGAAGGTGAGGCTACACAATAACAATGGCAAACACAATTCGGGGTTTGTTCGAGGAGGGTTCTCTCAGTACCTAACCCTGCACCTCCCATGTAACAGGTGTCAAGCTATAGGACAGTCTTTTGTGCTTCGTTTCACAAACGACAAGACTGAAGATCAGAGAAAGGAGTAGCGGCTTTCTCAAGGATCCAGGGCCAAGAAGCATCAAAGTAAAAAACCAAGAAGCATCCTGAGTAATGGATGCTGTGGACAGACCAAGGCCTGCGATCTGTGCCACAGGTAAGGCATCCCGGGACACCACTAGAAATAGTGCCCGTAGGCAGTGGCAGTTAGGAGGAGTCGAAGCCTAAGCCAGAAGCGAAGCTAGAAGCCTGTCAGAGGGTAAACGCGTGCACCCGGGTCAGTGGAGCTGAGCTTGAGTCCGCAGGGTTCCGGTGGAGCGCTTTCGACCAGCCGCTCCGCTCTCAGCCCTGCGGTTTTCCTGAAGCCCGCCAGAGGGCGGCAGCGTCCAGTCAATGGGCGGGAGGGCGGGGCCGGCTTCAGAGGAGGGAGCCCCGCCCTCCGCTCCTTCCCGGCCCGCAGACTCCCCCGCCCCGCGCGCACACCTGCGAGGGTCACACAAAGGCGCAGGATTCAGGCGCACAGTGGTGCAGACAAAGGCGGGCGCGAGCCAACTGCCCTCTTCTTCCTCTCAGCTCCAGGGGTCCGAGTTGCTGAGCTGCCTTGGAGTCTCTCAAACAGTTCTCCTATCCACTAGAGCCATCTAGGACACTCTACACCCCAAGTAGAGAGACCCCCAAACCACACGCGTGCACACATAGTCGGCTGGATTCATCGTTCTACATACATGCATACACTGAAGTATTTCTTCTCAGACCAACTCCCCTCCCCAGCATTTCACACGAATGCACACACACAGATTCACTAGTACATATCTCTGCAGATGCCCCACCACCACCCCTCCCCGCAGACCAAGGTCCATCCGCTACACATGTTTCTACTACCTCACCCAGACCCACGGCAGAGGGCACATCTACACATATGGCCAGCCCAGGCCTGGCCACAAGTGCCCACACTCCCATGTGCACAGCCATGAAGGACACAAAGAACTACATGGGTGCCCTCTGCCCCAAGCCCTGTACAGGTGGACACCCCAAGACCTGGCAGATGGGCCTGACCAAACTCAGCTCTTAAGCTGCAGGCAGAGGGGACAGTTCCTAGGCATCTACACTCTATAACTTCCCATTATCGGGAAAGGCCATTTCAGAGGACATTTGCAGACCACACAGGGGCTGGCTGCAGACTTTCTATACATGAGGGTCTTCCCAGCAGAAGTCAGGGGGCAGGAGGGTAGTGGATTCTTGTCTTGAAGCCTGATTTGCCCAGTAAGCTCCATTTTCATTTAGGATTTATCTTTTGAGAGCATGGTGGTGGTACTTAGCACACTATGGAGGGATAAAATGCAGGTGGGGCCCCTCCCCCATAGTCCACCCTTTACCAATTCAACATTGTGCAGGCCAGAGACACATACACCAGGCTGGGCCCCAGATGGGGATCTAGGAAAAGAAGGGACACCCATTTCCAGTGAGGCCCTCCTGGGTCTTCAAGTGAGGCCAGAGCCGGAAGGCCTCTATGGTCCCCTAAGGATAAATTCTACCCCTATGGCCTTCCACGAGTCTGAGTCTCTGGGCCTATTCGGGAGATTCTGAAGGAGAGGTGAAGGACAAAGCGGCAGAGTTTGGGGCACATGGCTTGGGGGTGGAGGCGGGCTGGCAGATTGGAATGGGATACATGGGGTGTGGAGAGCGGCTTCCCTGCCAAGGAAGGGGTCTGGACCCTCAATGAGTAAGGCAGGTAGGGAATAGGCATTGGGGAGCAGTAGGGGCCACCGGAGGTGCAGGGAGCCTGCAGGGAGGCGGCACAGGGGAGGCCAGGCTGGGCTCAAGGCTGAGCGGTAATTAAAGGAGACGCAGGGGGCTCCCCAGGGCCAGCGGGGCCGGTAACTGACACGCGGGCCCCATTGCTCCGCTCATATTTCTCGCCGGATCGATACGTTTGACTCCCGACAAGACAATAATCGCTTGTACGCGGCCGGCGAGTCGATCAAATACATTATTAGAGCGAGGTCCCCCGGGGGCCCGCCGGGGAGCCATAGGGGGGAGCAGCCAGCCCACCAGGGACAGAAGAGTGAGATTCTTCACCCCTCAGGGCCTCCTGCCATGGCCCCTTCCTCCTGGCCACCCCTGGGGACCCTCTCCACGGCTCTGTTCCTCTCTCTCTCTCTCTCTCTCTCTCTCTCTCTCTCCTATCATTAACAATCTCATCACCTAGCCGTGGCCTTACCCTTTGGTCTGCCCAGGGACCCAAAAGATCTGTCCCCACAGGCAATGCTCTTATCAGTAGGGTTGAGGCATGCAGATGTTCAGAGAGGCCCCTTAGACCCCTAGCCTGGTGGGAGATACAGAAATGGAGTCGAAGGCCAAAGATCTGGTAGTTGAGAGAGATGAACTTGGGTCTAAGAGTCAAGAGTAGCAGTCTTCAGTGCGGCCTCCATTCTGGATGTAAACATGACAGACTTCAGGAAAGCCCAGGTCAAGGGGCAGCCTCTGGGGCATTAAGGACATTTAGGGGCCTAAACAAATAGTAAAACGGAATGTTAGGGGTGGCAAACAAACTGACAGACACAGGGATATGTAGCTGCTCTCAGTACCACAGACTCTTCCCAGACTTACTCAACCTCGGCTCTGGGCTATCTGGAAGGATCATGTGCCCATCTCTTGCCCACTCCCTTGGCTTCTGGGCTCAAACCCAGCTCTTATTTTTAAAAATATTTACTTTCAGTTGGGCAGTGCTGGCGCACACCTTTAATCCCAGCAACTCGGGAGGCAGAGGCAGGCGGATTTCTGAGTTCAAGGCCAGCCTGGTCTACAGAGTGAGTTCCAGGACAGCCAGGGCTACACAGAGAAACCTTGTTTCGAAAAACCAAAAAAAAAAAAAAAAATAAAAAAATAAATTACTTTCTCTTATGTGTATGCGTATTTTGTCTCCATGTTTGTTTATGCACCAAGTGTGTGCCTGGAACCCACAGAGGTCAGAAGAGGGCACTGGATTCCCTCGAATTGGAGTTACAGACAGTTGTGAGATGCCATGGGGGTGCTGGGAACTGAACCCAAGTCCTCTGCAAGAGCAGCCGATGCTCCTAACCACTGAGCCATCTCCCACCCCCTAAACATATCTCTTGTTTACACAGTTCTTCATCTCTTTGATGTGAGGCTCCCTCAGTACTGCTCCTCCGATGGCCCCAAGTCAATCATGTCCTGGAGTTGGACAAGCTGCTCAGATAGAGTGCTTGCTTAGCACAGACAAACCTCAGCACCTTACAAAACTAGGCATGGTGGCACATACCTGCAATGCCAGCACTGGGGGATCAGAAGCTCAGAGTCTACATAATAAGTTCAAGATCAGCCTGGGCAACATGAAACCCTATCTCCAAAAACAAGCAAACAAAACATCCAGTTCTTTAAGGACTATCTACTGACTTAAGGTTTGGCAATGGCGGTGGCAGCGGTGACAGCGGTAGTGGTGGCAGGAGCATTCCTGTCTGTTTTCTGCTGTTTGAGCCAACGTGTTAATTCCTAAATCTTTATGACCATCTGAGGATATGAATTTGCTATCTCATTTTACTGAGGACTTAGTACTGAGGGCCCAGAGAGGTAACATCAGCTGCCCTGAGACACAGCATGAGGCAGGTGGAGTGAGGATTCAAACCCAAGCCTCTCCTCCCCAGGGCTTGCTCTCTCCTGTGGGTTTCCCAGAGCTCCTGGGTTTTAGGGATTAGGAGTCAGCATTCACTCTACTGCGGACCTCTTTGTTAAACTCTGAAATCTTTCCTGTCACCCAACAGCCAACAGGGTGTGATGCCCTCTGCTGTCTTGACACTGGGATCCCCTCCCCTACAGCCTACAGTCCTAAGAGTCTGTCTCTTTTCTTTTTTCTCTGGTTGGGGGAGCAGGGTTTCACTATGTGACTTCACTGGCTTTGAACTCAGATCTACCCGCCTCTGCCTCCTGAGTGCTGGGATTAAAGGTGTGTTCTACTGTGTCTGGCTTATCACCTGTCTCTTGATATCTAGCAAAGCACTAGGTTCCATCTGACCTCATCGACTTCCATTGGAGATGGGGGGGGGGGTAGTCCCCTGCCAAGTGTTTCCAAGTACATGGTGATGGATGCCCATGATTCCAACACTTACAGAGACTGAGGCAGGAGGACTTCAAATTCCAAGCCAGCCTGGGTGAGTGAGACCTTTCCTAAAAAGTCTTTTTATAAAGGGGCTAGAGAGATGGCTCAGTGGCTAAGAGCATCCACTGATCTTCTTGAGAACTAGAGTTCAATTCCCAGCAACCACATCATTGGCTCACAACTACCAGGGACAACAGTTCCAAGGGATCCAACTCCTCTGGCTTCCATGGACACCAGAACACACCCATAACACACACACACACACACACACACACACACACACACACACACACGACAGAACACTTGAAATAAACTGGAGGATGGTATGCTATAAGAAAGTTGCCCTGATGAGGTAGTGTGTTTACACAGCAATTTGATAGACTTCAAATTGTACAGACTTCAGTAGACAATGCATGGGAGGAAGAACTTTCCAGGCAGTGTGAACAGAGGAGGTGGTGGCCCCACAGCAATAAAGGACAGAGGGGCTGGCATAGCTGAGTCCTGGGAGGGGGAAGAGGCTGTGCTGGGTAATGCTGCAGAGAGGCAGTGGGGCTGAAGCACTCAGGCCTTGCAGCCATATCAGCTCTGGAGGCTGGAGAGGTAGCTCAGTGGTAGAATCCAGTGAGAAACTGGAAACGGGGCTCAGAAGCAGAGAGCTCGGTACACACGCGGCTCTGGGCTCCATCCCCGGCAGTGTACAAAGAAGAGGAAGAAAGGAGTTTAAATTTTAATCCAGGTAGAGTAGGAAGGGTTTTAAGTGGGAAGTGTCATGATTCTGTGAACAGTGTGTGTGTGTGTGTGTGTGTGCAGGTGTGTACAGGTGTGTGTGCTTACACATTGCAGGGGTTCGTATTCCTCAGGAGCCATTCACCTCAGTTTTTAAGGTGAGGTCTCTCACTTGTATCTGGTGCCAATTTGGGTAGACTGGTTAGCCAGCAAGCCCCAGGCATGTCCTGGCTCCACCTCCCATCACTGAAGTGTTTGATGTCTGTGCTGAGAATTGAACTCGGGTCCCTGGGCTTGTGCTGCAGATGCTTTACAAACGACTTCTCTCCCAGACCCTCTGTCAGCATTTTCAAGACTTTTAAAAAATCATTTTATGTGCATGGGTCTTTGCCTGCATGGGTGTGTACCATGTACATGCCTGGGGATTTGTGAGCTATCATGTGGGAGCTGGGAATTGAACTTGGGTCCTATGCAAGAGCAGCCAGAGCTCTTAACCTCTGAGCCAGGTCTCCAGCCGCTTTGTGAACATTTTAATGAGTACTTACGGCTGCCTGTGGAGGACTACACTAAAAGGTATTGTGAGGGGCATCTGGTATGACTGGGCAGGACAAGGTCACAGCAGCAGGGGAGGAAGGGGGCAGGTATCCCTGGAGACAAATTTGCCAGTAGGCAAAGCAAGCAAGATTTGGAAACTGGCAGATGATGTGAGTTGAGGAGGTGGCGGAGTGAAGAATAAATCCCAGGTACCTGGGAGGATCTTTCCACCATCAGAAATAACAAAGGAGAGACCTAAGCTCATACAAACTAGAACCAGAAGAGATCCCAACCCTGCAGGAGATGCTGACACAGGGGCAACTTTTGTACTCCCTGCCCCTCCTCCTCCTCTTCCTCTTCCTCTTCCTCTTCCTCTTCCTCCTCCTCCTCCCATCTTCCTCTTCTCCCTTCTCTTTGCCATTCCTCCCCCCCTCCTCCTCCTTGCCTTCCTCCTCCTCTTCACCCTCCTCCCCTCCCCTCCTTTTCACCCTCTTCCGCTCCTCCTCCTCTTCACCCTCCTCCCCTCCCCTCCTTCTCCTTGCCTTCCTCCTCCTCTTCCCCCTCCTCCCTTCCCCCTCCTCCTTCTCTTCCCTGCTCCTCTACTTTTGAGACAGGATCTCATCATGTAGCCCAGGCTGGCCTTGAACTTTTGATCCTCCTGCCTCAGCCTCCTGAGTGCTAAGATTACAGGCATGCACCCTCACACTTAAGTTGATGGAAGTCTTCTAATAGACATTTTGAGTCAAGAGATCCCTTGGGAACTGATTTGGGTGAAATGGAGGCAAGATCGTTCGTGAGAAGGCTGGGTTGGCAGTCCGGGCACAGGGGACAGGTGGGGCCATGAGGATAAGATGAGCATACAAATTCAAGGCAGGAGCCAGGCAGTGGTGGCACACACCTTTAATCCCAGCACTCGGGAGGCAGAAGCAGGCAGATTTCTGAGTTCGAGGCCAGCCTGGTCTACAGAGTGAGTTCCAGGACAGCCAGGGCTACACAGAGAAACCCTGTCTCAAAAAACCAAAAAAAAAAAAAATTCAAGGCAAGGTCCACGGGACTAAGAGACTGAGATGGGCAGATGCCAAGGTTATTTCCAGTGGACGGTGGGGGAAGGAGGAAGTCTGCAGGGAAAGGGCATGTTGGCAGGAGCGGGGGTGGTGCCAGGCAGTGGAACAAGCTCCATGAGTCCATGGAGACAGGCAGGCGTTCTTCCTCATACCACATGCCACCACCATTTCCAAAGCTGCCAGAGTTTCTGGGTCACTTCAAAGAAGTAAAGCACTGTAATGTGGCTCAAAGAAGATAAAAGGCCACCAGAGCCACAAAGACACCTCAGTGGTTAGAGCACTGGCTGCTCTACCAGAGGACCTGGGTTCAATCCCCAGAAACCCACATAGCAGCTCACAGCCACTTGTAACTCTAGTTCCCGAGGATCTGATGCCTTCTTCTGGCCTCCATGGGCTCCAGGTATACATGTGGTGCATAGACACACATGCAGGCAAAACACCTATACATACACAATTTAAAAAAAAATTCCAGTGAGTCACCTGCTTCAGCACTGACCATCTGATGAATGAGGATGAATTTCCCTGTACTCAATTTTCCTGTCTCTGAATGGGAGATAAGAATAGTCTAAGCTCATTCTGTGTGCCAGTCTAGCCTCGAACTTCTGGCAATCCTCCTGCCACAGACTCCTGAGCACTAGGATTACAGGTGAGAGCCACAGGTGTTTAGACACATGAGCAACAGGATTACAGGTGGTAGCCACAGATGTTTAGACACCTGAGCACTAGGATTACAGGTGGTAGCCACAGGTGTTTAGACACCTGAGTGCTAGAATTACAGGTGGTAGACACAGGTGTTTAGACACCTGAGTGCTAGGATTACAGGTGGTAGACACAGGTGTTTCATTTGTGCACGTGTGTGGGTGTGTTTACAGATGCGTGTGAGAGAGTATGCCAAGGCCAACATCAGGTGTCTTCCTCCATTGCTCTTCATCTGTTTTTACTTTTTAAAGAGAGGATCTCTCCTGTTTTCTTCCTATTAAAAATGTGAGGTGTGTGTATATGTATACATGCAGGCACAGGGATGTATACATATGTCACTTATATGTGTAGAAGCCAGAGGATGACCTCAGGCATCATCCTCAGATCATCTCATTTGAGACAGGGTCTCTCCCTAGCCTGGAGTTCACCAGGCTAGACTGGCTGGCCAGTAAGTCTCAGGAATGCTCCCGCCTCTGCCTCTCCAACACTGATGTTATAAGATTGTGACAATACATCCAGCATTTGTAAATGGGTCCTGGAGCTGAAACGCATCCTTGTCTAAAAATCAAGCATTTGACTGACACAACCATGCTCAGGACCCCCCTTATTAATTTTTCAATGGTTTCGTTTTGTATTATTCCCATTTTAATCACAAGGAAACTAAGAACAATCACAGAGCAAAATCCCAGAGTCCCACTGACCACAAAGATGTCTTTTGCTAGCCGGCAGGACTCAGACTATTGTTTCCTGGGGAGAGTCCTTGGCACCCAGACCCACCAGTCTCCCAGGGAGCAGGTACCTAGCCCTGGGTCTTCCCTGGAAAAAGCCTCGTTCTCATCCCAGGAACCCCAGCACCTCCTACTGCATCAGACTCCTAAGGACCCACAGGTGCTCCCTGCTCTCCTTCAACAGTACGTTCACGCCATCAAATACCAACGCAAAGCCTGGGCGGGCTCCCCTGGGTGGGCTCCCTGGGCGGGGAGCTGTCCAAAGGCTGAGATGGATTTGCCAGGACCAGGATGCTCATATGTGCTCTTCCCTCCAGTCTTCTAAGAACTCCCCAGCATTCCCACAGACAACCTTGCCGCCTTGCTATAGTCTCAAGGGCCCTGGTGGGATCTGCCTTCTTTTCCCACATAGGTACTCCCACAGTAGGGCCTTTGGCCTGGTGCAGTCCCTGAGTACTGCCTACCTCTTCCCAGGGTCCTCCACCCCAGGACTCATCTCCAAGGTTGATACGTCCTGTTGCCACACAGTTGTGAGCTGCTTTGGTGTTTTCTTCACAGTATCTTGGAATTAAGTCACTGCCTAGTCATCTTCCTGCCTCTCTCTAACTAAAATGCAAGCTCGCTGAAAGCAGGTTTCATGATTTGTATTGCTCACTGTGGGGTTCCTGGAAAATTAACTATAGCAGGCATATAGTGGGTGCCTGACTCCCAAGGCTGAATGAATAAATCTCTCCAAGCTCACACATCCTCACAGACTGGCTCTAAGTCCAAGGCTGGCTCCCCAAACAAGTGTTATGGCACCTGCCAACCTCACCAGTCATTTGTTGTCAGAGTTCCCTTTTACCCCCTATTCAAGAATGGGGATGGGGCAGGGCTGGAGACATGGCTCAGTAGTTAGGAGCATTGTTGCTCTTGCTGAGGACCCAGGTTCAAGTCCCAGCACATGCACACACACACACACGCACACATGGAGGCTTACAACCTTCTGCCTGTAACTCCAGTCCCAGGGTACCCAATGACCTCTTCTGGCGCCTCAGGCACCAGAGGCACACACATGGTGTACATACATACATGCAGAAAAACATTTATACACATAAAATTTTAAATTAATAAATCGTTTTTTAAAAAAATGCGAGGGCTTATGAGATCCCAATGAGTCAAGTGCTTGCCATACAAGTGTGAGGGCCTGAGTTTGAATCCACACACCCTCCCCCTAAAGCCACATAAAGCCAGGGACTGTGAAAGGCAAGCTAGCCTGGAGACCCAGAAATCAGTTTTGCAACTTCCTAAAGTGCTCTATGATATGCACACTCATGGGGGGGGGGGTGAATGAATGAAAGAATGAATGAATGTGTCCTAAATGTCCTGCCCCTCCAGCCTGTTTGGTCAGCTATGTAGACTTTACAACTCATATCTTCTCTTTATAGAAGTCTCCCCTGACCTCATGTTTTGTCTGTTTGCTTTTTGAGACAGGGCCTCTATGTACCTTTGGCTGTCTGTCCTAGAGCTCTCTGTGATGACCAGGCTTTCCTCGAACTCAAAGATCTGCCGGCCTCTGCCTCCCAAGTGCTGGGATTAAAGTCATGCAGCACCTCACCCAATTAACTGTACAGACTTGGGCTTGCCTGGTGGTGCACACCTATAGAACAAGCACCCAGGCAGAAGGGTTTTGAGTTGTGAGCCCACTGGCTACAGAGGAAATTTTATCTGATAGGGAAAAAAGACAGCAAAGGTCTCAGTGTTCACACAGCTCTGGGGAACACTCAGGTTTAGTGAAATCTGTACCAGGCAAAGCCACTTCCCAGGGAGGCTCTCCCTGGGAGACTGAGCATGTTGAGGACATGGCGGGGCTTGGTTCATGGACATCCAGTCTGGACCCCACATTGGACTCACATAACACAACCAAGGCTTCCAGACCTGTGCTCCACAGACCACAGAGATCCATGCAGAGGTGACCGATTCGAAGGGTCCTACAGATAAGGATTGGGAAATGGGTTCCTCTCTGCATTTGCTATACATCCAGGAGCCAGGGATTTCCCTCCCTGAGCCTCCAGCTCTTCCGGGAAATGGGGCCAGTAACATGGGCTGACTGGAACGTCAATGATCGTCAGCAGAAACGTTCCCTCCATGCCTGAGTAAAGAGAGGCTTATAACATAAAGGAGTGTGTGTGTGAGTGTGTGTGTGTGAATGTGTGAGAGTGTGTTGTGGGGAGTGTGCACATTTGTTTGTGGCTCTGCAGACCTGTGCACATGTGTGTGTGAAGGCCAGAGAAGGATGTCCGTTGTTCTCCACTATCATCTTCCAGCTTAGCCTTTTGAGCCAGCGTCTGCCTCTGAACTTGAAACTTGTTGGAAGACCCGGTGATGATCGTCTCTGCTACCCACAACGCTGGGGTTCTAGGCATGTGTGAGAACATACCAGCTTGTTACACAAACTCTGGGATCTGAACTCTGGTCCTAAGGTTTGAGATTGAGGGTGCAGTGTCGCGGCACACGTCTGTAACCCCAGGAGGCCGAGGCAGAGGAGAGTACAACAGAGGCCAGCCTGTGCTACATTGTGAGGCTTCATGTCAAAGAAGAACTAAAATTCAAAATAAGCTGAGATTAAGAAAAATCAGAAACAATCTTGATGTTACCAACAACACAGTGGCTAAGAAAATATAGTATATTCGTGCTTAGGAATCCGATGCAGCCATGAAAAGGTAGCATGTCTCCTTCACTCTAGAAGCAAGAGGATCAGTAGTTTCAAGGTCATCCTCAGCTATATTGAGTCCAAGGCTAGCCTGGGCTATATGAGATCCTGTCTTTTAAGAAGGAGGAGGAGGGGAGGGAGAGAAAAGGAACACCAGGCTAGGCAGTGTTCCCTTTAAAAAGTTGCTTTAAAGCACCCTTTAATTCCAGTACTGGAGAGGCAGAGGCATGTGGATGTCTGTGATTTCAAGGGCAGCCTGGTCTACATACAAAGTGAATTCCAGACCAGCCAGGAGTATGTACTGAGACCCTGTCTAAAGAAACAAAACAAAACAAAACAAAAATCCTGTAAATTAAAATTTAGAATGGAAGTTTTTGCGGTGGTGTGCACACACAGCATCCTGTCAATAGGAGAAACCACGGTGGGTGTATCACTTGATCCTAGAGTTGGAGATTAGCCCAACTCAGAAAAAATTTCAATATAGTAAATGATACATTTTACTAGAATAGCAAAAAAATGATCGTTCCAAAGGTGGGGATCGTGGCTATTCCAGCAGGAGAGAGGGTGTGCTGGAAAAGAACACACATGCTGTATATGGAGGGGGCGCTTTTGGAGTCATGAGGACACCTTTCCCCAGGTGATGGATTTCCGTGTCGCCCAGGAACCACTGTGGTGAGAGGTCAGGCCTTACTGTAGGGGAGTATGGGAGCACTGCCCTTCTCCCATGCCCTGTCCCACGTCACTGCCCGGAAAGAAAAGAACCTTACGGCGTCCGGTAGGATCCGCCCCGTCGCTCTGTACACTGGGCGTCCGCCGCTACGGCTGCGGCTCGGCTGCTGTCCAAGGTACTAAAAGGAAGGCTGCCCAGCAAAGCCGTTTCAAGACTCATTTTATCTAACTCAAGAGGTGGAAAGGGCACGGTTATCCTTGGATACACAGTGCGTTCAAGGGTTACAGAACACCCTGTTTCAAAATAAAGACCCTCTACCCTCCCAAAAAGAAATTGAAAAGAATTACTCTCTAAAGGCTACTACTCATGCAGCTTGTGACAAGGGTCTGCCTACTCTGCCACTTGCCCCCCTCTCCCTAATCCCGGATTACATCCACATGAACTGACCATCTCTTTCTGCAATCCAAACCAATGTTCTGTCTCACCTCTGGACCTTTGTTTTATTTGTTGAGATAGGGTCTCGTTAGGCTGCCTCAGACTCCTGAGAGTTGAGCTCACAGGAGTCACCACTATACTCAGCTTTAATAAATATATATATATGATATATGATATATGATATATAGATATATGTATATGCTATATATTATATGTAATATATAATATAATCTTTTATATATGTTTGTGTGTCTGTGTGATATATATGATATATTATATATGTTTTATAATATATTTTACATATGTGGGGGTGTGCAGGTACACATATGCCATGGCACACGGTGGGCAGAGGACAAACTTCTGTTCTTTCCTTTCATCTTGTTTTCAAACAGGGTGTCTCGTTTCTGTATGCTTCTAACTCCAGACTAGCTGGCCTTCGAGCTTGAGTACGGGGTTATAGATGTGTGCTACAGCATCCAGCCTCTTTGTTTAGTGTGCATGTACAAGGAGAGAGAGAGAGAGAGAGAGAGAGAGAGAGAGAGAGAGAGAGAGAACCTCAGTGTTTGCCACAACAGTGTGAGTGTCCTGGTCAGAGGACATCTTCAGGGGTAATTTTTCTCCTTTCACCATGATGGTCCCAGGGATCAAACGTAAGTCATCAGACTTAGTGGCCACACCTTTGTCCCGCACGTCAACAGTACAGCACCTGTCTTTTTCATATGGGGCCCTGGGAATTGAACACAGGTCATCAGGGTTGTGCAGTGAGCACTTTGACCCCTGAAACTATCTCCCAGCCCCTATCCTCTGTTCTTCCCCCCTCCCCACCTACTTATTTATAGAAAGACCCTCACTGTGCATACATCCCAGACTGCCTTGAACTTGAGATCTCCCTGCTTCGGTCTCCTGAGCGTTGACATTACAGATCTGTGCTGCAGTACCTGGCCTGTTTGTTTTGTTTGTTTTGTTTTGTTTTTGTTGTTTGGAGGCAAGATCACTATAGCTCAGGTTAGCCAGGAATGCCCCGGATAGCCAGTGATAGTCTTGAACAACTAATTAGTTTCCCTCCACCTCCGTGCTAGGACTGCAGGCATGCATCCTGCCCTTCTCAACTCCTCCCCTACTTAAACACCCTGACCTGTGCCTCCTCCTCACACAGCATATTACAGTATATTACAGTGCCTGTAATATACGCTGTATGTATTTACTGAAGAAACCCACAAAGGGACAATGACCGCTACGCCTCACCCAAAATAGCTAATGGGAGTTCCAACCTGGCCCTAATGTAGGTAGGTGGAGATGGAGAAAAAAATCCTATGTGGTGGTGGTTCCGACCCAGAGAAGGAAACAGAGGGAGGCAGTGAGAATAAAACACTTGTCACTGTGTCACAGTGAGTCCATAGCAGAGCCCATAGGTCCAAATTTCATACGGAGTCCGTTACCCCATGGGCTCTTGACAGATTTCTGCATGGCCTCCCAGCATCAGTGGGCCTGAATGGCAGTGTGACATTCACTGGATATTATCAAGTCACCTCTCTACTCTGACCCTGGGTGTCACCACCTGGAAGACAGGATAATGACGACAACGATGACGAAGACGATGATGATTCCACAGAGGGCAGGGGGATGCAGAAGAGCTGGAAAGGCAAGTGCCATCATTGAGCTGCAGCAAAGACTGTCACTCACCAGCGTGGTGGAATTGCATGAGCAATGGACGACAGACAGCAGGGGAGAGAGGACCTTTCAGAGGAGCATCAGCTGGAGCGTGCGCGTGCACACGTGTGCATGTGTGTGCGTGTGCGCATGTGTGTGAGTGTGTGTCACTCTTGTTCACAGGCCAGCCTTCCCCAGGGCCAGCCCTGAGACCTGACCCTCCTCTCCCAGGCAGGCCCTTTACTAATAAGGGATGCTTGATGGAAGCAAGGGTCTGCTCGGATCTGACGTGAACATGAAGGTGCACACATTGGGAAGGCTGAGGGAGAAAGATAAGCTCAGCCTCACTACCTACTGAGTTCTAGGCCTGGAAAATACAGAACAACAAAGAACTGACACACACTGGGCAAGGGGCATGTGTTCCAAGCCCTAGCTACTCGAGGCTGAAGCAGGAAGATCACAAGGTTTGCGGCCAGCCAAGCAACTTAGAGGCTCTTCTTTTTTAAGGAGATGCCTGAGGCTTAAACCACACACGATTGGTGCTGGTGTGGTTGTTGTCGTTGTTATTGCTGTTGTTGTTTGAAAGAAAGTCTCCTCTAGCCCAGGCTAGCCTAGAATGCAGTATGTAGCCAAGAATGACCTTGAACTCCTGACCATCTTGCCCCTACCTCCTAGTGCTCACCCATGGTCTTTTTTAACACAGCAGTCCTACCCATGGAGTCAGAGAGACCTCTCCATTGCAGGACTTCTCTCTTCTGTTTCCAACTATAGCTCTGAGACCAAGGTCAGGAAACCAGCGTATCGCTCTAATGAAGATACCTGGAGGGGTGAGACTTGGGCAAAGAGGGCGGCTTGGAAAGGAGGCCCAGAGTCCTCATCTTCCCGCGTGCCCCAGCTGTCCATTCCAGATCTTCTCACACTGCCAGAGTACCCTGCTTTCTCCACACATGGCTCCGGGGCCCTTCCCTCTGATGTCACAGCCCTGCCCCAGGGACCTGAGAATGGAGTGGATGTGGTTTCTTTCATTTGTTTCCATTTTGCTTACTTATGTGTATTCATGTTGTACGTATGTGTACATGTCCCTGTATTTATTTCAGAGATAGGGTCTCACGTAGCCCAGGCTGGCCTTGAACTGTATCTGTAGTTAAGGGTAACTTTGAACTTCTGATTCTCCTGCGTCCGATTCTCCCATGTACACAACCATCAGCACCATCTTTGGGGGCTGAGAGGAGATCAAGGCTCAAAGGAAAGAATGGAGTTGAGAAAAACCCCGCTTCACGTCTGTGGCAGACATAGGCACATGTCTCTTGGGACATCTGCCTCCTCATCTGCCTTGGAGTTCTCAGAGAATAAGAGAGGAAAGATTTTGGGGGGGACCGTGACCCATCCTCTCTTCCGACTGAAGTTCATCCTTATTGTTGTGGGAGGGGGGCTGAGGAGAAAGGTGGAGTGAGACGGGAATGCAAGGACAGAGGGGAAAGCCAGAGCAAAGCAGTGCAAAGCAGAACACAGAGAGAAAAGAATTGGGGTGGGGTGAGTCGGAAGCTAGAACAGAGGGGTGGTGAGGTCTTTAAATCCCTGGGGGAAGAGGCTGCAATAAAGGAGAGAGTCAGAGTCAGACGGAAGGATAGAGGGGCAGAGAGAGGTGAGACAAAGCGAGGAAAGGAGAAGGTGGGGAGGGAGCGTGCCACCCACTTGACACGGGCTGGGATCTTTTGTAAGCTGTTTGCCCAACCCTCTGTTCCTGGTCCCCTCACACCGCAGTCCTTTGAAGGGGTATCGTGCCTGGTCCTGGATAGACCTGACGCACACGTGGGAAGCTGTGCCAACTTCCTGCCTCAGCTTCCTCTCTTCACCCACCTGCTTCCCAAAAGAAAGGGCCTTGTTCAGTGGAGCAGGGGCAGAGGCTGGACCTCGGAGGTATGCAGAGGGCCGAGGAGTGGGGTACCGCCCCCTCAGGACCCCGGGCTGCTGCCACCCACCTGTTATCTATCATCCCTGTTCTCTGGTGTTCTCCTGACTTTGGTCAGCGACTCCCTCGATGTGGTCTGCATCTGTGGTTGCCAACACCCTCCTGCCCTACTGCCACCTAAGACCACGAGCCAGTTTCTGCTCCCCAGCGGGTTTGGGGTTAGGGAGGGGAGCAGGAGCCTGGGTGGAGATGGAAGGCTTGGAGTACTGTTGAGTACGTGCTAGGGACCTGCTGACATGGATGAGGAAGAGGAGGGGGTCTTGGTGATGGATGATGCTGATTCTTTGGTGAGGGGATAGTAGCAGAGGGGGTGAAGGCAGGTTGGGGGAGGGGTGGTGAGGAAGCAGGGTTGGGGGGAGCAGGACCAGGCTCACATTTGCCATTCAGGGCAGCTGACAATAAAAATGCTTTATTGCCAAGAAACTGGATCGATCGGGGCTGGAGGGGGCCGGCAGGGGGGACGCGGAGGGCTCAGCACAGAGGCCGGCGGCCGGGCCTCCGCAGCGACCAGGGCCCCAGCCGCCCTCCCCCCTGCGCCCCCCTCCCCGCCTCCTGCCCTTTCTCTCTCCTGCAGCCACCGCTTAGTTCTTATTATATTTTTTCTTATATTTTCCCAGCTTCTGCTGCTCCTGTTTTTTTTTTTTTCTTTTAATTTTTTTTTTTTTAAACTCACTGTGCTCCCGATGCTGCAGGTCGGGTGGGGGTGGGGTGGGGCATCTGCCCAGGCCGGGCTCTACCCATTGGCTTCTAGGGCCGCTGTCTATGGGATGAACCCTCACTTTAACTACATAGCCCTAGCCCTGGTTCAATCAAGCTCTCCCAGAGTCTAGCCCCACGTGTACCATGCCCCTCACCCATCCCTCTTAAGGTCTTCCTTCTGACTTGGGAGTACCCCCACACCCACACTATGGTGGGCTCTCGGCCCTGGACAGACCCTCTTCCCCTCCCCCCTACCTGGCCCCTTGCTTCCTCATGGAGCCATTTGGCTGATGGTCAGAACTGTCCGTCAAGGGGGCTCTGAGCCCCTGAGGACTCAGATGGGAGGAGGGAGGAGGAGAGGTCGAGGGTCAGGCCACGTCCCCTCAGCTCATCTCTTTCCCCTCCCCCTTCCTAACAAAGGGAACAGCAGACCATCGCTGGGGGTGGGGGGGCTGCCTGGTAGTCAGAGGGAAGCCAGAGAGGGGTTGTGGATGGCCATGGGCAGGAGGCAGGGTGAGGACTGCCTGCCCCTCCTCTGCCCGCCCCCTCGGGTCAAGGCTAAGGTGATTCCTCAACCTCTCTGGGTTGGGAGGGGAGGACGGTCTTCGAAGACAAAGAACAGGAGCCCCAGGGAGTTGGGGGCTGGCAGGGAAGCACCTGGGACCCACAATCTTGGCTTGGGGAGGGACAGCAAGCACCCTCCTGGCTCTAAGCTTTCCCCTCCCGGTGGCCCCACCTCCCATCTGCAACAGTCCCTCTGGATCTCAGAGCTGAGGCAGGATTTGGTTGGGGTTGAGGGGGAAACTGAGGCCCAAAGAAGGGAAAACAGAGTCATAGGGAGAATGTCGCCCTAGGGTTCTCAGCCCCATGTTTGATCTTCAGCTTTCTATTCCGGGTCAGGGCTGGCCCATGGAGGTAATAGAAGGCTGGTGGAAGAGGGAAGGGGAGTCTGAGGGGCTGGAGGGGTGACCTCTGTGTTCCAGGCCAGCCAGGGAGGTTGAGAAACCGAAAGACAGAAGCGAGAGACAACCAGAAAGGACAAGGACAACCCCGAGTACCCAGAAAGAGGCCTTCAGAGAGGGTTCTCTCCCACTCATTGTCACACAGCAAAGGTGGACCCACAGCCTGGTCTGCCCTAACATGACACCTGCCCAGCCTGACTGCAGCCGGCAAAGAGGAGCCAGGGCTGTCGGCCATCCTGACTATGGGAATAAAAAGCCACGGGGGAAACAAAAAAGAAATGTTCAAACCCTGGGTGTTTATGGTCTCCTACCAAGGCTAAGGGGGCTCTTGAGGAGAAAGAGGGCCACAGCCAAAAGGAAGTGGGGGGCAGGGCATATCGTTTTTTCTGGGGGGCTCAAATATGCTCCCACACCTTACCCAGGGGACCCTAGATGTACCCAGCACTAAGGGGTCCCGCTGCCCTCCCCCAAACCCCCCCTCCCTTTTCTCCCTCTCTTTCTCGCTGGCTATCGACCGACCAGGCTGTGACATGGTGGATCAATACAGCAGGGATATAAAGCCGGCTGGCTGGCTGCCTGCCTCTGCCTCTCTCTCTCCCTTGCATCTCTTCCTTTCTTTCCCGGAGCCGCACCCAGGCCCCCACCCCATGAACCCCTTACCCCTACCTCTGAGGGGCCAGCCTTCACCCCATACTCCCCTACTGCAGGAGCATTTAGGGGGGCTGTGAGCTTGGAGAGCCAGGAGAGGGGGTGAGTATGGGGGTGGGCAGGGAAGCAGATGGGTGCGGGGGTCACATTTGCAGGCTAGGTGTGGGGGGTCACATTTGCAGGCTAGGTGGCTGGGATAAACTGAGGAACAGTCTTTAGGAAGAAAGGGAGCACCCCTCAGTTGGGAGCAGCTCAGAGGGAAGGGGCCCTTTGAGGGTAGGTGAGGGTGAGGGATGAAGCCTTGGGTGGTGGGCAGAGTTCCTGGCTGGGCAGGGGATGGAGAACTGTTGTCCTGAGCCTGTGGGGGAAGGGAAGAAAGGCCTGGATACTGGATTTGGAAGGAAATGGACAGAAGCGAGAGGGGGTAAATCCTGGGCAAGCCTGTCGCCTACCCACAGGACTTTAGCCTCACCCCAGAGCCTGGGCTGAATGTGTTGGGGTGTGGGTGGGCTTTCTTAGGGTGGTAGACAGGATGTTCCAGCCAAGGGGCTGTGGAGTCTGAATGGATGACATACATGGAAGGTGTACACAGGTCCTTAAGCTATTAGGGGTTCTAGAATTGTCTCCTGACTGCCTTGACTCTTGAGCCATGTCTCTGTGTGTCTGTGAGTCTGTGGGGTTTGTCCTGGGGACACTAGGGGTTGTGTATATATGTCCATGGTGTCTCCATGATAACTGGGTGTCCTCAAACGCCTGTGTGGCCCTTGGGGAGATGTGGATGAATCCCAAGAGGATATTCTCCGTCCCTAGGAAGGGTGGTAGCTAAGCGTCCCTATGTGCTGTAGTGAACTGGATTGTGGTGACACGTCCATGTCTCTGGTGGAGTGTGTCTGAGTGTGGGTGTTTTGGAGTGGGTCTGTGTGTGTCCCTGTGTCTGTGTCAGTGGGTGGGCTGTCCCTGGGCTTCAGAGACCATATGGTCCTCTCTATGTGTATCGAAGGCTCTATATGAGCAGTAGAGACTCCAGTGGGTTCACTGTGTGTGTCTACCTGCTCCAGATGACCCTGTGTGTTGATGGCCAAGTGCATTCCTATCAGTGGGATGGAGGCTCTGGGTGTGTCCCTGTATGTGTCATGGTGACTCAGTATATGTGGTGAGGGGGCAGAGGTCATATCCCTGAGTCTGAGTGGGGGAGGGGTGGCGCAACAGAAGCTGCCACCGAGACACTGGCTAGTGAGGTTTATGGCTACATCATCTCCACATAGAATATAAGGGCCAGTCTGCCTTCTTTCTCCCCCTGCCAGAGGCCCCAGACCCCTGCCAGGCTGGGCTCAGGCTCCCTTCTTCCTTCTCCCACCTTGGGTGGGGTGCGCCTCTGTTCTTCAGCACCCTCTGCTTTGGTGGACACTACCTCAACTCCACCAAGCGACCTCCGTCCCTCCCAACCCCCCCAGCGCCACCCGCTCCCCCCGCCCTCCCCCCACCACAAGTCCAGTCCAACCCAGACAAAAGCAATTACTCCTGAGGTAGGATGTGAGTGTGGGTGTTAGAAACAGAAAAAATAGTGGGGGGAGGGGTGGGGGAGGGAGACACACACACAGAGGCAGGGGTGGTCAGCCGGAGGCCGAGAGACAGGGATGAAGAAAGAGACAGAGCGAGACAGAGAAGGAAGGACATCCAGGGCTATGCAGGAGCAGAAACTGAGAGATGAGGATGGACAGAGATCCAGGAGACAGAGGCAGTAGGGGAAAGCCATGGAAGGCCAAGTAGAGAGGCCAGCCAGAGAGACACAGGAAGAGAGCAGGGGACACAGGGATGGAGAAAGGGGACACAGTGAAAGCTCAGGGGTGAGCTGCACAGGGAGAGGGCACATGGGGAGCCCCAGCCAGGGAACAGAGAGGGAGAAATGCAAAGAGTAAGAATAAGATCAGGCAGAGACAGGTGAAAGACAGACGCACAGACAGAGGCAGACGGATGGGACACTAGTGATGTAGTGAGGAGCCCAAGTCAGCCAAGACAGAGAGCACTGAAGGGAGTTCAAAGCCTTCTCCCTCACCAGAACACACAGAGGCTCGCTTTCTCCCCAACTCCCAGGCCCTCCCCATAGCCCTTGGTCTCCCAGAGCCAGAATGAGGAGGGAACAGGGTGGACAGATGCTTTCAGCTACCAGGCAAGAGAGCCAGGCACAGTGCATCCTCCATTCCAACACACCAGCCAGTTAATGTCACCCACGTGTGCCATCTACCACATCACTCACGCTGAATGCCCAGAGAGCACACCGGAGCCTCCACAAGGCCCTTCCTTCCTGCCTCACAGCTGTGCCCTCACTCCCTGGTGCCCTTAGCTCCCATCGTCCCTCCTTGGTACCAGTGGCTTTGTCCTACCACCTACAGGGTGTCTTCATGCACTCCGGCTTTGGGGTATACTTTCTGCCCTTCCTACTTGTCTCTCTCTGCTTTCCTGTCCCCCACCCCATTTACACTGCCTCCCTTCTCTTTGCTCTTCTCAAGAGCTCCCCAACATTCCTCCCACGTCAGATGGTGACCCCTCTGGACCTCCTGTTGGCCAGGCATCTCGATAAGATATACTCCCTCGCCCTCCCCTTTGCTGGGGGAAAAGAATGCCACTCCAGTTCTTTGTCCCCCACCCCTATCTCTTTTCTTCTTGTTGTTCTTGCCACCCTGGCCCCTGCCAGGCCCCTACATTTCCATGTGGTCATCTCTGAGGTCAGAAGCTAAAACTCTATTTATACAACTCCAGGCTCAGAGGAAAACACTCGGGAAGGGATGGAGAGGCAGAATGAAGAGTGCCTGGGGGAGCACGGAGAGAAGCAGAGGACTATGGAAGGCCAGGAGAAGGAGACCTGTGGACCCAGTGAGCTGGACAGACCTCTGCACTCGGTGGGATTCCCAACAGGCCTTGCACAAAGCTCCCAGGGTTACTCTGAGGTCTGCCTCTGTTGTGGGTCAGAGCTCTGAATTCATAGCCTGCCTTCATTTGCTGTGGGACTGTCCAGGATTCCAAGGACTCACAGATCCTACCCTGCTAAAAGAGGTGAGCTTTCTATTTCTCCCCTCCCCCCCCATCTGTAAGTCCCACCCTGTGGGTAAGAGATACTCTCAAACTACAGCTGTTTCCACCTGCCCTGCCTGGAGACACCAACCACAGACAGGCATCAAGGAATCACTTGCTACCTCTTAGAATCTCGTCCTCAAATCTGGGCTTCATAGCCAGTAAGGAACACAGTTCACACAGTGTGGCTGGTACACAGCCAGCTAAGGAGCTGTCCCATCCCCCAAACCAACAGAGCTGGTCCACCACTGAAGCCCTGTCTCTGGTCCTACCCTAAGCCACAAGCACACACCCTAGCTAGAGCTAAAGTCAAGACTCCACTGAGCCCCACACCGCAGATGCAGCTCTGGAGAAGGCTGAGTGGACCTGAGGGTCTGGAAAACCTGTTGGCCTGCCTGCTGGTTCACTGTCTTCATCTCTACTCACTGCTCTTCCGGTTTCTCTAGCCGGTGACATCCCCACCCAGTCACTGAAGCCTCGGCCTCACACCGCCCTGGGTTGTTCTTCCAAGTCGCCTAATTAGACCCAGCGATGCAAAGCTTGCTCCCCACAACTGAGCTCCAGCTCCTGAAATCTTCAGGGCTCCTGCATGGGGAGTATATGAGTCTATCCTTATCACCTCCATGATGTAGCATTCGGAGGGCATCAGGCCCAGGGGACTGCAAGGCCAGAGCGGCGTTCATGGCTCGGACAGCTGATAAGCCTGTCACCGTTACCATATCCAGAGCTAAACCTATGCTGGCTTCTCTGAGCCCATCAGGGACACCCTCCCGAAGATGTCCCAGAGGAAGTCCTGTGTGTGTGTGTGTGTGTGTGTGTGTGTGTGTGTGTGTGTGTGTGATCTAACTCCTCTCTCCTCTGTCCTGATTCCTTGTAGCTCCACACTCAAGCTGATAAAGATTGTGCCTGATTTGGGGTGCCTCTGAGGCTCAGAAGTTCTTCTACTTCTCCTCCTATCAGAGAAATCCCGGGATGAGCCGGGTGCTGCAGTAATAAATGGATAGATATGGATTGGTTGTGTGTGTTTGCTTGTTTATTTATTAGTCCGACAAATACTTTCTGAGCATTTACATTGTACCAGGAACGACTGCAGACATGTAGACAAATAGAGAAGCCTCCTCCTTGTGAGGCTTATGGGGAGACAGAAAGCCAAGTGCAGAACAGGACAGATGGGGTGAAGCAGCCCAGGGATGGGGGTGGGGCTGCCCAAGGCAGAGCACCTTAGAAAGAAAAGAAAGAGAAAAAGAGATGGGGGGAGGGGGAAGGGAGAGGGAAACAGAAACAGAGAGGAGACAGAGAGAGGAAGAAGAAGGAGGAGGAGGGGTGGGAAGTGAGCCCAAGAAAGAACTGGGGATGAGCTAGAGGGAGCTAGGGCAGCTGCAGTGGTTCCAGGTCTGGGAGTCTCTCATTTTGGGGGTCCAGATCTCATTTGTGGTAGCTACCTAGTGTCCTTAGGCACTTTCTCCCTGCAGATGGGGTTGGAGGTGGTTCTCATCCTTGGACCACTAGCTACTGTGGCAACAGTCTTCAAAGCCAGTTCGCAAGAAACTCCAAGAGCCAAACACCTCTCTAGCCTCTGTAGCGTATGTCTGTCCTTAGTTTTACTCAGTGAACCTACACATAGTCCTAGTGTTAGCCAAGCCTGTCCACACAAGTTAAAAACAACTGTCGCTAAGTCAGATTCTATTCTCCTGAAAGAAATTCACTCCCAAGGTTTCTAACACCATGGTGGGATTCAGGGTAGAGGGAGGAGAGCATTAAATTCAGGCAGTTTTGTGTTCAAATTGCGCCTCTGCTGAGCGACTTTAGGCAACAGAGAACTACTTCAAATGAAACATAACTAAAGCAGCTCCTAGCAGTCCCCGACGCCATCTCTAACTCCTAACTGATGAAGCTTGGAAGCTCCTAGAGCCACCTCCAACGTCAAGGGCATCCGAGGATGTGAGAACCCTGAGAAGGATGTAATCTGACTCCATAAAGAAGGCTCACACCTGTAATCTTAGTAGGAACTGAGGCAGGAGGATTCAGAATTTGAGATCAGCCTGAGCTACAGAACTGGCCATGTTAAGGGAAAAGGAAGAGATGGATGGATGGATGGATGGATGGATGGATGAATAGAAGATAGATAGATAAAGATAGGACCCTGTAACTAAGGTACCCACATAATTACCAGCTAAAACAATAGCTCATGAATGAACTGTCGGGGGAAGGGTGGTGAATATCTCTGAGTCACTGAACAATTGGGCTAACACAGGTATGTGTTCTCCTGGGTTCCAGTCTGTAACCACTGTAAAACTACACATTGATGGGCCAGGAAAGTGGTTTGGACCACAAAGAGATCTTTGAAACTTCTTATTAGTTGTCAGCATTTAAAACCTGGGAAATGTCTCATATAAATGTTTGTCTATCCTTCCTTCCTTCCTTCCTCCCTTCCTTCCTTCCTTTCGCTCATTTTTCTCCTTGAGACAGGGTCTCAAAGTCACCATGTAACCAAGGATACCTTTATACGTCTGATCATTCTGCTTCCATCTCTCGGATGCTGCGATGGTAGGCATGCCTATTGCATGCGGTGCTGAGGATGGAACCCAGGGCTTGGTGTATTCTGAATGAGCAGAGCACTGTACTAATCAAAGCTGCCATCCCTGTCCTTCTGTCCTTCTGTTTCGCTTGAAAACTCAAAGCCTAGCATGTCAGAGCTGTCGGTACAGAAGCATAAAGCTACCCCTCCCCACTGGCCAGTCCACCATGATCCCTGCCACACAAGGTAAGCGGCACACATGGGCTACAGCTGTTCCCAAAGGGCATCTGGGGTGATTCAGGGCCTGCTGACCAGGAGTCCTAGAAGGTGACAGGTGGCTCTCCAGGACCCTGGAGCTGGGGTTCAGTTGCTCTAGTTAAACAGGATTGGTAGCATGAGGGGGTTCCCACATCACAGACCTCACTGCC
This sequence comes from Rhynchomys soricoides, assembly GCA_019843965.1. Lineage (NCBI taxonomy): Eukaryota > Metazoa > Chordata > Mammalia > Rodentia > Muridae > Rhynchomys > Rhynchomys soricoides. Next base: position 804,653 of record JADRCH010000201.1, on the reverse strand, counting down.
CATCTCCCCTGCCACTCACTGCTAGGAGAAGGGATGAGGGAGGCATCAAAAGAGTAGAGCCAACAGCAGGACAAATGCCCAGGTCTGTGGCTCCCACAGTACTGAGCCCCCGGGGAGCCTTGCTGGGCTCTGAGAATCCTGATTTCAGGGGTTTGCTTCCAGCCGTGTCTGCAACTCCTACTGCCTGAGTCTCCATGCTTTGGAGGGTGGCATCTTTCATCTTCATACATAACCTCACCATGGTGGGAGCTGGGAAGCCCCTCCTATGACTGAAAGAGGGAAACTGAGCTGCACCTGCTATCACACGCTCTGTCTGTCTGTCTTTCCTCTACCTTCTTCTGTCCTCACAATACTGTGTAAAGTGGGTACACTTTGTTATCCTTATTTTTAAAATGTCAAGATTTATCTATTTACTTATTTATTTTTATTTGTGTCTGTAGGGGGGTTGCATGTGCTATGGTTTGTGTGTGGAGATCAGAAGATAACTTACAGGAGTCAGTTCTCTCCTTCCACCATGTGATCCAGGGATTGAACTCAGATCCGTCAGGCTTGGTTGCAAGCACCTTTAACAACTGAGCCATCTTGCTGGCCCCTTGTTCTCATTTATAGATGACAGCCTGATAGCATTAACTTTCCCAAATCCCTTGTAATCATGCACACCTGCCCCAAAGACGTAAACTAAGCCACCACAGTCCAGTCACTGACACCCAGAAACACTTGTTTGTCCAGGAAACCATGGAATGCACGGAGGAAATAAAATGCCAGACAGAACGTCACCTCTGAGGAGCAGAAATGGCACAAGCACAAGGGTGGGGACTCAGGAAAGCAAGAAGCCCGGGGCATAGAAATACACAACTTGCAAGCCACAACTCTTACCTCTTGGGCAGACGGAGCAAAGCTAATACATTCAGGCCACCAACCCGGTCCAGCCGAGAACCTGGAGGGAAAGAAGATAGTGTGAGTGGCCCTGGCACCGGTCTGGGCCTCATGTAGGCTGAGGCTTCCCCTTGAGTAGAGAGGTTCTCCTCCTGTATCCCCATCAACAGCTGTAAACCCACAAACCATGGGACCAAGCACCTGAGACTTAGGTCTTATTGACTGCTCATTGCTCTCAGTGGCCACTTATAGCCTCCAAGACTCAATGTTCCCACACTATAATGGGGACATTGGCACTGTTGAACACCTGTTCTCCCATCAGATGGGAAGTTTTTGCTGTTGTTTTGGTTTTAAATTTTGATTGTGTATTTTGTGTGTGCCTGTGTCTGTGCGCGCATGCACAGAACGCATGTCAAAGGATATACAGCACAGATCAAACAACATCCAGGAACTTTCTCATTCTGCCATGTGAAGCCCACTGCACCATCTCTGCCACTTGTTCTGATTTTGAGACAGGATCTCACTATGCATCTCCAACTAGCCTGGAACTTGTGCGTAGATCAGGCTGGCCCAACTCACAGAGCGTCTGTTTCTGCCTCCCCAGTGTTGGCTTAAAGGTGTAAGCCACCACATCCAGCCCTATTAATTTTTTTTTTGAGACTGTCTTTCTGTGTTGCTATGTAGCCCAGGCTGGCCTCAAGCTCATGATCCTCCTGCCCCAGCCTCCTAAGACTAGGATTCCAGTGTGCCACCAGGATTCCTGTTTAAGAAAGTGCCTGGGAGAACGGGGAACTTCATGTTGCAACATTAGCATTTGGCAGAGGACCTGGCGGATTTGAAGCATTTTATAAGATCATTAATGGATGGATGGATAAATTAATTAATTAATTATCAAACTATCTTAAATGAGTGCTGGCAAGGTCTGTGGAGAATAAATAAATAAATAAATAAATAAATAAATAAATGCATTGATTATTCTGAGTGTTGGGGACAGGAAGATACAAGGTTGTGGTATTTCTGACTTGGATGTTTGTGTTTGCAACTGTTCATTTGTACATCCGGTATTTCCGTTCCTTCCTTTCCCTCTCTCCCTCCTTCTCTTCCTACCACCTTCCTTCCTTTCTTAGAGGGCAGGACCTTGATTGTAGCCCAGGCTGGCCTGGAACTCACTGTGCAGTCCACACTGACCTCAATCTCACGATCCTCTTGCCTCAGCATCACTGGTGCTGGGATTACAAGCTTGTGCCACTGTGTTTGGCAAAGCACTGAGGTTTTCTAAAGCACCTCTGACCAAGTGTGGGAGTCAAGACATGGATTAGACAAAATGTCTGTCTGCCTCCCCAGGTGCTAACTCAAAGCATGTTGGGGATACAGAGAAGGGAGCTGTCACCAGTGTGGTGTGGTGGGCAGAAGGTGTCAGGGGAAGGAATCAACAGCCAACCAAATACAGAAGGGGAATGAACTTTGGTCCAGGTGGGCAGACCATCCCCAAGGAGAACTGGCTTCTAAGCCTCTTCAGTCCTACAAGACAGAAGACAGGATCCTACCATCTCCACTGAGCAGGTGAGACAGCAGGGGTCATGACTTAAAGCCAAAGCCCTATGTAGTTCATCGAGAGACAGATTGCTGCTACAGAGTTTGGGTCTCCCTGCCTGCCATTGACACCTCCTGGATATTCAGGCTTCTTCGGAAAGCTGCCCAAGCCCATGGGAAGATTATTCAGGCCTCTGTCTGCTGTGGTCACTTAGGGAAGGGGCAGGGACTGTGGAGCATCGGGGGTTTCATTGGGGACAGGATTTCCGGGAGGCTTCCCTCAGGTAGACTGAGAAGCAGACAGTGAGCTATGCTGAGAGAGATGGGGGCTAGCTGGGCATGGAAGGTCCCATGTTAGCATGGGAGAGTCTAAGACAAGAGGATCGTGAGTTCAAGCCCAACTTGGAATATATAGCAAGACTCTCAGAGTTAGAGGCTGGGAAAACAGATCAATCAGTAAGTGCTGACCACAGGAACATCCCCAGAACCCACATTAAGAATGCTTGGTGTGGTGCTCAGTCCCAGTGCTGAGGAGGCAGAGAGGCAGGAGGGTTCTGGGGCTACTTAGCCAGGCAGCCTAGTCTGATTAGCAAGCCCCAGATCTCAGTGAGAGACTGTCTCAAAAAACAAGGTGGATGGTTAGTAAGGAATGACACCCAAGACCTCCACAACTACCCCCCACATGCACCTACATACATGTTTGCCCATTTGCCACACATACACTCACTCACATACATGTGCACCCATCCCCTCAACACACACTGTTGTGTAACAATTCCCTCTGAAACAGAAGCATTCTCTTCTGCTGGGAAGCTTCTTAGCAGGAAGGTGGACAACTCAAGGTAATCTCAGGAAGTTCCTGAAACCGACCACATTCACTAGGCCCCTCCCTGCCAGAATAAGCAATAAAAGCTGAGAGACCCTTTCAGAAAAGGGAAGCCAAACTACCAAGAAGACTCCAAGACCAGACCAGCTGCCTAGAAGAAGCAGAAACCAGTTGAGCTGCTTGGGAGAGATTTACAAAAACTGAGGCACCTGGAATGAACACCTTCCAATCTGTTGAGCTTGCTACAGGTTGTGAGCCCATTACAACACATACACATGTGTTTACACACACACACATGCACACACACACACACACACATGCACCTATCTCCACACATATTCTCTCTCTCTCTCTCTCTCTCTCTCTCTCTCTCTCTTCCTCAGAACATCTGGACAAAGTGGCTGATGCCTGTAATCCTAGCATTTGGGAGTTGAGAAAGGATGATTGGTCTCAAGTTTGAAGACAGCCTGGGGTATACAGAGAGCTCTAGGCTAACCTGGGCTAAAGAGTGAAATTTTGTCTCTAATAAACAAAGAGAAATAACACAGAGAGGTAGAGCCTTGAGAACCAGACACAAAGCCATCTAGCCCAGACCTGTGTGTGAGCCTGTGGTGTACTCCCAAGAAGGGAGGAGAGAGAACTGCAAAAGAGCAGGGCGAGCTTAGCCCTGTGGGCTTTTATAGACGACTTTTCTACGTCATGGCAAACAGGCCGGTACAGATGCAGGACTGAAGCCCACGAGATCAGAGGAGGATTTGGGAAACTGGGGGAGGTGTGGACTTGAGAAAGGGAAGAAAAGACAGAGATGTTGAAGAGAGAGAGATAGGGAGAGAGAAAAGACAGCAGAGGAGGGGGTATGACTATACAGAGAGAACAGAGAAAATCCCAAACAGGATAAAAGGGGGGCAAAGGAGCTGGGGGTTCCCAAGCTCCCCATTCCCTCCTTCCTGAGAGTCTGGTTGGGCTTCTACCCTCAGGGGCAGGGAGTTGAGGGTCCCTGGGGGAGGGAGGGATGGGGTGGCTCCCCCTTGGGGGCTCTCCCCCCACCTCATGCACCCCCCCACCCCAGGGCTAATCAGTGGCTGTCATCTCCACGGTGAGGTCTTGGTTAAGGAGATTTAGGGCTGGGATCAATAGGAAATTTAAAAATCGATGCAGCGCGCAGGGCAAAATCGATGGCGTTTAATCGCCTTGCCGATTCCCAGTCAAAACAATTAGCCGCGCTGAGTGTTGAACACGGTGGCGACACGGCATTAACCGTCAATATTGGTGTAAGTGATGGCGGGCGGGAGGGGAATCCCCAGTCTCAGAGGAGCCCCCTCAGTCAGACAGTGCCTTAGGGCTGGGGTCTTCCCCCAAGGCAGCTCGCAGGACCTACCTGTGTTTCTCAGCCCTCTGCCACCTTTACCTACACAGTGCCCATGGGCAGCACCACCCTGGAATGCCCACCTCCAACTCTGTCATCCCACTTTCCAGGCTCAGGACTCCCACCTGTCCTCAGCAGCAGAGACAGAGACCCTTTCCAAGCAGCTGTCTGCAGGCAAAGCCCAGTGGGCAGTGCACCGCCTTCCATTGGTGCATAGAGCCTGGCAAGCCCCTCGTGGACACCTGGCATCGTGAGAAACAGAGCTAGTCATCACGAGGCACAGGAAGCGGCAGAGCCAGGATCCAAACCTTGTTCCCTGAGGCTGCATCACAGAAAGCAGATTCCAGATTTCACAGGACATAGTGAGGTCAAGCTTGGGTCCCCACACCCCTCAGTTTTCCTCCCAGTCAGTATCTACACTGTTTGGCTGTTCCTAGAGTCTTCTACCAACTACCTGCTATATGATGAACTACCTGAGGGTAAGGTGAGGTCAGGGGACTCTGGAGATCCTCAGCATCATCCAGAACAGGACGTGGCTGCACACTAGGACTTGAGGACAGACCTATGATGATGGTGTCACTTGTCTCCCTAGAGAGAGCCTTCCCAAATACATCTCCACTGACAGACAGGGCAGCCCAAGTACGTGACCCCGCATACCTCTAGCAGTGCAGTGGTACTGCCTAACATGGTCTATGCACCAAAGATTGCCAGATGTTCTTCAAGTGAGGTCGCAGATTGCTCTAAACTCCCGGTTTCGCTGCAAACACATGGCTGAAGACATGAGGTTCAGAAAGGTTAAGGCCCTCTCTCCAAGGTCACACAGCTAAGAGCAGGCAGCTCTGACTGCCTGAGCATAGGCCACAGTGCAAACAAGTTCCCAGACTGCAGAGCAAGAGAGGGGTGGGACAGGCAGCTGGCACCTAAAGGGACCAAAAGTGGCTCAGGCAGGGCTGGGGCTCCCAGTATGGGGGTTCAGTGTGGGGATGTTCCTACAGCCAGCTGCTCCCAGGCTTTAAAAGCAAGAGGACACGCAGGCTAGGGAGGAGGCCCATGAGATGAGCTGGGGATTGAACTGACAAGGTCCTAATCAAATGGTCAATATCGCTGACCTGACCACTTAACCTATTGATAGGCTGGCAAGGATGGAGCAGGCGGCAAGTGGGCTCAGGGAACGCAGCAGCAAGAAGGGTGGAGCGCCTGATGTCATCCAATGTGCCTGGGTCTCGGGACCAGGGGCAGGGTGGTCTTCTCAAACACCCCTTCCTCTCCCCTAGGAGGATGAGTGGGTGGGGTTTGCTCTCACCGTGCTCCCTCTCTCTGCTGGAGGTTAAGCCAGGAACTGTAACCATGCTACCCCTAACTGTCCTTGACGGAGCTCACACGTGGGAGAGGATGTACAGCCCTGCCTCAGTACCCTCACCTGTCACCTGGGGACGATGATAATCAGGACATCAGTGAAAGAACTCAGATGTCTCGCGGTTAGGGGTTGACACAGTAAACTATGTCACAGCAGCCACACAGAGGGACACTGTGGGGCTGGGGGAATATGCCTGAAATAAGTTTACCAGCACAGACTTGTCAGTCATAATCCATTTGTTGGGGGGAAATGTGACATATACACCCAGGTATGAAGTATATGATCTCCCTCCCCCTTTCTTATGAACACAGATATAACCGAAAAGAAGGAGGAGGGAAAGAAAAGGTCTCGTGCAAAAATCAGAAACCTGAGTTTGGATCCTAGAACTTGCATTCCAGTAAGTTTTGGGGATAAACTATGCAGAGAGAGAGAATGAGAGGGGAGGAGGGAGAAAGGAGTTAATGATTTGGTGCAGGGGATGAATAAGGGCTTCATATATCCTAGACAAGCACTCTACCACTGAGCCACACCCCCAGCCCCTCCCTGGGGGATTCTAGGCAGGGGCTCTACCGCTGAGCCACGCCCCCAGCCCCTCACTGGGGGATTCTAGGCAGGGGCTCTACCCCTGAGCCACACTTTCAAATTTGCTCTGGTTGAGTTTGAATTCTTCATCTTCCTGTCTCCACCTCCTGAGACGTATAATTATATCTGTATGATATCACTCTTGGGTGTTGTTTTTGTTTTTTCTTCCTTTCATTAAACTAGACTATCATGGTGGGGTTTTTTTTCGTTACCACTAAGTCTGTGCCTTTCTCTACCATGCACACGCATCACAGCATGCTAAGTAACTGTTAGAAGCAGAGTTTGAGCACCCCATCAGCTGGACTGCTGCCAAGGGAAGGAGTGCTCCCCACCCCAGCCAGTCAAGTTCGGCTATGCCAAACCCAGCAAGGGTTCCAGGGCTTTCAAGAATGTGGGTGGGGCCTCACCCAGTGGTCCACACCTCTAATCTCAGCACTCAGGAGGCAGAGGTGAATGGATCTCTGTGAGTTTCAGGTTAGCCTGGTCCACACAAAGACTTGCAGGCCAGCCAAGGGTAAGTAGTGAAGCACCATCTCAAAAAGAAAAGAGAATGTGGGTGAATCGGAACATCACTGAGATTACCCTATGGCTGTGGCTGTTAAAAAGTGGGCAGGATAGGACCAAGCTCGATTCTGTCCTGAAACTGAAGGCTTACGGGGGCTCCTGGCTCCTGCCATCCCAAGGCCAGGAGGAGACAACTATAAGAGTGAATGTCCACACAGACTATGGAAGGTGCATGTGCTCTGCGGCTGCAAGACCCCGAGTTAAAACTGGTCCCGTTGCACGGCAGCATCTGTCTTTGACCTTAGCAGCACTTGAGCTGGAAGCAGAGGCATCAAGGCTGAGTCCATAGGCTGGGGGAGATGGCTCAGTGGGGGGAGAACATGGAGACTTGAGTTTAAGTCCCCAGTACACACAGAAGAAACTGGGCATGACTGGGTTTGAAACCCTTGAGCTGGGGCTTCCCACTTCAATGAGAAACACTGTCTCCCACTACCCCACAAAACAGGGTTTCTCTGTGTAGCCCTAGCTATTTTGGAATTCACTCTGTAGACCAGGCTGGCCTCAAACTCAGAGATCTGCCCATCTCTGCCTCCTGGAGTGCTGGGATTAAAGGCGTGTGCCACCACACCTGGCCTAGAGAGACCCTGTCTTCAAGGAATAAGGCAGAGTGATAAAGGAACCTGGAATCTTCCTGTGCCATTTACATATACATGTGGAGATGCTTGTACCCACACACAGCACACAAATTAATCAATTGGTTAATTAATTAATTAATTAATTAATTAAAGAATTCCAGGGCAACTTGGGCTACAAGAGATTCTGAAGCAAATACAACAAATAAAAACATGAGATCTCCAACCCCCTCACTGTGTGACCGTGACTAAGTTGCTTCACCTCTCTGAAGCCAGTCTGCTCGGGTGTAACATAAAGAGAATAGTTCTTGCCTTGGGATGCTCCTGTGAGAAGCTGCATGAGTAATCTCTACTTGGAAGGAGCTCAGCGAGGAATAGAAACAGAGAGAAGCGAGTACAGGGCAGAAAAGATGATTTGCCATGTGCTCTGGGTGCGAGATGGCAGGGGTTCTTTGGTAGCCTGAGCAGATGAGCAAATGCAATGGAGATATCTGCCTAAATATGCTCCTGTGTTCGTTCGTTCGTTCATTCATTCATTCATTCTATAAGCATCTCCTGATTCTAACTCTAAGACAGACGTTCCAGCATCTGCAATCCAGTTGTAAATAAAAAAATAACAAACATTCCCAGTGGTTGATAAGGAGGAAACCCAGATGACTGAATCTGGTCTCTCATCTCTGAGAGTTGCTTCTCAATGGTCCCTAAAGTCACTCCAGGTCTGGCCTCTTTGCTTTTCTGGTGCCATGTGTATGCTCACCATTGCAAAGCACAGGGCCAGCACCAGGTCTGACTCTCTAGGGACCCTCCACGCCCACATTTGTCCCTCCCTTTTCCTTTTTAATGGGCAACAGCAAAAATAAATACTATAAAGTTCAAGGGCTGGAGAGGGTTAGCATTAGAGCACTGGCTGTTCTTCCAGAGGACCCAGGTTCAATTCCCAGCCCCCACATGGTGGTTCAAAAGCATATGTAAGTCCAGTTCCAAGGCATCTGACAACTTCCTCTGGCTTCTAAGGGCCCCTGGCATACTTGATACACAGATACACATGCAGGCAACACACACACATAAAATAAAAATAAATAAATCTAATTTTTTTTCCTTAAATTCAAAGCACTCATGGCCGGTAGTGGTGGCACATGACTTTAATCCCAGCACTCTGGAGGCAGAGGCAGACGGATCTCTCTGGGTTCAAGGCCAGCCTGGTCTACAGAGCAAGTTCCAGGGCAGCCGGGGCTACACAGAGAAACGAAACAAACAAACAAAAAGTTCGAAGCACCCAGAATAATGCTTAACCCCTGGCAGGCACTGGATAACAGTTGCTGTCAGTGTCAGCACCACACTGTGGCTGCTCTCCAACACCATGCAGAGGGCTTGTGCTCTCCACAAGGAGGCTCCTTACCTACCTATGGTCTCACAGCCAAGACACAAAGCCAGGCTTGTTAAGCACACACCTATAATCCCAGCATCGAGAGGCAAGAGGACCAGGGTTCAAGGTCATCCTTAGCAACATAGTTTGGGGCCAACCTGGTTTACATGAGACCCTGACTCAGGACAAAGAAAAGAAAACAGGGCTGGGGCTGCAGCTCTGGGGAGCACTTGCTTAATGTGCATAAAGCTCTGAACTATATCCCCAGAATCACTTATACTCAATATGATGGGACATGCTTGTAATCCCAGCACTTTGGAGGCTAAAAGCAAGAGGGTCAGAAGGTGGGTCTGAGGGTGTAGCTCAGTTGGCAGAGGGCCTGCCTAACAATGCAAAAGGTCCTGGTTCGATCCCTAGCAACCCATGAAATGAGTGTGGTGGTGTACACCTAGAATGCCAGTACACAGGCTGTACAGGCAGGAGGATCAGGCATTCAAGGGCAATCCTTGGGTACTTAGTTTGAAGCAAGCCTGGGCTAAATGAGACACAGCATCATAACAAAGCTGCTTAGAGTCTCCAGCAGACAGGACACAACTGGTTTGCCAGCGTCCCTCATAGTTTATAGGCTATGATCCCCCCAAAAGTAAGCTCCCTCACTCCTGTTTGACATTCTTCTCCAGCATGACATTGGTCGGGCACAGATCATGGACTGATTGTTGTGTGTGTTATGCTGGGTGCTAAGATGTGGCCGTGAACAAGACAAGACCTTGCCCTATGAATTTCTAGTGAAAAAAGAGACACGGCAGAAAGAAAATACACACGGGGACTACAGAAGAAAATAAGGCAGGTGGGGGTGGACTACGAATGACATTTTAGATCGAATGGTCAGTAATGGTGTCATTTGAACAGCTGCCCAAATGAGCTGAGGAGGCCAGGCCTTTTTTGGTGATGCTCACAATGGCAAAGGCCCTGAAGCAGAGGATGGGTTTAAAGAATGACAAGGGGGTAAATGGCTTGCTCTTTGGGAGCTAACAGAAAAGGAGTAAGATTCAAACAGGCAGACAGGCACCAGCTCATGTAGGGCTTTCATATGGAAGAGGGAGCCTATGTAGCCTAGGCTGGCCTTAAACTTGCTTTGTAGCCCAGGCTGGCCTTGAACTCTTCATCCTCTGGTGTCTACATTTTCGTTATTGATGTTACAGTCATGTCCCACAATGCCTGGCTTTTCTTTACTCTTCCTCCTTTTCTGTTACTGTTGTGTGTATATGCATATGCTGAGTATGTCTTCAAGCATGTGCACATATGTACAAATGTGTGCACGTGTGTGAAGGTGCATGTAGGGGCCTGGAGTCAAGATTCACTGGCTTCCTCAATCTCTCTCCACCTGATTAGTTTTTCTTTATGGTTATCTCGGGCAGGAGTGTGATGTGTGTGTGACTGTGGGCACACGGAGCACAGCAGCCTGCATGTGGACACCAGAGGACAATCTCCTGAAGTTCAGTTCTCAGTGGGTTCCAGGTATTGAACTCAGGTAGTCAGGCTTGCATGGCAGGCGCTTTTACCCTCTGCGCCATCTTGCTGGCTCCCTTTGCCTTATATTTTGAGACAGAACCTGGAACTCACCAATTCAACTAGACTAGCAAGCTCCAAGGACCTGCCTGCCTCTGTCTCCCCAGCTTCTTATGTGGGTGCTGGGGATCTGAGCTCAGGTCCTCACGCTTGACATTATACAACTAACACTGTACCCCTGGCCTGTGAGTAGCTTTTCTCTGTGTGAGGAAAATGATAGCCCCCTCTAACTGTGGTGCTTCTTTGCCCTCAAAGCTAGGGTCCTTGCCTCTTTCCCACATACACTACAGGGTGTCTGATCCACATAGCTCCAAGAATCAGCCCCCCAAACCTTTGGTAAACCTCCAAAATTCTTAGTAGGGCTTTATCAAGACCCACCTCCCCATGCCAGGGATCCTCTCTGAAACAGAAAGGGGGCTGACTTATCTCAGGCCGGACCACCAGAGGCCTCAGGAAACTATGAAGTAGCAGTCATTGCTAGAGAGCATCCAAACTCCACCCTCACCCCCGGCAAGTCACCATTTGAGGGCATTGTCACTAGTTCCGACTCCTGCTTGTGACCAAGAGTTGTGGCCAGGAACAAGGAAAGAAATGAACACTACCAGGAAAGGCTTTCACTGGGGCTCCCTGCACAGACAGGGACAGCAGGAAGGTGTGAATCCAACCCCTCCTCTCCTCCCCACCAGGCTCTGAGCCAGCCCTGCTAGGCTTAGTCCTTGGACCTGCAAGTGCCAAACATGCCAGCAGGTCTGAAGCTGCTGAGCAGGCTGTGTGGGGCCTCCTCATTCTCATGAGCTTCCTGCCGTGGGTGGGATATTCCACACTTGTCTGCCACCCCCGCACTTGTACCTACCCACCTGTCCCTGCAGTGCCTCCCAGATGAGGCTCCTATAGTCTCCTTCCATAGTGCCTCTTGTGTTTCCTGTATCTGGTCACAGTCCCCAGACCTGGACCACAGCTGAGGGACCCCATGATCCACCTAGGGATATACCCAGAGGAGTCTCCTAGGGACAAATGGAGTCATGTCTGAATCCTGAGTTATTTATGCCTGTGTGACAGAGAGAGAGAGAGAGAGAGAGAGAGAGAGAGAGAGAGAAGAGAAGAGAGAGGGGAGAGAGAGAGAGAGAGAGAGAGAGAGAGAGAGAGGAGAGAACCCACAACTCTTGGCTTGAACAGCCTTTCCTCCAAAGCAGTGGTTCTCAACCTGTGGGTGGTGACCCCTCTAAGGTTAAACGTCTCTTTCACAGGGGTTGCCTAAGACCAACAGAAAACACTGATATTTATGTTACAGTTCATAACAGTATCAGGATTACATTTATGAAGTAGCAGCAAAAATAATTTTATGGTTGGGGGGTCAGCACAACATGAGGAACTGTTTTAAAGGGTTGCAGCCTCGGAAAGGTTGAGAACCACTGTTCCAAGGTGTTACACATGACCTGCTCCATAAGGTCCCTTCCCCCCCCCCCCCAATCCCGCAGCTTCTGTTCCTCTTCCCCTCTAGAAGCTGTCAGGGTTTATGGCTACCTGTCCTCTCCGGTTCCGGGAGGGCTGGGCCTGTGGACATGTGCTCTGTGAGACGCTGGTCCATTTCCCCAGGACCTAGGATGAAGCCTGGCACACGCAGGCACTCAGCATGTGTGCAACAAGCAAATTAACTCCAGAAACGTTTTCAGACTTAAGTATCAACCCAGATTCATTTCCACTGAAATGGAATGAGGGCCAAGCAACAGTGGATGGTGTCTGTGTTCTGTAACTGTGTGTCCAGTTTGGTCACCACAGGTGCCTTCCCCGTGGCTTCTGAACTAAGCGGTGTACACACACAGGCAAGTGGGCTGGAATGTCACCGTGTTCCAGTATTTGCCTTTCACAATCTCTGTGGAAAAAACACTCCACTCGAGGAACATCCTGGAGTTTTGGTATTAGTCATGTCTTACTTGCCTGCATAGACATCTGGCTTGGCATGGCCTTGTACTGAGGGTTACCCTTGTTTCCAAATCCTGTGTGTCCATTTCAGCATCTCTGCAGACACATACGCAGATGTCTGTGAGGACTGGCTGCCTTAGGACTTACTCATTTTCTAAGAGACTCTCTGACGCAGAGCACGGGTAACCTGGGTCAGGGCCCGTGCTACGTGTGTTTGCTGCACGAGCTGGTTTTCTATCCTTTTTTTTTTTGAGATGTGGTCTTTCAACTGACCTTGAACTCTCTAGTAGCCGAGTGACCTTGAACTCCTGATCCTTGTACTTTTCCCTCCTGGGCGCTGGGATCATAGGTGTGAGCCACTGAGCCTGTTTTATGTGATGCTGGGGAATCAAACCCAGGGCCCTATGACGCTAATTGAGCACCCAATTGAATGAACTACATCCCCAAGCCTGTCATACGACCTAGAACGTAGGTGTCTATTTCAGAACTCATTACTACATCTGCATGTCTGTCTGTGCATGCATTCAGGACTTAGGAGTGTGTGTATGTGTGTGTGTGTGTTACAGGCGTGTGTAACCTGTGTGCCTTTCTTCCTCCAGCTGCTGCCTGCCGTCTGGATAAAGTGCCTCCTCTCTATCTTGCTCACACACACCCATGATCATATGCCCTGTGTGGATGGGGAGGGGGCCCCAGTGTCAGTAAGCTCCCATGTCACAAGGTTAATTTCTCCGAAGCCAGGCAGGCTGGGCCCTGAGGGGAGTTGTGGGGGAGGGGCTGGTCCCCACAGCCCCTCTGATAAATATGTATTTGGGACTGCTGTGCTCAAAGGTCATGGGGGGGAGGAGGCGAGTGGTCTGCACTGTGCTGGGCTACTGGATCCCAGTGTGGCTTAATATTGACCTCCCTCCAGACAGATGAGGAGATTCAGGGAGCTGTCCCCTTCATTCTAGTCTGCCCCACCCCACCCATGGCCATACCTAGAGGGAGATACTTGTGGACACAGATATTCAAACTCTAAGGCAGGAAAGGATATAAGCCCCACCACCCGACATCCAGAGACAGGAACAAATGGATGCACAAAGCCTGCCTCGTGGACCACCAAATGCATGGAGAGTTGGGGGTACGGAGCCAGACTTAATCTTTCTCCCAACCAGTGCAATATATGTAAATGTATATACTATACACAAGCATCTATATAAGCACACACGGTATACAGTGAGAGACATCTCTGTATACTCAGTACACACAGGGAGACACAAAGGTGCCCTGGTTTCAACCTACCATGTTCCTCTGAGCACTCTGTGGTTGGGCTGTGCATACATGCAAGGATGCACATCAAGGGTACCGAAGACACAAAGTTCTGCAGAGGTAGACACACACGACAACTTCAGGGAAGTGTGTGAACACCCGTGTACACAAGCAAGCACCCTCAAACATACAAAGACCTCACCTATGCCAGGCAGGATGCAGCATGCATGGTGGAGTCAGGTCAGAGAACCCACCCTGCGGCACCAGAGCCTGTCTGGCCCTCTCCTCACAGAGGTGAGAAAGGCTGCCTGGTCTCTGGTCTATGCAACACACACGCACAAACACACACACACACACACACACACACACACACACACACACGCAAGCTTCAGCCAAATGCGCCATCATTTGTCCAGCTCTGAGTCACATCAATTGTAGAGCCTCCCCTCCTCGCTGACCAGCCATCTCGGTCGGTCGTCAGCGGCCTCGGCCATTAGCTGGCTCCTGCTTTTGGCCTGCATTTGTTGAATCTCTCTTACCTGGCAGAACCATCCGGACCATCGGAGCCCTTTCGGGGTCTGCCTGACTCTTTCCTCAAGGGAATCCGATGTACCCTGGTGTGTGACCCTCGGCCCATGCCTCGGGGCGATTCCCCTCCTCAGCACACTGCTCAGCCTGTCATCCTTCAGTGACCGATAGCCACAGTGGTTCTTGTGTATTTGAGTGTATGCGTGTATGTGTTGGCTTCGAGGGGTGTGTGTGTGTGTATGGTTGGCGGGATGACTACTGCTGTGCTTTAAGTCAAAAGGAGAGAGAGAGTGGGGGAGTACTAGGATGTCAGCAATTGTAGTTAAAAGTCAAAGGGTACATGAGCTTATGGCTTTGCATATAGGAATAATGGTGGCATCAACACTCCACGTGTGCATGTGTGTGCACAGACGCACGCACGAGTGCTTTGGTTGCAGGAGTGGTTTGGTACATCTGTCTGTGTGTGATATGGGGACTGTGAGGGGCTCTCTGTCTTAGGCGTGGAGGGGCAGCACAGTATAGATGCTGGCTTCTTGAGAGGCTGTAGACAAGTGGAGTGTGTCTCTCAGACTCTGTGGCCTGTGTTTGTGAAAGTGACAGATGCCGCCTCCCTGGCCTCACTGCAGCGGATTAAGTCCATGAATGCCACATGAGTCCACACCCAGGGTGGGGGAGGGTCCCTGGTCTACTCTGATGCTCTTGCATGCGTGGGCCACAGCCCAGCTTGTTAGAGTATGCTGGGGTAAAGGCTAAAGTCACACCCACACCCACACCCACACCCACACCCACACTTCATTTCTGGAAGGGACGTTCTGTTGCTGCTGGTACACACATAAGCAAACTCATGTTCACACATGACAACAGTTCCTGAGTGTCCAAGAAACGTTGTGAGCTGCGTGCATGTGTGTGTGTGTGTGTGTGTGTGTGATTACTTATGATGATTACTCCTCTTCTAAGCCTCCACAGAAGAGGCTTTGCCATAGGAGACCAAATTCAGGTCCCACAACCCGGCTCCAGGGCCGGCTGCTTCTCCCCACCTCCCTGGCCATCTTGCCCTCCCACTCTCTCCCTTCCTTCCGATCCTTAAGCATCCATTTAACTCCCAGTCTCCTAGCTGGAACCCATTTGTTCTTCTTTTCTGCTCACAGCCAGGCACCAGGCACGGGCTGGAAGTTAGTGTAGAGCCATGATTGGTTCTATTTGAGTCCAGGCCCACGATAGTCAGCAGTCGGCACCTAACCATTATTTTTGGGTCAAGAGGAATTATATTACTATCCTAATTACCCTGGGGGGCTCACTGGACTTCAGTCACATACCGATTTGATTTTTGCAACGGCAACAAATACCTATTGAATGCAAGGCCTTTGTATGGGGAGAGGGGAGGTGGATATCTCCAGCCTCCTTCTGAATGTGTCAGAGCTGGGGAAACTGCCTGCCTCAAGGATCTAGTGATGATGGGGAGACAGCGGAATGAAGAAAGGCCTGTTTGTCTCCTAGTGCCACCACATGCTCCTGAAAACAGAGGTCCTGGGCTCATCAGCCGGGATCAGAGGGCCCAGGAACTCTTCCGTACGGCTGTCTTTGAACAGGCCCGACCGAGACCATCTGACCAAGCAAGTTCAACCCATGAATTTTCCAGCTTTCCACTGGTGATGGAAAGCAAGACCCAGGTCTTCGAAGCCTTTACAGAGTCACGTAAGGCATCCATCCACCTGGCGGGTCCCTGGAGACAGGTCTGTGGTCTCTTGGGGCAGGGAGGGGTTGGGGGAACTGCCCAGAATGGCGGTGGGACCAGGAGAGTGGATTCCTATAAACAAAGCTCACCACCAGGAGCCAAGAACCCTTGACTGTGGCCCAGCTTGGGGGAGGGGGCTTATGGACGAAGCTAATAATGTGAGTGTCAGAGTCTTCATCTGTAAAAGAGATTACTGCCGGGGCTCCTGTGAGGGCCGGGGGATGTGGAGGGACCCATTGTTGTTAATAATAATAATATATGGGAACGAACCCTAAGGAAAGCAGTAAGGGACATACTTAGAGGAACAGAGCTGCACAAGGCAACCCCACACGTCTACCATTTTCTCTAATAAAGTCTCCATACCCAGGTTCCCCAACCAGTTCTATCCTAGTAAATCCTGGAAATTAACCAGCACATGCTGGAGAAGAGAACTGCTCCCTGGCACCTCTCAACATCTGGCCAGCTCTTGGCGTAGACATCTGTCCCTAGCCTCCCATGGGCCCTCCTTCCCCACCTCATCATTGTGCACCAGGGCTACAAAAAGCTCTACCCAGTAGTTGTTATTTTCATGATTTTCATGGTTTTGCCACCATAGGCCCTGAATGTAAGGAGGGGGGCAGTGAGTGTGTCTGTGGACCAGGTGGGAGGTGGCCCGGATCTGACCAACAATGACAATGTCTCGGATATGTAGGCTAACAACATAGGACATTTATGTACAACCTAGGTACAGGTGTGTCCATAAATATACACGCAGTGTGACTGAGTCCTTCCCTCCACAGTACCATCGAATGCTCTACTTCCCCTGTAGAGACTACCGTACATGAGGTTCCCAAGGTCTGCAATGACAGCACAGCGGCCTTCCAGAGAGGCAGCCAACAGCACCAGGAAAACCGGAGTCTAGATGTCTCCAAAGTGCGTGGCTGGGCCTCTGCCCAGCATTACCTACAAATCAGGAAGAAGGCTGAATCTGGTTCAGCTGGAGCTGCTGTCTGAGGCTCTGATCCATTTCCTTCTTTGCAGGCCACGGGCTTCACAGTCCCCATAGCAGAGGATCGATACTTTGTTACTATGGAGGGGCCAAAGGAAGGTTTTGGGGGGCTGTGGGAGGGTAGGTATTTTCTTGTTTTGATTTCTTGAACCTAGTTTCAAGGATGCTGTGCAAACAGGCTGTCAAAGCCCCCCACCACCTTCGTAAGTAAGCAAGACCACTGGACCTGCCCAACCTCTTATCCAGGACACACAGGGACTCCCAACAATGACAATAACAACAGTAATTATAGCCCTGTGCAGAAAGGACACTTTCACATACATGACTCTAACATGCACACGACATGTCCAGTAACCCCACACAGGAGCTTTACTCCAAGCACAAGAGTCTCATGTCCACCTCTGATGCCAGACTTAAAACATGGCCCTGCACACCCATGGACACTTCCACACACGAGCCAGAGAGGGCCTCCTGCATGCACATAAAACGGATGGCACAAAAAACCTAAGGGGGAAAGAGACCGGTCCGAATACATGCCAGACTCCCTCTTGTATATGGATCACCCACAATGGGGATATCAGGCACTTGACCCCCACTGCAAACATATGTCACGATTCTGCACTTTCAGCTCCTCTCCTCTAAGGTTCTAGAAACCTACCTACAGTTAGCCCGTCCTGAACACCTCTTCGTTACCATGAAGGCCTTGTATACATGCATGCTGCAGCCAAGACCTGATTCTGTACACACCAGGCCCCCCGCCATGCAATGACTCCTCTCTCTCCCCTTACATGCTGCGGGCTGAGGGACAAATTTGTCTGTTAGGATGGCAAGAATCTATCTACAACTGTGGAGTTAAGTAGCAAATTGAAATTTCTCTAAATCTAAGACTTACTGGTTCTAGTGCCCTAGACCCAACAGTGGAGGGAGGAAGTGGGGAGTGGTTAGCAGCCCGGAGCCTTTCTCTTGGGATCTCTCACCTGAGACCCTCTCAGATAGATGCCCTCACCCCCCAGTTCCTCCCCATTCCCTCCTGTGTCATTTTCTTCTCTGTCCACACCCTTCTCTCTCAATGAGGCTGAGTCCACAGTCATGAGCCCTCACTTTGGGTCTTACACACACACACAACCCAGGAAGGCTTCAGCAAGACTTTTCCCAGAGGCCAGAAAAAAATAAGAGGTGGTCCCAAGACCCCAGGACAGACCCAAGCCCCCCACGGCTGGAAAAAATCAGCATGGAGATCTGTGGGATTTGGTCATAGAGGTTAGAGTCTGGTGGGAAGTTAGGGGGTCCTTGCCTTTGCCTGGAGCCCCTCTCCCTGGCACCCTGTTCAATGCTGAGGCTGCAAAAGTGTTGGATAAATGAAACTGGGGGAGGGGGAGGGAAAGGGAGGGGGGGAAATGAGTGGGAGGGGGAGAGAATGAAATAAAGGGGGGGAGAGAAGCTGGTAGAAAGAATGGAAAGAGAAAGGAAGACATCCGGAGGGGGGGAATCTGTCAGTGAGAAGAGGAAGAGAAAAACTGGGGGGGAAAAAGAGAAGCCATAAAGAGAGAACAAGAGGGGAAGAAAGGAGAAGGGAACAGAGGTGGCCAATGGGGTTCCCCAAGTTACAGACTTGGCCCAGAGAGCTGAGGGGTGCTCTGCGGCTCCCAAACATCACTCTGGGGCCCCTGGGCTCCGCTTTCCACATCTCTTCACGCCTGAGAAACACCACCACCACTCTGCTTCCACTTCCCTTTCCCTACCCTTCCTGCTGGCCAAGGCACCCCGTTCCTTTCTCTCACACCCCCATTCCCACCCCCAAGCCTTTTCTTGTTCCCAGTCCCCTTACCTCTCCCCCCCATGCACCCCGCTTGCTTCCGAGCTTCAGACAGCATCACCAACCATCGCCACACTAAACCGGCCCCCACACCCCCGGGAAGGAGGGGGAGAGGAAAGAAAAAAAAGCAGGCGATTCCGCCACCAGCCCTGAACCCTCTCGCCTCATTTTCTTCACGGTTACCCCTTCCTCAAATGCTGGGTTAAAATAGGGTGTCCCACCCAGCCCTGGGAGCCTCTCCGAAGCGCCACGACCAGCCAGGAGCGGATGCCACCTCGCCTCGAGTCTCCAAGCTCACTCCTTTTTGTGTTCAGAAGCCCGAGAAGCGATGTGTTTTGTTTTCAACACCTTTTTATTGGTGTGATTTCCCCCCCTTTTTTTCTTTTTCTTTATTTTTTTTTGGCCTGGGGGGCGGCGACGATGAAGCGCCCGCCGCCTGCCTCCTTCGCCAGCTCCGGGGCTGTCTCCGGCTCTTTCTCTAGTCTGCGCTCCCCGCCTCCCTCCTTTTTCTTCTCTGTCTCGGCTCTTGCTCTTCCTTCCTTTCAGCTCCGTCCTCCGCCGGCCGCCTTCTCTCTCGCTTCCCCCTTCACGCCTCTTCTTTCCCCATCCTTTTTGCCTCCTCTCCTTTTTTTTTTCTTCCCTCGTCAACCTCTCAATTCCCATTTTCCCCATCTCCACCCCCCTCCATCTCTCCTTTGGTTCCTTCGTTGTCACCAACAGCAAGCCGATCCCCCACACCACTCTCGCCCCCAAATAATAAAAATACCCAGCCAGGGGGCAAAGCCTGGGTGCGAGCGCCGAGAGGGAAGCGAGAGGGCCAGGGCCGCAGCAGCGCGGGCAGCCGGAGCGCGATGCGGAGCGAGCGGCGCCCGCCCGGCTCCCGCCCGGAGAGCTCTCTGCAATAGGCCGAGCCGGCTGCATTAAGCTTCTTGCAATCAATAAAGCGCGGGTCAGATTATGCAAAGCGCAGATATTAATATGCAAAGTTTTAAAGATTTTTAAATGGAAGGGCGAGCGCGGCGCGGGCGGGCGGGCAGGGGCTGCGAGGGGAGAGGGAGGAAGGGAGGGCGGGCGGGCGGGCGCGCAGGCGAGCTGGGGAGAGGAGGAGGCTGCCCGCCGCCCGCCCGCCCGGCTGCGCCGCGCCGCCTTGCCTTACCGCTGCTCCCATCGGTAGGCGCCGCTGTCTTCGCCATGCGCGTCAGCTGCACGGCTCCGAGGGGATGGCCGAGGAGGAGCCGCCGCCGCCAACGCTACCCCCGCTCCCGCTCCCGCTCCCGCGCCCGCTCGCTGCCTGCTGCTGGCGCTGCTCTGGCCGCTGCTCCTCGCCTGAGCTGCCGGCGCGAGCCCAGGCGCGCGCCATCCCCGGCTCCCACCTTGTCCCCATGGCAACCCCGGGCCCAAGGATGCTCAGAGAGAGAGCGCGAGCCAGAGAGCGAGGGGGGGAGAGAGGGAGAGGGAGAGGGAGAGGGCGGGGAGCGCAGGGGACACGGAGGCAGGGAGAGGCCCGAGACCCACAGAGACACTGAGACGCAGAGACACAGAGACTCAGAGATATGCAGAGATACACTGAGACAGAGACACGGAAATGGGAGAGGAGAGAGAAGCAGAAGGGAAAACTGACACAAGGGGAAGCCCTGACATACAGAGACACACAGAGATATCAGAGATATGGAGAGATACAGAGACATAGGGAAAGGAAGAGAGATTGTGAACAGAAAGGAACTCACTCAAAGACAGGGAGAAGGAGTCTCTCAGGCCCAGAGACACATAGAGACACAAACAGAGATGATGCTCAATGATTGAGACACAGAGACACCAAAAAACAAATAGATGCAGCGGAAAGAGAGAAAGCGAAGAGTGAGAGAGTGGAGACTCAGCAGAGACTCAAAAGCAAGAAGAGGCCCTAAAGCCCGGGGTGCAAAGAGACACCCAGAGACAAAGAGAAAGGGAAAAAGAAGAGAGAGGGTAGTCCAAGAGGTAGAGAAATCCATTAACAGAGAGAGGTTCAGAGATATTCCGAAATCCACAGACCCAGGGATGGAGAAGTGGCGAGCAAACGGGGCATAGAGATAGAAGCAACAAGAACCACAGAGACAAAGAGATAAGGAAAAGGTCTTCGAAAGAGAGAGAGATGAGAGACAAGAAGTCAGCACTGAAACGGAGTCCCAGAGACAGAAAAAGACAGACTGAGCAGCAGGGAGAGACCCAAAAAGAGATAAAGACAGAGAGAGAAGGTAGAGAGGCCAACGAGAGAGGGGAGGTAGAGACAGAGAGCTCCAGAGACCGGAAGATGCAGAGACAAGAGAGTTAGACCTGGGGAATAAGGATGAGGAGCCAAGGAACTCAAGAAAAATGGGCAACACCAGAGGGACCCCAACAGAGACCAGAAGATCCAGAGACACGGAAAAGATCCAGAGGCACAGAGCCAGGGAAGGGACAAGCTAGTGTGGGAGGAAGAAGCCAAGAACTATGCATGGGATGGAAAGAGGCACGGAGAGACACGGAGGGGAAGACACAGAAAGTAAGGTCATTGCGAGAGACGGCCACAAAACAAGTCTAGAGACAGACGGTGACGCTGAGAAACACAGATCTTGGCACTCCAGAAAGGAGAAGAAGGTTTAGGAGACCAGGAAGTGCCAGGTGGGGACACTGGAAGGGGCTCTCCGATGAGCAGAGATGTGTAAGGAGAGAGGCAGAGACAGCAAGAGACGCAAAGTCCAAAGCGGAGACCGGAACGATGGGGGAGACGGGGATGGGACACAGGGGCAAAGCCCAGAGAAAGCTGGAAGGGAAAGGGCGGGTTGGGATGGCAGCAGAGCCTAGGGGGGTGACAAGCAGAGGGACACTGAAAGAGGAGAGAGCACAAGGGGGTGGGATGAATGAGAGGAGCGGACCTGTCTCCTGGGGAACAGTAGAGACTGGGAGAGGTCTGAGATGGACAGAGCCATGGACCAGGGGAAGGTCCTCATAGGGTCAGCAGAGGGCTCGAGGCTTCCACCCCCTGCTGGCTGGGGCGTGGAGGTGCAGAAAAGAAAATAGGAAGTCTTTGGTGCCCAGACCTGGGAAGAGAAGCTGCAGAAGGGAGGAAGAGGAGGCCAGGACCCGCACATGCTGCGCAATCTCGGCTACTAGCCGCAGCCACCACCCTCTGCTTTGTTACTGAGAAGGTTTTCCTGTTTCCCCATGTATACTGAGTGTGCACACTGGATCCTTGCGATACGAGAAAATACCACCCCACCACCCCCATACTGCCCACTTGTACAGAGAAGCCTCCCGGGACCTACACTGCAAGCGCAGTTCCTAACAGAAACAAATACATGAAACACCTACCCCGCAGGCAAGCAGAGTACCTGGGACCGGTTGAGCGTGTGCAAAAAGCGAACACGGAGCTACTCACTACTCCCCGTACCAAGCGGCCCCGTGGGACTCACACGGTGTGCGCAAAACAAACGGACGGACGCAAGAACTATCTACCCCTTGCGTATAAAGTAGGCACCGCGTCTTACGTCTTAGGCAGTATTGCGCAGCAACCTCGCAATCACTTAAGTGCGCCTGCAGTGGGGACTCTGTGGTTTGTGCACAGCACAAATAGAGCGCTTCCCACACCCCACCTGCACAGAAATTAGTTATATGGGCCCTCAGAGAATAACCCTAAGGGATATGGAGCCACCTGGTAAATTAGGTGTGATGGTGCACTCCCGAAATGCCAGCACTTTGGGACGTGGAAGCAGAGAGATCAGGAGTTCGAAGCCAGCCTCAGCTACATTGCAAGTTCAGGACCTGCCTGGACTACATGATAGTCTCAAACAAAACAAAACAAAACAGCCCAAACAAACAAAACAAAAAGAGAAAAATACCACAGGGATTGGGAATATAAATTACACAAAGCCCTGGGTACCAGACCCAGGACTAACAGGAGTGGTGGATTATATTTGTAATTCCAGGGGCTGGAGAGATGGCTCAGCTGTTAAGAGCACTGACTACTCTTCCAGAGGTCCTGAGTTCAATTCCCAGCACCCACATGGTGGCTCACAACCATCTGTAATGGGATCCTTCTGGTGTGCATGAAGACAGTGACTCATACACATACATAAACATTTTATATATATATATGTGTGTGTGTGTGTGTGTAATCCCAGAATTTTGGAGAGCAAAAATCACCAAATATTTGAGGCCAGCCTGATCTACATAGGGACTAGCAAGATGGCTTATCTGGTTTGCTTCCAAGCCTGATTACTTGTTTAACCCACAGAAATCACATAGTAGAAGATGAACTCCCAAAAGCTGTCCTGACCTTCTCTCTCTCTTTCTCTCTCTCTCTCTCTCTCTCTCTCTCTCTCTCTCTCTCTCTCACACACACACACACACACACACACACACTAATAATTAATAAACTTTTAATCTAAAAAATTAAATTATTTTAAATGAAAAAACTAAATAAATAAACAAGCCCTGTACTCCACATAAATATGCCCCAATGATTCCCGAGTACTTTGTACAAAGACACAAGAGATCACCTGTAGCTTCCAGAGGGAAGTTTCAAGACACAGAAGGGGTCAAGGGTGTGTTTTCACCTGCTGACCCTAGGCATCTCCAGAGCACCTAGGGTGGGGACCTCCTCCCCAAGAATAAGCAAATCCTGATAATTACATATATAGCAAGTGGATATTCAGCTCATAAGCCCTAGAGCTAAGGACTGAAGAAATGCCATGTGACACATGCTAAGCACTGTACACTTTCTGGACAGAATGTACATAATCTCTTTGGGAGGCTGTTAGTGTCTGAAAATTGTTTAGTGTGTGTGTTTGTGTGTGAAGGTACATATATATGTGGGGGCATGTGTGCCAGTGTGTGTGTGTGTGTGTGTGTGTGTATGTGTGTAGGTACATATGTATGTGGGGGCATGTGTGCATATGTGCACATGGAGGGTAGAGGTCAACTTCCTGTGACTTTAGAGGGCTGTTCATCTGTAACAGTGTCTCTCATCGTCCTGAACCTCCCCAGTTAGGCCAGGCTGCATGGTCACTGAACCCCAGGATGCACCATTTCCCCAGTGCCGGGGTTACAGTATACACAGTTCACAGCACCTGGCTTTTCCACAGAGGTTGGATCACATCCAGAATCCTGTGCTTGCAGGGTTAGCACTTATCAACCCAGGCATCTCAGCCCAAGAGCAGTTATTGCCCTTAACCACTGAGCAATCTCTCCAACCCTTTGTTGTTGTTTTTCAAGACAGGGTTTCTTTGTGTAGTCCTGGAACTCAATCTGTAGTCCAGGCTGGCCTTGAACTGAGAGAACTGCCTACTCCTGCATCCCAAGTGCTGGGATTAAAGGCATGCACCACCATGGTCCTGAATGATGCATGTGCATGTGAGTGCCCTTGGAGGCCCCAGGAGCTAGAGTTATAGGCAGTTGTGAGTTGTCTGATGTGGTTGCTGGGAATCAAAGCCAGGTCCTCTGGAAGAACAGCAAATGCTCTTAACAGCTGAACCAGCTCTTCAGCCCCAGGGGTTAGTTTTGTTGAAAGTACCTCACATAGTAGACCAGCTTAGGCCTGCCTTAAATTCACCTCAAACCTCTTACCTCAGTCCCGAGTGCTGGGATTGCAGGCACAAGCCACATGCATGGCTTAGTGTGTCCATTGGTGTTTGGTCTGCATGTCCGTCTGTGGGAGGGAGTTGGATCCCCTGGAACTTGAGTCACAGGCAGTATAAACTGCCATGTGGGTGCTGGGAATTGAACCTAGGTCCCCTGGAAGAGTAATCAGTGCTCTTGTCTGTTGAGCATATCTTCGGGGTCCAATATTTCTTAATATCTAATGTCCACATTAAGCAGACAACAGTGTTCTTCCCTTAAAAAAGAAGATTCTACAGGAGATTCAAGCAAGGCCTGGATACTACTCGTCCTAAATGACTTCTAGGAGTCCTCTTGCCTTGAGTTATGATTCCAGAACACACCAGATGTACAAGGCATGTTGGCCACAACACAGAAAAAATAAGTGTGCCCCATGCTTCTGAGAAAGCCCCATCTCCAGAAATATCATATCCTCAAAGGAGCATGCGTGTGTTTGAGTGAGCGCACTCCCTGGATACCCCTTATTCTGTATGTTCATATTTTAGAAGCACATGGAAAAATAACAGCGTCCTAGGCAGCTGAGTTAGCTCAGCAAGCAAAGGACCTCACTGTAAAAGGCGGGTGATCTGAATTTGATTCCCAGAACCAACAGAAGTTATCCTCTGAGGGTAAAGAGATGGCTCAGTGGTTAAGAGCATTGTCTGTTCTTCCGGAGGACTCGGGTTCTCTTCTCAGCTTCCACTTGGTGGCTCATGACCATCTGTAGCCCCAGTCCCAGGGGATCTAGGGCCCTCCTCAAGCACTGGGCACACACATGGTGCACAGACATACACGTAGGCAAATCATTTAAACATATAAAGTAACAAGTTGTCCTCTGGAATAGACAATGTGTTGTATTCTGCAAGCTATGTTCTTTTCAGTTTTTAGGGGTGTGTGTATGTGTGTGTGTGTGTGTATACGTGTGTGTGTGCCTTAAGGGTGGGTATAACTAACTACCTAAGGTTCCAGGCCAGCCTGTTCTACAGTGTTCTGTCCAAGAAAACAAGGCAGTTACAGTGGCGTACACCTGTAATTCCAGCACTTGTGAAGCAGAGACGAGGTTGCAGTGAATTTGAGGATAGCCTGGGCTACATATCAAGTCCGCATCACAAACAAGCAAGTAAACAAAGCAAAAACTGAGGATAGCTGTGTGTAGGATTACATCTTGCCAAACTGTATTCATATGGAATTCCAGGCACTAGCACTATGGTAACAGAAACGCAGTTACTGCAGAGGGCCAGGTAACAGAAACGTAGTTACTGCTTAGGGCCAGGCTGGAGGGAGAGGACCCAGAGCAACAGGACAGGTGAGAGTCTCAGGCTCGTGGAAATGTTTTGTATCACGATTGTGGTGGTTACACAGCTGGGGGGGGGGGGGTCGAGTACATCAAACTATACCTGTATCAAACAAATTAAAATTGATGAGTTTTGGTCTGTCACGGCATTGCACAGTATCCTGGCACTTGAAAGGCCAGGCAGAGGCAGACTGCTCACTGCGAGTTCAAGGCCAGGCAGAGGCAGACTGCTCACTGCGAGTTCAAGGCCAGACGATGAGTCCCCACCCCTCTGCTCCACCCTCTGTCTTTCTCTCTGCATACATATAATAATATTTCCTCCTGTGTATATGTTACATGTATTAAGTCATTTTTAAAAGATTGGAGAGTTTGGGGCTCATGAGATGGCTTGGTGGGTAAAGGTACTGATAACCTGAGTTTGAGCCCCAGAATCCACAGGGTGGCAGGAGAGAACCATCACCTGCACACTGTCCCTCAATAATATCCACAGGCACGCCATGGCATGTGTAAACCCCATACATTAAAAAAAAAGAGCAACAATTTTAAAACTTGGTGACATTGCTGGGTAGTGGTAGCGCATGCCTTTAATCCCAGCACTCGGGAGGCAGAGGCAGGAGGATTTCTGAGTTCAAGGCCAGCCTGGTCTACAGAGTGAGTTCCAGGATAGTCAGGGCTACACAGAGAAACCCTGTCTTGGAAAAAAAGAAAAGAAAAAGAAAAGAAAGAAAAAGAAAAAAACAAAACAAAACAAAAAACCTTGGTGACATTGAGTACATAAAAAGCATACTGTGTGCTGGGAGGCTTCTGGAAGGAGGTGACACCTGAGGTGAGGCGTGAACAAGAGGGAGAAGGATGAGGGATGAGGGTGTTCTCCAGTAAATAAGAACACTTGCCAAGCACAGTGGAGGACACCATAATCCCAGCACTCGGTGGGTAGAGACAGGAGGTTCAGGCCTGTGATCCAAGCTGCTTAGGAAGTTGAAGCAGAAGGATTACCCCCATATACATGTGCACATGCATGTGCACATGTAACAACACACAAACACATAATTGGAAATAATACTACAGTAATAAATGGGAGAAAATGAAATTCAAGGAAACAAACAAACAAAGAAAGTAAAACCAAAGGGTGTAGCACTCGGCTTGCATTCACAGGGCCCTGAGCTTTCTCTGTGCACCAGGAGGCGGGAGCTAAAAAGAGAGAGAAGTTCTCTTAAAATATCCTTGAGTACGTGGTAAGTTCAAGGCCAGTTTGGGCTATGTAAGATGGTATCAAAGAAAAATCAGGAAGGAGGGGCTGGAGAGTCAGCTCAGCAGCTAAGAGCTCTGGCTCTTCCGGATGACCCAGGATTGATTCCCAGCACCCCACATGGTGGTTCGCAACCATCTGTAACTCCAGTTCCAGGAGATCTGGCGCCCTCTTCTGGCCTTTGCAGGCACCAGGCCAAATGTGATACACACATATGCTGGCAAAACACCCATATACATAGAATGTTGTAACAATTTAATTAAAAAAATTAAAAAGACAGGAAAGAAAGCAAAAACAAACAATTGGCCATAGGCTTGCCTACAATCCCTGGGAGGCTGAGGCAGGGGGATGGAACATATGAGATTATCCTGGGCTACATAGACAGACCTTGTACTAATAATGTTAATATTGATTAATATTAATTATTAGTTAATTAATATTATGTAGACAGCTGTGGTGGTGCACACCTTTAATTCCAGAATTGGAGAAGCAGAGACAGGTGGATCTTTGTGTGTTCAAAGCCAACCTGGTCTACATAGAGCATTCCAAGACCAGCCAAGGCTACACAGTGAGAATGTTTCAAACCAACCAACCAAACAACACACACACACACACACACACTTAAACAAAAGTAGAGAAAATGAAGACACAAACCCAGGGCTAGTGAGGCATAGTGTCAAATAAGCTATCTGTATCCCCAGTGATCCA
The DNA here is from genome assembly GCA_019843965.1 of Rhynchomys soricoides. Lineage (NCBI taxonomy): Eukaryota > Metazoa > Chordata > Mammalia > Rodentia > Muridae > Rhynchomys > Rhynchomys soricoides. The sequence goes on along the minus strand of JADRCH010000201.1, from coordinate 776,940 downwards.
TGAAACTCTCTAAGCCAGGAGTGGGAACTGTCCTCAAAGACTCTCCTGTCATCTTTCAGCTCCCTTCACTTGGGAATGTTATTCAACTACCAGGCAGAGGAGGAGCTTCCTTAGTCTCTGCCTACATCTGCCAGGCTCGCTGATCACAATCAACGCTCTGGACTCCATGTGGCTGCTGCCCCCTGGTGGCTAGAGCGACACATTACAACAACTCCGTGGCCAAGCCCAACCTTGACCCTTTAGGAGCCAAGCCACTCCCATCACGTACCTGCTCAGGCTCCGGGCCAGCTCACTTCTTAAATCCAACAGGAGCTTTTCAGACCCACCTGGCTTTCCTTCTTTGCAGCCCACAACAGTGACCATATTCCAAAGTGTCCTCTCAGCAGCCAAGAAGGCCCGCTTTCTCCGTTCTGTGTAAGCATGAATCATCCCTTCCCACACCTGCTAAATGTGTCTACAGTTTAGCACTCCCTCCCAAAGCCCCTCATGAAAGCACTTCCAAATTAACACCTCAAATCTGTGCATGCAGCACCCCCAGATGCGGGTTCCTGCCCTCCCACTTCTAATCAAGTTAATTCAGAAAAATGACCCCTATCCTTGACCTGTTTCTTTTCCTCACATCCAGTCAGGCTCAAAGTTCCAGCCAACTTTCCAACTGCCTTCGTTAATAGTGAAATGAACCTCAGCTGTGTGAGACAGCACATGCCTGCCTTAACATTGTCTCAGCGATAGGTTGATGGAGGTTCAAGACCAGCCTGAGTTACATAGTGAGACCCTGGGGCATGGTGGTTCAGGCCTGTAATCCCAGTTTTCTGGGAGGCTGAGGCAAGGAGACTGGAAGTTCAAAGCCTGTCTGGGCACTTTGGTGAAAGCATCTCAAACATGGAGGTGGGAGTGGACATTGCCCTCGTCTTTAGAGGTTTCCAGTACTCAAGAAACAGAGACAGACAGAGCTTTGTGAGTTCAAGGATAGTCTGATCTACTTAGCCAGTTCCAGGCCAGCCAAAGCAACTTGGTGAGATCCTGTCTCAAGCAAAACAGTAACAATGAAAAGGGAAAGGGAGGGCCAGGTGGGTATGAACACCTTCACACCTTCAGGGGATGTCAGGAAGATCATTCCTTTTGCAAAAGGTTTGTCTATTTTATATTGATTTTATATTTATTATTTTTTTATTAATTGGGTGGCAGGAGTATGGTAGTTACAGAACAATTTGTGAGCCAACCTCTGCTTCTTGCTGTCAAGGATTCACAATCCAGTAAGAGAAATGCACACAAAGATCCCAACAACAGAGTGGGCAAGATGTCTCAGCAGATAAAGGAGCTGGCCTCCCAGCCTGATGACCTGATCAATTCATTCCCAGGACCCTCATGGTGGAAGGAGACACCCAAGTTTCCAGAGTGGTCCTCCGAGTTCCACGCATGCACAGTGACATGCTCACACACCTATACATGTGCACGTGCTCACTGAGAACATATGTAAGAGGTTTTTCTTCAGTCACCACAGTAGAGTCTTCTGGCACGCAAACTAGCCTGGAGAATTTCCATGAGGTTTTTTGGTTTGGATTCGGTTGGGTTTTTTTTTTTTCAAGACAGAGTTTCTCTGTGTAGCCCTGGCTGTCCTGAAACCAGCTCTGTAGACCAGGCTGGCCTCGAACCCAGATCCGCCTGCCTCTGCCTCCCGAGTGTTGGGATTAAAGGCGTGTGCCACCCCCGACCCAGAAGGTTCTCCTTGAGTTTTAAAGAGGAAAGCTCTTCCAACAATAAGGAGAAAAGGATTACAATTAGAGAGAGCATCATGAGCAACATTAATGTGAGGACTAGTTGTTTGTGTACCTGCAGAAGAGGTTACTGAAGCCTAAACTACAAGAGAAAGATGCTGAGGGGACTGCCTGGGGCCCCAACGTTAAATATCACTGCATATTAGAGGACATGGAAGAGAGTCACTAAAGTTTGGTCTTGTATTTTTTTTCCAAAGATTTATTTATTTATTTATTTACTTATTTAAGTATATGAGTACACTGTCACTGTCTTCAGACACACCAGAAGAGTGCATCAGATCTCATTACAGATGGTTGTGAGCCACCATGTGGTTGCTGGGAATTGAAGTCAGAACTTCTAGAAGAGCAGTCAGTGCTCTTAACCTCTGAGCCATCTCTCCAGCCCTGGTTTTGTATTTTTTAAAATATGGTATCAGTGATTGAGTCTAAGAACCCACATTCTGGGCTGGGGGCTCTACCACTGAGCCACGCCCCCAGCCCCTCACAAGGGGATTCTAGGCAGGGGCTCTACCACTGAGCCACACCCCCAGCCCCTCCCTGGGGGATTCTAGGCAGGGGCTCTACCACTGAGCCACGCCCCCAGCCCCTTCCTGGGGGATTCTAGGCAGGAGCTCTACCACTGAGCCACGCCCCCAGCCCCTCACTGGGGGATTCTAGGCAGGGGCTCTACCACTGAGCCACGCCCCCAGCCCCTCCCTGGGGGATTCTAGGCAGGAGCTCTACCACTGAGCCACGCACCCAGCCCCTCACTGGGGGATTCTAGGCAGGGGCTCTACCACTGAGCCACGCCCCCAGCCCCTCCCTGGGGGATTCTAGGCAGGGGCTCTACCACTGAGCCACGCCCCCAGCCCTCTTTTTACTTATTTTAAGACAGTTTCACTGAATTTCCCAGGCTGGTTTTGAACTCACTCTGTAGGCCAGGCAGTCCTTGAACTTACAATCTTCCTGTCTCAACCTGTCAAGTAGCTTGGATCACAGGCCTGTACCATCAGGCCTGGAACCCTGTAGGACCTAGTTCAGGAAACTTAATGTTTTGGGGAGGATGCAAAAGTAGAAGCAAGAAAGATCAGTCTGCTGTTGCAATAGCCATCACCAGTGTCGACAACTGCAGAAACCACAGGTATAGATGATATATAAATTACAATTCATAACAGCAGGAAAATTAGAGTTTAAAGAATCAATGAAATAATGTTATGGTTGGGGTCACCACAGAATGAGGAACTGTATTAAAGGGTCCCAGCATTAGGAAGGTTGAGAACCACTTCCCTGTCTCAAGAAACAATAAGAAGCTTAAAGTTAATAGGTGAAATCCTGTATGTTGATGATGTCGTTCAAGAAAAATTATAGAGAACATGGATGGGCCTGGAGAGATGGCTCAGTGCTAAAAGCACTTGCTACAGCCATACAGTGGTTTACAACTATGACAAGTTCCAGGGGACCCAACACCCTCTTCTGGCCTCCCCAGACACCAGGCACGCACACGAATACATGCGAGCAAACTACTCGTATGCATAGTAAATATGTAAATCTAAAAAGTGAAAGAACAGGGGCAGCTGAGGATGTGGTTCAGTTGACAGAGAGTTTGCCTAGCAAGCACAATGCCCTCCCGGGGTTCGATCTCCCTATACACCGGCATGGTAGCACACGCCTGTCATCTCAGCACTTGGGAGGTGGAGTCAGAAGGATCAGAAGTTCAAGGACATCCTCAGCTACATATGGGGACCTAGGCCAACCTTGGAGACATCAGACCCTGGTGAGGGGAGGGGAGGGAGGGAAGGAAAGAGGAAAGAGCAGGGCAGACTGGTTATGGGAGATGGGTGTGGTGGTACCATTGATGTAGAATAATGAAAAGTTCTAGGCCATTCTGAGCTACGCAGCAAGCCCCTGCGGAAGGAAGGAACAGGGCGAGACAGAAGCAAGGGCAAGGAAAGCAAGATGAAAGTGTAAGACAGCTCAGTGGACAAGATGGCGTGTAAGACAGCTCAGTGGACAAAGGTGCCTGCCACCAAGTCTGACAACCTGAGTTCAATCCCTAGACAGGGTTTCTCTGTATAGCTCTGACAGTACTGGAACTCACTCTGTAGACCAGGCTGGCCTGGAACTCAGAAATCTGCCTGCCTCTGCCTCCCGAGTGTTGGGATTAAAGGCGTGCACCACCACTGCCCTGCAATCCCTAGCATTCATATGGTGGAAGGAGGGAACCAGTTCCTGCAAGTTGTCCTCTGACTCCCATGTAAGTGTATGTCTACACACACACACACACACACACACACACACACACACACACACACGCCACAGTCTCTTTTTAAAAAATAACATTTATTTCGAGGTGGGGGGAGGACTGTGTGTGTCCCCTTTCTCCCCTCCCCTGTTAGTCACAGATCTGTGGTACCCCCCAGCACCCAAAGGCTTTGGAAGAGACCACAGCCTCTCAGTCGAGGTGCTTCTGGATTCCTGATCCATGGGTACTATGAGATAGTTTACGAGGTTAAAGAGAGACTTTGGGGTTGGTTCCTTTATGCAAAAGCCAAGGAAGGAAATATTTCAAGAGAGAGGATCAGTGGGGAGAATTAAAGGCTAAATATGAAGCCAGAAAATGTCCTTGCATTGGGCATGGGGTCATTAGCTCCCTCAATGTGAGCCGAAGGGAGGTGGAGCGCCAGCGGTGAGGAGAAATGGACTGTCTACAACGTCCATTGTTCCTGCCTTTCCAGCATCCAGCGCTGCTTGCTGCTTGTTGATCACAGCTCCACGGCTTCTCTCTAAGTCACCACCATGGGCCACTGAAAACCATTTCCACGAGACTGTCCATCAAGGAACCCATCATCCACAGGCCAACGGGAGACCATGTGACTCAAGTTACACCAATCAGAGCCTCTCCCTGGAATTTGAATCTTGAGCTTGCGTGACAGAAGGGCCAAACCTGACTGAAGCTGATTCATGCTGCAGTCAAGACCCTAAGGGGACTGCCATTCCTCTTTGATCTACCTGGCCTCCGTCCAGCCTTCCCTGAAGTCTGGTTCTTGGGTTCCATTCTCACTGTATCTAATGGATAATCTCTTAGTCAGGGTTACTATTGCTGCTGTGAAACACCATGACCAAAAAAGCAAGTTGTGTTTATTAGGCTTACATTTCCACATCACTGTTCATCATCACAGGAAGTCAGGGCAGGGATTCACACAGGGCAGGAACCTGAAAGGAGCCAATGCAAAGGCCATGGAAAAACGCTGCCTACTGACTTGCTCATCATGGTTTGCTCAGTCTGTTTTCTTATACAACCCTGGACCATCAGCTCAGGGATTGTCCCACCTACAGTGGGCTGGGCCCTCCTCCACCAATCATTAAGAAAATGTCCTACCCATACAGGCTTGCCTACAGTTCAATCTTACAGAGACATTTTCTTAATTGAGGTTCCCTCCTCTCAGATGGCTCCAGCTTGTCAGGTTAAGAAAAACTAGCCAGCACAGATATATATTGTTTGTTTAATTTAGTAGGAGTCGGTCTCTATTGCCTGTAGCTCAAGAGCCATATATCATACGTGTTCTTTTAAGAATTAGGAATGATCTGGGCAGTGGTGGCGAACGCCTTTAATCTCAGCACTCGGGAGGCAGAGGCAGGTGGATTTCTGAGTTCAAGGCCAACCTGGTCTACAGAGTGAGTTCCAGGATAGCCAGGGCTACACAGAGAAACCCTGCCTCAAAAAACCAAAAAAAAAAAAAAAAAAAAATTAAGAATGAGAGGCTGGAGAGATGGCTCAGCGGGGAAGAGCACTGACTGCTCTTCTAGAGGTCCTGAGTTCAATTCCCAGCAACCACATGGCGGCTCACAACCATCTGTAATGGGATCTGATGCTCTCTTCCAATGTGTGTGAAGACAGAGTACTCATGTATATAAAATAAATAAATATTTAAAAAAATAATAATTAGAGATGAGGCACACACTGAGCCAAGAGCTTACTGTCCAAGCCTGACAGCGTGAGCTCTCATTCTAGAACCCACAAAAGTGTGGGGAACAACAGACTCCATCAAGTTGTCCCCTGACCTCCACATGTGCTCCATGGCACATGCTGCCTCTCTCTACCCCAAACTAATAAAGAAAAATATGTTTTAAAGATTTTGGGAGCTAGGTGTGGTGGCATACACCTTTAATCTCAGCACCAGAGAAATAGAGACAGGTGGATTCTCTGTGAGCTCCAGGCCAACCTGGTCTACAGAGCAAGTGCCAGGAGAGCCAGGGCTACACAAAGAAACTTTGTTACAAGAAAAAAAATTTGGGATGAGGGCAAAGCATCACAACTAGAAGGCTGGATGAGGGGTGGGGTGGGGTGGGGACGCCCACGTGTGTATAGAGTGTTTATTTATTTTGTTTCTTTTTTGTTGCAGGTTTTGGGGTTTGTTTCTTTGTTGCAAAGCTACATTCCCAGTTGACAGTCGTTTTTAAGGGGGTAGAAATGTGGACATCTTTACCCACTGAGGAGAGAGAAGAGGGAAGGATTCTGAGAGAGGAGGGAAGAAAAAGAGCATACCGGATCCTAATGGTGGGAAGAGGAAGGCACAGGACCGGAACAGTCCGGGAGCTGAAGAAAAGATGCGGACACCTCTTGGGTTGAACACCTTAGGAAGCTGAAGGAGTTTGACTGAACTGTCTGGACTTCATTTGTTCAGACTGAAATGGTAGGGCAGGAGCGAGGCAGAAAAGTGATGGGAGAGGGCGGTGACCAAGAAGTTCAAGTAAACATTTGCTTCCATTTATTTTAGACTCAGACAGCTCCCTGGACCAGAGGACCTGGCCATGCTGCTAAGAAAGGCAGAAAGCTATGGGGATAAGGGAGCATGAACTGGTTATTTTCCATTTACCCCACTCCCACCCCCAGGGTCTCACCTTGGGCCATCCTCCAACCAAGTGGATAGCATCACATGGATAGCGTCATATGGGCTTCTTTGACTTTTTTAAAATGAGGTTTTAATTTTTCGTGTGTATGAGTGTTTTGCCCCCATGTGTGTCTGTGTGCCACAAGCATGCCTGCAGAGGTCAGAAGAGGGTGTCTGATCTCTTGGAACTAAACTACCGATGGTTGTGAGGCACAACTACCTTACCGGTGCTGAGAACTGAAGCTGTGTCTTCTGGAAGAGCAGCAGTTCCTTTAACTGCTCGGCCATCTTTTCAGCCCCTATCCATTTCATGGCAATGGAGATTGAATTCTCATATTCTACACAAGTGCTCTGTTGCTGAGCCATGCCCTCCACAACTAGCAATGAGCCCTATCCCAGTCTTCTTTGCACTTTGTCATTTGTGTTGATTTTGGTAGGTTTTGTTGTTGTTGTTTTGTTTGTTTGTTTGTTTGGGGTTTTTTTTTGTTTTTGTTTTTTGTTTTTTTTTCGAGACAGGGTTTCTCTATATAGCCCTGGCTGTCCTGGAACTCACTCTGTAGACCAGGCTGGCCTTGAACTCAGAAATCCGCCTGCCTCTGCCTCCCAAGTGCTAGGATTAAAGGCGTGTGCCACCTCTGTCCGCCAACTTTGGTAGGTTTGTTAATCACTCTTCACTGAGGTTTTTTTTTTTTTTTTTGAGCCAAGGTCTCTCACTGAATTTGCGGCTCATCTACTTGGCTAGACTGGCTGCCAGCAAGGCCCAGGAATCCACCCATCTCTACCTCTCCAGAAGTTGGGATTACAAACAGGGACCCCACTTTTTACATGATGCTCAGGTCTCCCCGAGCTTGTATGCCCAGTACTTTACAGACAACCATCTCCCAGCCCCTTGCTTTCTATTTTGAGACAAAGTTTCATCATGCAGTCCAGACAGGCTTTGACTTTGCAATCCTCCTGCCTCACTGCCCAAGTAGCCTGGCACCACCCCTCTAGTATTTTGATCTTAGCATCCAATTAGGTTTTCCTTGAGAAGTACCAGTAAGGTCTTAAAGCAGGAAGAGTGTGCATTTCAGGCATCTCTCCCTCTCCAAGCTCTGCTCAATCCCTTGGCTCTCATGGTAGCTGCATGGTGCCTTCCACAGCCTCAGCTCCTCAAGGCAGGCTCATGGGTTCCAGTAATACCATTTCATGCAAAGTCCTGCCAGTCCGACTTAAGGGCAGTGTAGTCAGTTTCCTGTGGTCTTACCCTCCCTATAGGTTCCCTCAACCATGCCCACACCTCTATCAACAGTCCATTAAATTATCTTTGAAATTCCAGCTGTGGTCCCTTCTGTTTCCTGCTGAAGTTCTAACTATCAGAGGGTTAGTGAGAGAGGTCAGAAGGTTTGCCAGAAGACTGTAGCTGTGTGGGGAAGGGAAAGAAGCCAGAGGGGTCTGGCCCACTGGTACACAACAGAAGGATCATGAGAGGAATTGATACCACAGGGGTGACAGTCAGGAAAGCCAGTCAGGTGCAGATGGCAGATGCTGGGTTCAGAGATTAGGATCTTGGAGTTTGAAGACATGGAAGACTATATTGGGTTGTGATAAAACTCAGGAATTTGGAGCCAGTGAGAAGATTTAGCAGGTGCTTGCCGTCAAGTCCAATTACCTAAGTTCGATTCCCAGGACACACGTACATGGCAGGAGAGAGTGGACAAGTTGTCTGTAGACTTCCACAGGTACACTGTGGCAAGCATACACACATCCACACAATGCAACACACACACTTACACACACACAAATGGGACTTAAGACTGGAAAGCTGATTCAGCAGTTCAGAGTACTTACTGCTCTTGCTAAGGACCCAGGTTTGGTGTCAGCATCTTCATGACAGCTCCAAACTGCCCATAACTACGGTTCTAGGGGAACAAATACAAAATGCCCCTTCTGAACTCTACGGACTTCTGCACACGTGTGGTGCACTTACACACACTCAGGCACACACACATAAAAATTAAATGCTAAATATTAAGAAAAGAGCTGGGCAGTGGTGGCACAAGCCTTTAATCTTGGGAGGCAAAGGCCTCTAAATTTGAGGCCAGCCTGGTCTACAGAGTGAGTTCCAGTTAGCCAGGGCTACACAGAGAAACCCTATCTCAGAGACAGAGAGAGAGAGAGAGAGAGTGAGAGAGACACAGAGAGACACAGAGACAGAGGAAAAAGAAAACCAAATTATTTTTAAAAATCTTTTAAATTTTTTGAAAGTTTTTTTATTGAATGTACCTGGGTGTTTTGTCTACATGTACACATGTATGCCTGATTCCTGCAGGGCTGGCCACCCTTGAAATCAGAGTGACAGTCGTGAACAAGGCTCGAATTTGTACCTCTGGGAGAGGAGCCAGTACTCTCAACACCAAGACCAAAGTCCAGACCTAAACCCCAGAATATTTGTGTGACCCTGGGAATTGGACCCAGGGCCTTGGACAAGCATTCTATCACCAAGCTACATCCATAGCCCTAAGAATTTAAATTTGGGACTCAGACAATCCTGCTTGTCACTTCACTGTGTCATTCAGATAAGTGGCCTCACCTGTGTCTCACATAGCTTATATGATGAGGGAATTAATACCAGCCTCATAGGTTTGTGTGAGGGAAAAATACACGCAAAGCCTTTGGCACAGCACCTGGCACATGGTGTAAGGACTCAAGAAATGTCCCTTTGTTTGTTGTACACTTCCAGGTAATGACTCAGTCCAAGGTGTGGTCCAGGGAGTGGATGGCTGGGGTGAGACAGAGGATGGTCAATGGATGAGGCGGAAAGAGAATGTGACACAATGTAACAATAAAAATAGGTCATCGGGGGCAGTCAGGTGTGCAGCAGGATGCACAGGCTGGGGTGGAGTGGAGTGTGGGATGCACCCCTGCCAAGTCCACTTCACTCCCTCACAGAGTCTACTCAAGAACAAGTAGAAATTGTGTTGGTGAGATGGCTCTGTGCTTACTGGACAAGTGTGTTAACTCTGAGTTCAATGCCAGGCACATAGTGAACTGACTCCACAAAGTTGTCCTCTGGTCTCAAGTGCCCATGTGACCAAATACAAAATATTCATATTCATTCATTCATTCTGTCTCTCTCTCTCTCTCTCTCTCTCTCTCTCTCTCTCTCTTCCTCCCTCCCTCCCTCAAAAAGATTTTAAAAAAAAAATTAAGCAGAAATTAAACCAGGCAATAGTGGCACACACATGTAAGCTGAGAAGTCAAAAAATGAAGAAGGACCAGGACTTCAGGGCTAGTCTGGACTACACAGTAAAACCCTATCTCAAAAGATGGGGAAGGGGGAAGCTGGAAAGATGGCTCAGCAGCTAAGACGCTCTTGTCTATTGTTGCTGTTCTTGCAGAGGACCAGAGCCTGGTTCCCAGCAGCCACTTGGGAAGGTCACAACCTCCTGTGACTCTAGATCTAGGGATCTCCAAGCACATGTTCTCATGCGCACGCTCGCGAGCACACACACACCTACCTTAAATAAAACAAAATATTTTCTTAGAAGAGCAGAAAGTAATCAATGGAGAGAAGAAAAATAAGTCACAAGGATACACTACTACATACCCAATACATGAGCAAATATATGTGCCTGACAACAGCAAGGACTGGTGAGGGGGAAGCAGGGAAAGCTCAGGCACGGTTGGTAACAATGTATCTGTACATCCACTTTAGGGAAAAGGTTTCAAAGAGAAAACAATATAGCAGGCAGAAAAAGATGCTCATTGTAGGGGCTGGAGAGATGGCTCAGTGGCTAAGCTCACTGTAGGGGC